>OX401413.1:31197853-31767853 GCA_947846245.1 Cerastoderma edule | reverse complement strand
GTTAAGCTTTCAACATTTAGCTACCCTTCTTTTCCCCCAGACAAGGTCGTTACCATTCTAAAATTCAAACTTTAATAAAACACACAAACCAATCGATTAGGTAAAATACAAACTATTTACTACATCAAGAAAGCAAACGATATTGTATTGGCAAAAAGGATTTAGTTTTGAGGACTACCATTTCGCTGCAAAAATAAATGATATTCAGAAGAAACTTGTTCTTAAATCTGTAAATTTGATTAATATCAATATACTTTAGAAATAAAAATCAATGTCAAATTCAAATTCAAATTCTTTTATTGTACGTAAGGCCACCGGCCCATATACATACATGTTAAAACAAACAAAGTACATTTAATGACAAATTTGATACGGCGCATAATAATGTGTTGTTATGGCTATTACACTTAAGTACACTTTAATTCTACTATGGTGACATCGTTCCAATAAAACGTAAACTTGCCTGATAACAGGCCGAGGTTACGTTCCATGGAACGAATGCAAAGATTTTCACCAAACTTTCTGTTATACTGTATCATTTTACAGTTTGAAATAATAAGTTGATAACGTTGTGCCCAAAGTAGAATTCGTTCCTAATAAACGGACTCTACATTGGCCACAGCGCTCTCAACCACTATGATACAGACACGTCATAGTTGTTACGTATCAAAGAGAGAGTATATAAAACATAATTATAAATTATACATGTTCAAAGCTTATTCATAAGTCCCACTCTATCCAACTCCTGAATCCTTTTTTTCTGTAGCATAATATACATACATAGCCAAATTTCTTATAATGACTGCGTCCTTATTAGACATAAGGATATTAAATTTGTTAAAATTTGGAAATAAATAAAATTTCTTTGCAATGTACCTTTTTCGTAGGTCTATATAAAGAGGACATACTAAAACAAAATGAAATTCACATTCTATAACATTGTTGCAGAAAGGACACAATCTAAGGTTTCTTTCTATGCCTAAATGGCGCCCCTTTTCGATCATAAGATTATGACCAGACATTCTAAATGTTGAAAGGCATTTCCTAAACTTTGTAATATCTACTACTGTCAAATATGTTTCAACAGCAAAATATGGTTTGAACTTACAGTACAAGGTAAGTTTACTACTCATATTGCAACATTCATGCCATGTTTGAATAAACTGGTCCCTTAATCTAATTTCATAAGAGGCAATAAATTGTTTTTTATTTCTAACATTTTGGTTCTCCCATACGTATCCAAAACCGTTAAGGAAAAGATGTTTTCTAAGTTTTGAAACCCAGTTATGAAAACCATTTTCATCCAGATGTTTCAGCATAAAATAACATTTTTTAACATATCTATGGTCAAATGCGTATTCTTTGAGGACAAAACTATGATGCTATTAACAAGATAAAGGGTAAGGCACGTGTTGTGTGATGTACGGCGGTGTCTGGATTAGTGTCTGTGTGTGACGCGCGTCGCTCCCGTCTGGGGTCATAAAAATAGGCGTTGGATATTTAGACCAGCAACCAGAAATATATACTATTCAATACTCCCCCTTTATAACATGCCCAAATCTGTTTATCTAGCTTTTTTGGCTTTTTGAATCATTTGTTTAAAAGATATTGCTGTTATCTATGTCTTTGTTTTGTTTCCATTCGCGCTCGCCCAACCTGCAAATAATATACTTTGAAATAGTTTCTAGATTTATATTTCAGATTAGACCCATACTGCTGATTTCTATAATCCAAGAAAATATCAAATTGAGAGCCCATTTTCCAATATGGTCGACCATCAGAAATGATATGCTAAAGGCTTTTTTGTGGCAAAAGCTTCCATAAAAAAAATCTCTGATGATTTGAGTGGTTTCTAGGTTTTCGCAATAGGGTCACAAATATCTTTACTTAATGAATGAATATCTACGTATTGAATTGAAATCAACTGATGCAATACTTTGGCAATTGACAAAATTCATCTCGGTTTTAATGTAAATAGATATATATATACTCTACCAAACGAAAAGGAGCCGATATTATATTCCCGCTAGAATTTACCTGTCATTTTAACTCCGCCCCTTTCTACAGATTTCCCAACATGCCCTACCTCGAAAAATCGATATCCGCTTGACGTGCTTTTACATCGAACGCATCCAGACGTAGAATGAAATATCTACGTCTGGATCATTCGGACTAGTGCAAAGTCCGAATGTTTCAGACGAAGATATTTCATTCTACAACAGTTACAGCTTGGATCATCCGAGTTAGCTAGTGCACTGATTTTCGGACAGTACTAACACACTTTGCTCCGTAGAAAAGAATGAGACGATTAATGTGTCCATTTTATTACGGTTTCTGAGAGTGTAATGGTCCAATTGGTGTTTCTATATATAGCAAAGCGTAAAAAGTACTATTTTTCACTCAGCAGAGTCTTGAAAATGCCTGATTTAACATTCGAGTCAATGGGAAACTAAGATCTCAAAAGTAACAGGTGTATGACCCCCTCCTGTCAATAAAACAACAACAACAATTACAACAACAATTTAAAAGCTCTTCACGAGTGAGGTATACAGGAAAACCTGCGAGACGAAAACGTGTGTATCGAAAACCTAAAATAGTTGCGTTTGTAGATCTAGTGGTTGTCAAATAATTGAAAGGCATAGCGAATACCAACTGTTCTGTTCAAAACGGATTTACGTCAATAAACCGTGAGTCATTGAGTGGACTGGTTGTTTGCCATAGTTTTTCAACCAACTGAGCAAAGAACTCTCATAACCACAAGTGACAATCACAACCGATTATAGATCAGTGAAAAATACTGTCGTTTTCTAATTGGTTGAATTGTCACGACATATAAGAAATGCTTTCTTATGAGCATAACTATTCCATATTTTAAGCATTAATCAATTACATTTGTACGAAAATGGCCAAAAAATAACAGAAGCCTTGTCATTATAGCTCAAATCCATCTAATCCATTTTACTTTTTAGGTGATCCTTGTTTGTCCAAAACTCTAGTCAATAATTTGACGTGAAGATTGCTTTTTATTTTCTGATGGTGCTATCTAACATTGAATTTTCGAAGGATCAATATGGTGTCGGACTGTTTAATTTCTGATTTTAACCACAAAAAGGCAATTTAAAGTTAATTGATAAGACAAGATATATAAAATAAACTTCTTTAACACCAAATAATGGCATCAATTGCCGTTAAACAATTAAACAACCAGTGAATAGGTTTTTCACATTCCAGTGCACATGGGCAGAGAAAATTTATCTGGAGCAAAATATCATCACCTAGGATTGATTAAACCGTTCTTACAAAGTTAATGTGCGGAATACAGACTTGTAAAGTGCATGGATTGACTAAAAAAATATTTTTTTGCACTGTCCTCCATTAAATGAATTGTTCGAATGTTTGATGTGACGGGAGATATTGCCCGAAACAAAAATTTCTCAGTATTTTCCTATCACATCAATTAAGTTTGACTATCCAAAACTCATGCAGTCTTAATTCCTTTTTTGTAATTCTAAGTGTTTATCAATTTAGTAATCAATGCGGCCCATAGTCACACTAATTTGACACAATCGGAAAATATTGAGGAATTTTTATATCTGCTGTCACGCCAAACTTTCGAACCACTCATTCAATGGAGGACAAATGCGACAAAACAAAAATGTTATAACAACATTTGAAGACCCATATTGCCATTGCTAAATGTACAGCGTTGGCACAAAGTGTAATGTGCATTTCGTAGTGAAATAGTATTATGTACACATAACATATTATATCAATTTATCAGGCATCCCAAATAACTGTTCATATGGGTATTACGGTTCCTAGTTCCAAGTCATTTATTATGAATAAAACAGCCATTTTTTCAAATCATGCCAAAACATCTAAAACTCATTCGCAAACAATAATATTGCTTCTGTCTCAATGAGATTTTTTCTACACAATTTTTATATGAGGTATTAGCAGGTTTGGCTTTTTTATTTTCTAGTTATTCGTTAAATACACAAAATTGTTTGTCATAATTATGAAACATTAATGCTTCTGTCTCAACTATTTGTATCAAGATGTTTTTTGTATGTTTTCATTTATGATAAATGATTGTTTGCTTTGCTTTAAGATAAATAATGGGAGGAGATTTTATATTTAAGATGGATCAGGATGTTGTACATGGACCTTCAGACGCTAAAAGGCAGAAGATGGATGAACCTAGATGTGATTCTATATCAAACACAGACACTCCAGAACAAATAGATAAAAATGGTGCTGATAAACAGACTGAATCCTCAGACAAAGAAACATCCAATGTGACAGATTTAGGGTGTGTGCTTACAGAGAAAGATGTTGGAATCACACAATACATTAGTTCACATGATGGATTTAATGGTGTGATCAAGCAAAGGTAAGAAAGCTTTTGTCGTAAAGATTTAAGTCAGTTACGGTAAGTAGAAAGCTGTACGCGGCATATTACTTATGAGGGAAATCTTAGACTTGATTAAATATCAAGGGGTTTATTGCAAGACTATGACCTAAAAGTGAAGAAGTTACTTGTGTCTTGCATTTAATCATCGATATTCAGATAAGTGGGTACTTTGGAGACGTTTGTATGTAGCACATAAAAAATTCTGTAAATTCCCATTGTGTAGCTAATTGTTACTAATCATCTTGAAGGGACATTCTCACAGAATGTGTTGTGTAACAAATGTTACGAACATGATTTAACCCTTAGAATGCTGGGTAATTTTCTAAAAATAGATTTTTGTGTTCTCTGCTTCCCTAAACCTTAGATATCTGTTTAATTTTAATGAGGAAAGACACAGGTTAAATCACAGGTTAGCCGCCAATTTACTTGGCAGCTGGCCTGGATCTAACCTGTTTGCATTAGCATGAAATTGGTTCCAGCACTATAATGATGAAGATCACATTTATTACAGGTATTCTGATTTTTTGGTAAATGAGATCAGTATGGATGGACGTGTTGTAGAATTAACATCTACAGACTTACCCGCACCTGATACTGTTGTGCAAACACAAGTAAGTCTTTATATCATAGGCAGTCTCTGTACTAGTTCATTTACTGCATGCACCATTCAAAGCAAAGCAAATGAGAGGAAACAACAATATCATATTAATGTATGTAGATGATTAACAGAAAAGCAAAAGGTTTTTAGGGCTGTTCCCCAAAATGTTTCAAGGGACTGGAATGTGATTGGGTGTGCTAAAGTATAAGCCTCTTAAGTAAACTTCTTGTTTTAAAGTGGTGTTTAAAAGTTTTTTTGGTGTAATTGACTAGTATTTATAAAAGAGTGTGAGAATGTTTAACATATATAAGGCAATAGTCATTCCTATCAAGATCTTTATATGTATTTTACATACTTGAAGAGGAAATGAAGAATTTAATGGGATTCTTTCTTTCAAATCAAGTTTGTTTTTAGTTTCAGTTCAGAATTCTGGGGTAAGACTGTTCCTTACACTAAGGTATTGCATAAACCCTGCACCTTTAGCATACTGGGTAAAAGCACTATAAGGTTAAAGGCACTGGAGAAAATTCCTAACTTTACAATTACATTTTATAGGTTTCTTTTGTTTGACCTTTACTGTTTTTTGGGGTTTTTTTTTAGATCATTGTTCAAAAAGGGAAGACTGTTCTTGCTTGGGGCTATGTATTGTATAAAAATTGAGCTTTTAATTAATTCTATGTAAGTCATAACTACACACAATCTTTCATTATCATGTGTGAAAAAAAGCATTTGCAGGTAAAAAATAGAATATGTAAATTATTCATTTTGTTTTTGTTGAAAGGCCAAAGAAATAAGTACAGATATCATTTGCGCAGAGGATATAAAACAGCTAGAAGAATTGGCAGCCTCAAAAGACACAAGTAAATCTGTTCTGATAGAGGTAAATATACAGATAAGGGAGGTTTTAAGGATAAATTGTTTCAATTTTCACTGGGTCACCGCGATAGTAAGAATAGAATGATTGACAGAACTCTTAACATAACTGTGTCAGCATTTTGGGGTTTCATTTATATTTGTAGTAGGAGGGTGATTTGAAAAAGTAGGCAGGGGTATGGTGGACATCATCAGTAGATTTATCATAGAACTGATCAAAGTAGCCGTGATTTCTAGTCAAAGTAGTCGGGGTAATCCTCAGGTCATATTGAAACCTCCGGGACTCAGCATGTACAACATTCTCTGACGGCTGTAACCTTGTGCAATGATGAATTTGTCACTATGTTTTCACGGTGTTGACATTATGCTGGTCAAATGAAAAGGACAGAAATGTTGTTTTTTCCTTTTGGATTGCTTACAGGTCTATACTTGAAGGACACCAAAATCACAAGGTAATAGAGATTGAAGGTCTTCCACAAACATGTTATTTGTATGTTAATGAAAATTGTAAAGGTTGTTACTGCCAGGTTTTCCTTTATTTCAAAACAATGGCCAGCTGTGTCAGCTGTTTAAGTTAAACATTTATGTAATGCTTTTATTTTAAATTTTATTTAATGATAAACATTTTTGTTATAATTGTTCTTTTACATTGTCTAAACCTTTTCACAGGACTATCATTTATTGGTGATCAAAACAAATGACAATTTAAATGAATATTTATTAATTGGCCAACTGTAAACTGCAGACAGTTAGCATGCTTAAGATTGTGTAATAGAAAAATATAACAAAGTTAATGTTAGAGAAACCTGCATTATCTGAGACTGTGGTTTTGACCTTAGGTTGGAGACGATAAGACTGTACGGACCCTTGTGCATAGAGCCATAGCTGAAGGCTTCCTCGGAGTGTTAGATAGTGCAACTGTTAGCAAGAACGACAAAAAGTTTGTAGAGGTCAAAATTACAACAAACACAGGTACTCATTCATTCTGCATATATACATTTCAGATTTAGGGATAATAGTAAACTATCTGCTTAAAAAATAGAAATTTCCTCTGGTTATGGGGTAGAAAACACAGCAATGAAAGGGAACATTTATAATTTGAGCAACTATCTCAACTCTTATAGTATTGCCATTCTTGAAATTTCTATTTCGACTGCCCCAACCTGAAAGAGTTTGCAGATGACAATTCAAAATGTGATGAAATTGAAAAATAATCTTCTGATAGGGCAGAAAAAGAGAAATTGCTCGGTAAGATGCTTTTCAAAGTCATCTGAAACAAAGTGGTCAAATGTCGTTATTGTTTGGTAAAGGGATAAAAACTATTTCATATGTTGTTTTGGATTATGTCTTTTTTACAGGAAGTGGGTTACGACAATGGCCCAAACAGCGTGGGGATTACTGTAGATTTGTTTTGTATAAAGAGAACAAGGACACGATGGATACCATTGGCTTGATTGCTAGACAGATGGGGTTGGTTTGAAAATTTTTACTCATTTGTATCTACTTCACTAGACCTAGTCCATATGTAGTCTATGTGTGTTATAGATTGATATATAAATGACTGGATATTGTTTAGTTAAAAAGAACTTGTTCGTTTTAAATCAGTTTTGAAAGAAGTTCTTAAAACATAGATTGATCACTGTCAATTCTGCATCCAAAGTACATAACCAGTTATGTGCTGAATGTGGATTAATGCCAGGTCACAAGACAGATCCAGCTACTCACAGGATTCAAACCCATGACCCTTGTGTCCAGAAGCCGACGCTTTACCCCTGTACCACTGTCCTCCACTAGATATTGTAGATGTTTGATGTTATAAAGATATGTCGAGATGTAATTAAATTTCATATATATTTAATGTCAATGCTATTGCTTGTTGTGGATCAGGGTACCGTTTTACTAAACAGTTTATGCTTAAGATTTGCGTAAGTCTAAAACAACAAGTCCTTTAATTTCAATATTTGGCAAAGCAATATTGCAAAGTAACACATCATTGGAATCGTCTCTCCGAGACGCTTCCAATGACGTGTCACATTGCAATATTGTACTTTCATTGAAGATATTATCCATGTTAATCAATTATGACTTACGCAAACATTTTCCGCAAGTTGTTTAGTAAAACGGGCCCCAGGTGACTTATAATCCCACAGGCTCGGATGCTCATAATGTTGGACTTGTGTTTCTATGTGACTTACTGTCCTTTTACACATGCCAGTAATGTTTGACTTGTGTTTCTATGTGACTTACTGTCCTTTTACACATGCCAGTATAATTTTAAAACACTTCTTACTTAATTACTCCCAATGTTACAAAATATTGTGACAGCAGGATTCTACATCTTATTATATACTGCTCTAAACAGCATCGTCAATTTTTGATTTGAGTTTTTGTTATGTACTAAGAGAATACATGTTATATGAAAGGTTTTTTTTCTTTTAATTTAAAGAGACTCTCTCAGGGATTTGTGCTTTGGGAGTAATAAACGTTAAGAATTTGGTGTTCACAATTCTTGTCAATAAACCAAAGACCGTTTTCAATTTCTTAACTTATAAGTTGTTAAAACCCTGTGTTTTTGTTAATTTATGTGAAGTGAGCATTTGCACCTGTCAGTTCTACTTTGTAAAACTCTGTTTATAAATAATCAGAGGAATTCTTTATTGCTTGTCTTGCTATCTTTAAAAGCATACTAGTGCACAGAAAAACTTCAAATCTGGGTAATATGAGTTATGAATTATGATAGAATATGTTGAAACATAGCAAAATCCCACAGGATCATGACAATATAACACCTACACTATTTATTATCCATTTTTAAGAGCTATTTTCACAAATTTGGTGCCCATCAACTTAACTTCATTGTTTACATTCGAAATAGCAAGGAGCGCTCGGTTTAATGAGTTGCAATCACCTGGTTAGAAAAAGCATGTGAAACATGAAAATACTGTCATTTATCCAATATTAACAAAGTGAACATTCAAAATGGAGAATTTTTTGGGTTTTATTGGTTCCTAACGTTTCTCGGCTGACCTTGTTTTATCGCTAATTGTAAACAAACCTTATAGTATTTACTCTTTTAAAAGCATCATGTGAACATGTTACAGTCTCAATTCCCCTATAAAAGGGAATTTAAAGCACTTTCAAGTTAATTTTCAATTATTCTAGAACTTTCACTATTTAAGTGTAAATGAGCGCAAGTATAGCTTTAAGTGGCAACTAAAATTAAAAACTACACAACAACAATAACATGGCTGAATCCTCAACATCCAATGTAGAAAGTAGATTTTTTTCTCCAGAGTTGTAATTGGAAAAGATTGATAAAATAAGTCTCACTGGCAGTATAATGTGTTTTTTAACTTCTTTGTATCAAGTATAGAGGAACAAAAAAAGTTTATGTATTGTTGACAGTTAAGCCTTCTTGACCAATGTCTATTGGTACCTTATCTTTCTAGTGTATATTATGGTTATATTTACAGACTAAAGGGAGGAATGTTTCAATATGCAGGGACCAAAGATAAAAGGGCCAAAACTTCCCAGGAAGTTACAGTGTATAGGTAACAAACCCTTAGAAATGTCTGATTTTGTCTGACGGATAAGTAGATGATAAAAGAAAAAACTTTCTTGAGGTATTTTGTTGAAATCAATTTCACAGTGGTGTTTAAAATCTAATGCAGGTGCATTGAAAACAATATGTTGAACACTTTACCACCTAATGCCACATTTTTATGGCTTGCTGCAGACAACTTTCGAAAGGCATAGTGGCAAAAGGAGAAATTGCTTATCACAAGCAATTCCTTCTTTTGCCACAATACTTTTTCAATCTATTCACATATCATAACAGTGGAACTTGGTGGACTTAGAACTCGGGGGATCCAGCCCCACCAACACCTCTGGTTTCTTGGGAGTGACCTTTGGCAAGTCACTTTAGAGCCCTGGCCTAGTACTGGTGGATCCAGGAAAACCCTTACATAATTTATATCTATATATTGAACACCATACAAACAATAATTATTGATATTTTAAGCTGCTTTTGGTTGATATGTTTGAACCTTTTTTCTTAGTGTTTTTTTTGTCTAACTACCCAGAGCAGAGAAAGGGTTTATCAAGTTGAGGATGTTTATTTGTTATGTGTTTCTTTTACAGAGTTCAGGCAGAGAAGTTGAAAAACAATAACAAAAGACTAAGAAATATTGTGACTGGCAACTATGTGTAAGTGTTTTAATGTTGTTATGATATTCTCATTTTTGCATCTTTCTTTGCCAAAATAAGGCCTTTTATCTATTTACTTGGTTGTTTACTTTTTATACTTGGTTGAAGAATTGTTACTAAACCAAAGAGTGCTCACAATGAGCATTGATAAAGTGCTATGTTCATACTTTATGATAAATATCTGCTTCTGATTTCAATTTGGGAATTAGAGAAATTCCTTCTGAGGAAAGGTATGATACATATGGAAAAGAAACCTTGAAATTATACATGCAAAGTGACTTAACCATCAATGAATCTTAAATCTTTACCACTTGCAGACAGATTTTTTTTTCTTGAAGCAGACGACGTTAGAAAAGCTTTGTAAACATGTGAAAAGCTTTCAGTTCTGCTGTTGTGATTTGTGAATAGATTGAAAAAGCATTGTGGCAAAGGAAGAAAATGCGTGTGACAAAAAATGGTAGCGTTAGGTGGCTATGTGTTATTCATTCATTCACTTACAATTTTTACATTTTACCCGAATATTCTTGTCTTAGATATTTTCATTATATTTACATTATACCCGAATATTTTTGTTCTAGATATTTTCATTGTTTTTACATTATAACCAAATATTTTTGTCTTAGATATGTGAAAGAAGCATTGAAGCTAGGTCAGCTGCAGGGCAACAAGTTCACAATTATATTACGCTCAGTGACAGGGTCCACCAATCAGATAGACGAGGCGATGTCTTCATTAAGGGATGTAGGATTTATCAACTATTATGGAATGCAGAGATTCGGTACTTCAACTGTTCCCACACATCATATTGGAAGGTATTATACCCTTCCTAATATAAGCCAATAGGGCTCTTGTGTGATGTTTATGTTTCAATCAATCATTACCATACCTGAGAAAACGGGTGATTTGAATATCTAATCGGAGTAACCTACCATTGCATTTATCCTGTAACACCTGTTTACATTTTTTAACTCTGCCATATACTGCTTTTAACCTATATCATAACTGAGAAAAGGGGTGGTTGGCATATCTGATCAGCATTACCTACCATTGCATTTAGCCTATAACACCTTTTTACACATTTTAACTCGGCCATATACTGCGTTGGACAATAACAGTATTATAGTAATGTGTTTTACTTATCCAGTATGAATGTGTTCCAAGAGCTACAGATAAGCTTTCATAAAGCTTGGACACCAATTAAATGTTCATGATAAACACATTTAGTTGAAAATTGAAGCTTTAGAGATAAAAACCTATTGGAAATTGCTGATGACTCATTTGCCAGAAGGTTATGTCATTTATCAGCCCCTCTGTTATCTTGTTGGGTATTTTTTTATATTCTCTGCTTAATTTTCTTTTTTTTTCTGCGATTTCAGGGCAATGTTACTAAGTGATTGGAAAACTGCTGTAGAACTTATACTTCAACCCCGTTCAACAGGTATGTGTAATGTACTAATTAAGTTCAAAAATTCAGTTTGTGACTTGTAGAATATACAAGCAAAGACAAACAGCAGTTTGAAAAGTACCCAAAATGTTGTGGTAGAAACCACTCTGGCAAAATTGTTAGGGTTATGATATTCTTGAATCCTACATGCAATATTTAAGATCTCTTTTATTTTCAGATGTTGGAGAGGTTGATGATGCAAGAAAACATTGGTGGAAAACTAGAAACAGTTCAGAAACACTCCATAAGATGCCCAAGCACCAGTTTATAGAGAGACTTGTCTTAGAAGGCCTAGCGGAAGGTGGAGAAACTAATTATCTTGGAGCAATTAATAAGGTGAGGCTCATAGTACTGAAATATGTAGAATTGAATAAATATAAATGTGAAGGTTATAAACAATAAGAGCAAGTATAAAATTTAATACATTTTCCTGATGGAATTTTTAAATATATTCAGATTTCAAACCTTGTATAAGAAAAAGTTGAAAAATTTCTAATCAATTGATTATCCATATAGAAATATTGTTAAATAATTTTCAAATAATTACAATTGCATGGTACTTACATTTTTCCTTTTTGTAAAATTACATCTTGTGTCATCTACTAGAGGTTTTTTATTAAACATTGGTTGAAGTGAAGCTAAAGGGCTAAGCAAATGGTAAAAGAATTATGCTATTGAAAAACTGCTATAGAAAGAAAATGAGGGAAAATGAATAGTCGCTCAAAACTGCAGGAATTATGGGGTTCCATTGATTGTATTGAAGTTCACTGTAAGGTGTCTGTTTTATGGTGTTTAACGTCATATCAACAATTTTTCAGTCATGTAACGGCTATCCGTGATCAACCAGTACTAGGCTAGGGCTCTGGAGTGGCTTGCCAAATGTCACTTTCATGAAACCAGAGGTTTTTGTGGGGGTCAAATCCTGGACCTCAGAGTTTTAAGTCCACCATTTTAGCCACTGTGCCACGCAGGACCCATGTAAGATGCCTATTTTCTATTTAAGATGGCCAGAAACACACGGTTGATGTATGTCCACAGCTATCAAAGTTATGTTTGGAATACTGTGATATCGGAGAGGATATCCAAATATGGTATAAAACCAGTTTTAGGAGACCAGGCTGTGAATGGTGAAGTGACAGATATAGGTAATTAAATAGTAGGGTTTTAACCCATTACCAAACAATAATGACATTTAACCACTTTGTTGCAGATGGCTCTTGAAAAAGATTTGGGATAAGGAGAATTGCTTGTAACAAGCAATTTTTTCCTTCTCCCACTATGTTTTCTGCCCAATCAGAAGATTATTTTCCAATTTCATCACATTTTGGAATGTCGTCTGTAATTTCTCCTTTTCTGACAATGTTTTGTGCCCTATCAGAAGATTTTTTTCCAATTTCATCACATTTTGGAATGTCGTCTGCAAACTCTTTCAATTTGGGACAGTTGGAAATTTGGCGTTTTGTAAGGGGTTAATTTACATTGGATACTGTTTCTAATCGCTGAAGATCTCTTGAAGAGTATTTTGTTAATGAACAGTTAGCTTATTATAAGTAATTTGTTTGCCTCTTGAACTTAATATCTGTTGAAACAAAGATTTGGGTTAAAAAATTTGAAAAGTGGGTTTATTGTCTGCCAAAAGATTTTCTGAAAGTCACCTTATTTGGTAAAGATTCCCTCGTTTGCTCCGACTGCTAAAACAGAGACTTTAATTTGAGACCCAGGCTATGCCAATATTCTTTCAGATGTTTAACCCTTTACCAAACGCCAAATTTTCGACTGTCACTAATTGAAAGAGTTTGCAGACAACAAATGTGATGAAATTGAAAAATAATCTTCTGAAAGGGTGGCTAACATTGTTGGAAAAGGAAAGAATTGCTCGTTTAGAGCTCTTTACCCAGGACCTAGGTACAAGAGACTGACGCTTTACCTCTGCACAACTGTAGACATTATTAATATTTAGGACAAGAAAGCATAGAATTATTTGATAGAAATATAATTACTACAAGTCATCCTATATAAATTTCCTTAATATTTATGCCAGAAAAAAGGGATTTTATATAATAATGAATAAAATGATGTTAGGGATCTTTTATTTGGAAATATTTTATTTTTAAGATGGTGAAAACCAATGTAATATGTCCAAAGTGAAACCAGTGGTTGTTACAGAAGAAACTTTGGGTAAGTTTCCAATTGTGTAAAGCAGCAAATATTTACAAATTTTTTAACACTTTGACACACAGATCGAGGGTTCAGTGCAAAACTATAGTAAGTTCTTCATAAACATGAAGCACTTACTATAGTCTTGCATTTAACCCTCAAGATGCTCCATACAATCTTCTATAATGTAGCATTATATACTATATACATGTACTATATTAGAGTCTCTTATATAGTATATATGTGTACATAAAACAGGATATTTTTCAAGTTTGTGTCGAGTACCTGTGCTTAAACAAATATGATAGGATTTTCATTAAACTGTGAACAGATGAAATTAATTTTCTTAACTCTTAACCACCTACAGGCGACATTATTTTTTACTCGAACCAGATGACTTACTCAAAGCTTTGTAAATATGTGAAAAACCTTTCAGTTCTGCTGTTGTGATATGTGAATATATTGAAAAAGCATTGTTGGAAAAGGAGAAATTGCTTGTGATGAGAAAAGTATGTGGAATGAAAAAATATTGCTTGCAACAACGAATTGTTCATATTCCTGTAATTGATTTTTACTCTTTTGTAGTATTTCCATCCCTTCTTATAGTAGCACTTAAACAATTTTCTTACAAACAATGTCCGCAACAAAGCATAGCTAGATAATTCCACTTAGGATTTATAGTCCCCTGTGGGGATTCAATCCCGGTTCTCCGGGATGAAAGTCCAAGACCATAACTACTGAGCTGAAGAATCGGCTCTGTAACACAGATGTAAGATCTTGTTCTTTTTAATTGTTGCTATGCTGTAGAGAGTGAGGCGATTACATAACAATTTTCATGTGTAATTTTTTTTATATACTATGAGTGCGAGGGCCGTAAACATTAATTTGTTAATGTTTAATTTATGTGTTTATTTTACGACCAGATAAGTACACAATATATGACATTGTGTTGCCCCTACCCGGGTTTGATGTGGTTTATCCAGACAGTGTGGCAGATTTGTACAGAACACTGATGGCTAAAGATGGGTTAGACTACCAATCTATGAGACATAAAATAAAGTAAGTCTCGCGGATTTGATTCAAAAAAACGTTTTTTTATCCATATGGACGCTTCATAAGAGCATACAAACATATTTAACGTCTATAGGGACTCTTCATTGTCAATGGCTTACAAACATGTTATTCTTAACTAAGGGCTTACAAACATCTTTTTCATTTCCAATGGCTTACAATCATGTCTTTCATTTGGTAGGTTTACAAACATGTTTTATTCCTATAGGTACCGTTCATCATTTGGGACTTACAATCTTATGTGAACTTTTATAGGGACTGTTCATTTTCTGGGACTTACAGACGTATGTTTCAATACTAAAAGAACTATTTCATTATCAAGGGCCTACAAATGTACGTTTTTTTTTGTTTATAGGAACTTATGATTATCACAGGCTTACAATCCGGGCTTACAGACTTGTGTTTTTTTTCTTTAGGGACTGCTCATTATCTGGAACTTACAGACATATGTTTTGTTTCTAAAAGAACTATTCATTATCTAACGTTTATAGACTATTTATTGTCTGGGATTAACAGACACATGTTCTATTTTTAGAGGGAATATTCATTATCATGTACTTAGAGACATGTGTTTTATTTCTATAGGGACTATTCATTATCTAATGTTTATAGACTATTTATTGTCTGGGATTAACAGACACATGTTCTATTTTTAGAGGGAATATTCATTATCATGTACTAAGATACATGTGTTTTATTTCTATAGGGACTATTCATTATCTAATGTTTATAGACTATTTATTGTCTGGGATTAACAGACACATGTTCTATTTTTAGAGGGAATATTCATTATCATGTACTTAGAGACATGTGTTTTATTTCTATAGGGACTATTCATTATCTAATGTTTATAGACTATTTATTGTCTGGGATTAACAGACACATGTTCTATTTTAGAGGGAATAGTCATTATCATGTACTTAGAGGCATGTGTTTTATTTCTATAGGGACTATTCATTATCTAATGTTTATAGACTATTTATTGTCTGGGATTAACAGACACATGTTCTATTTTTAGAGGGAATAATCATTATCATGTACTTAGAGACATGTGTTTTAGTTCTATAGGGACTATTCATTATCTAATGTTTATAGACTATTTATTGTCTGGGATTAACAGACACATGTTCTATTTTTAGAGGGAATATTCATTATCATGTACTTAGAGACATGTGTTTTATTTCTATAGGGACTATTCATTATCTAATGTTTATAGACTATTTATTGTCTGGGATTAACAGACACATGTTCTATTTTAGAGGGAATAGTCATAATCATGTACTTAGAGGCATGTGTTTTATTTCTATAGGGACTATTCATTATCTGGTGCTTATAGACATATGATGATTAAACCAAAGAGTGTAAATTGGTCGACCTACAAATATAATGACGTCTCCCTCCCACTAGCACTGAGTGACTGGGATAGGCTGAATGGAGACAAGGAGCCCACCAGTATTGAAGGTAAGACCATTTGGTTAGGTTTGGAAACATGGGCTTCTTAGAGCACCTAGATTAAAAATCAGGGTATCTTATTTAAGAGAACTGTCAGCCTTGTCCTTAAAGACCAACATTAAAAAATGCCATATTTTTTTTTTGTTAAAGAATAGTAACATCTTAGGATATGTTGTATGTCATGCAGAAAGCCCCATACACAGTTTTATACATGTATTACTGTTTAAACTGTGTTATATTCTACATTAGTTGTCATTGAAATCATGCTCACACAATAAATGTAAGGAACTTCCTACCACTCTCCCTTTTGAACGATAAAAAACTCTTGAGTACCATTTTACTAAACATTTTATGCTAACAATTTGCATAAGTTCAAAACACATTCCTTCTTATTTAGATATTGAAATAAGCAATATTGCAAAGTAACACATAATTAGATTAGTTTCTCTAAGAATGCCCAATGAATTGTCACATTGTAATATTGTACTTTCATCTTATACTATCCATGTTTATCAGTTTTGACTTGCGTGAATATTTTCCTTAAGTGTTTAGTAAAATGGTTCCCTGTAATTTTCCCTTTTTTTTTGTTCAAAATATTCTCCTACTTCTGCAATACAGTATTGAGCGCTTCAAAGACTGTGTAAATAAACAACTGACATCTAGCAAACCCTTTGAAGCCCTCTTATAAACAAATCGTTTCCCAGTGATTTAAAACAAACCATTGTATCATATTTGACTTGAGATATTCCTTATCTATCATGCCTGTTTGGGTCTGCTGTAGCATTTAGATCTGAACCAGCATCTTATTTTCCTTGACTGAAACCAACTTCTTGCTTATGCAAACAGGTTAAATGCTGGCCAACCGCCAAGTAAATTGGCAGCTTGCCTGTGATCTAACCTGTTTGATACTCTGAGTATCTTTCCTCAATGAAATTAAGCAGATATTTATGGTTTGGGAAAGCAGACGACACAAAAATCTATTTTTAGAAAATTACCCAGCATTCTAAGGGTTAATGTCTCAAATCTACTTCAGGTGGTGAACATTTGGCACTGAAAATGGAGCTTTCTCTACCGGCATCCTGCTATGCTACGATGGCTATCCGAGAAGTTTTAAAGACAGACACATCATCAGCACACCAGACAACACTAAATGTGACATGATTTCTAGCTAGTCATGACCCCAAATGGGAATTTATGACTTGTACATACGAAATATTATAATGTAGTGTCTTGCCTGGGGTTCATTTTTGCTTCAACTTGCATGTATCTTGTCAAGTGAGATGCAATTTTTTCTCATGTAATACGCAAATACTAACTTCAGAGATTGCTACACCATGATATTCCTTTCATTTTATTTTCAACAACATGAATAGTTTTTTTCACTATGTTTATTGTTTGAAATAATAAAAACATTAAAATGATAAAATTGCTCAGATGGTTGATTTATTATTGGCATATTAATGTATTACAAAATAATTTAGCCTACCCATATGATGGTGTTTTTTTGTTGTTGGTTTTTTTTTTTCAAAATAAAACAGCAGCCATTGTCCATGCTTTGATTAAACTTAACAAATGATTAAACAATTCCAAATTAGTAATATAAGCATAAAGTGGGATTTTATAACAAGAACTTGCAAAGGGAAATAATCACTGTCAGATTCTACAACTAGGGAGATTCTTTAACAGCCTTCTGTTTCTGTGAACTTTCAAGGGAGGAAGCAGTGTTTGAACAATTTAGATCTTGTGATTGAAAAGTTCATTAATTTAGTACTTTACAAGATCAGTCCAGTGCTTGTTTAAACATATACAATGTTGTTTGCCATGGACACAGACCTTGGTTTGGCAGGTTCAGGAGCTACAGCTAAAAAAAAGCTATTAGCATGGAGATTTTGACCTTTTGTTTTGTGGACAAATCTTCAATATCAAGTTCTACTATTGAAGAAGTGTGTTAACTATTCCAAAAGAGAGTCATCAAACCCTAAATGTTGGTATGAGAGCTTATCACAACCAAAAGAAGAAGTAAAACTTCATGGGTCATTCATTCCTATGGATTTTACATTGGGAGAACATTGTTTCAGTTATGTTGCAATGCCGAAATCAAAGTGATGGAGGAGGACCCAAAACTGGATTTGAATTCAAGCGGGGGTGCTTTGAGACTTCAAGATTTATTCTCTAACCACTAGGTCATGGAGGCACAAAGTCATTGCATTAGGTCATTCATTTTTGTGAGATATTCATAGTACTGTACTGTTCTAAACCCTCCAATTCAGGAAAGTATAATAGATTTTTTTTTATTATAAATCCCCTTTGAACTTGTTTTATTTCCTACTTTCATGGTAAGAGGTACATCTTGTGTGGAAAATTGCAATACTAAATGACTGTTGGGGATTCAATGCATAAATAAGGCTCAACTTTCTAAAATATTGCACCAAATTCTCAGAGTTGTTGACTATTTCCTTCACACTGGTGGTATTCAAAGTGACTAAAATCTGACCAAAAAGAAACAATAACTATTGTTTTATGTGTACATGTTTATATGGGAATTAATGTTGTGTCAAAAGTATTTCTGTTATGTTTCAATGACAAACTCAAAGGGATGAAGGAGGACCCTAATCTAATTTAAACCTAACTGGGGTGGGGGTTTTGTGACTAAGATCTGTACTCTAACCACTAGGCAATGGAAGCACATTGCTTTAAATGGTAATCATGAGTAAAAACATAACATCAGATTTTACTAAATCAACTTTATTACATAATACATTCAATAAAACAAGTTAATCTTAATGGCATTTGTTTCACCAGAAATAGCTAGATATTAAAACTTTTCAAATAGATAACTTCCCATGTTTTTGCACAAATCATCAACTTTCCCAAAAGATGACTAATGCTTTTGAAATAAACGCAATTGAAAAACATTGCGCTTAATTGATTTGCTTTGAATTGGTTAGAAGTTATAGCTTGTTTTCAACAGTACAGCAGTCATATTGCAGTGAAAGATATATGGAGCATTGCTCCTGATATAGCTTCACCAATACTGCTTAATATTCTTTCATTGCTGCTTCCATAGAATAACAACTGATCTTGGTTCATTAACACATTACCACCTCACACCACATTTTTGTGCCTTGCGGCAGACGACTTTCAAAAAACATTGTGGCAATATCTCCTTTTGCCACAATGCCTTTACAATCTATTCACATATTACAACAGCAGAACTGAAGGGTTTTTCACAGGTTTACAAAGCTTTTCTAAAGTCGTCTGCTCCAAGTAAAAAAATGTTTTCTGCAGGTGGTAGAGAGTTTGTGACAGCTCATAATAATACGATATTGACATACTAGTAGAAGCAGACAGTCTACTTCTTTAAACGGAGGTCCTTCACTTTTGTGAGATATTCAGTCTTATACTGAACCATCAAACTCGGAATAATATTATACAATTTTTTTACAATAACACATGAATATTTATCTACTTTAAACCCGTTTTATTTCCTGTTTTCATCGTATACATTAGAGATGCATTTGTGTGGAAGATCCCAATATAAAAATGACTGTAATAGCAATGATTTTAGAGGGTTCAATGCATAACTAAAGCAGGTCTTTCAACTTTACAAACTCTTTAGCTAAACACTCATAGATGGATCTTATACTATTTTCTTAACACTGGTTATATCAGACATCACTGAAATCCGACAAAACAGACACATTGTATTTATTTATTGTATTAAATGTACATGTTAACTTAAATCTCCATAAATAAAACGTATCGTCAATGATAGGTCACATGAAAATATCTCAAGAAGTCAGTACAGGGTGTTTTACTGAATAACCTCTTACAAAGGCCCTCAGTACATGTCAAGGAATCAAAGCAAGACTATAGTACTTGCTCCATAAAGATGACACACTAACTATAGTATTGCACTGAACCCTAGATGTGCGACAATGTAACCCATTTCTTTAAGAAGTGAGATACACAAAGTTGTGATGCCTACACCAGGGTGAATAGCAAACCTTTGCTCTCCTTATACTTTGAAAAGTTTAGTTAAAAGTATCTTGACACACTGCTTTACCATTGGCAACCACTTTTCCCCCCATTTCTTTTCTTCTCCAAAACACAATTTCCTAATCAAAAGTGTCTTTAACCCTTTCCCAAACAACAAATTTTCAATTGTTCCAAATTGAAAGTGTTTGCAGACATCATTTCAAAATGTGATGAAATTGAAAAACATTCTTCAGATAGAGCAGAAATCCTTATGGGAAAAGGAAAAATTGCTCGTGACGAGCAATTTCTCCTTTTCCCACAATGTTTTCTAAAGTTGTCTGCAACAAAGTGGTCAAATGTTGATATTGTTTGGGAAAGGGTTAAATCACCAAATATATTCATAAACTTTATAAGATAAAAATATTAGACAAATAAATCATAATTATGTTTCAATTATTTCTATAGACAATGTTTTTATAATGAAGATATTAATAGCTACATTTTATGGGCCACATTTAAAATGGTTAAAAAACAATTTCTATCATGATATTCTTATTAAAGAATTAATTCCATGTTGGATAAAATAACTAATCACTTATCAAATTTCTTGGTTTTTAAAAGTGTAATTAAATAGTGGCATTATTCTACACTGTTGCAAAAAAAAATTGAGGAAAAGTTCAAGAAAATGAGGTTCTCTTAAAAAAGCTAAGATCAAAGTTTAACAGTTAGAAGGACATTATTACTGAGATACAGATAAGCTTGAAGATTGGCAAAAAGCAATATGCCAAGATTCATTAACTCATAGGATTATCGTGATTACTATTTATGTACATCAATTCCAGCATTTGGGACTTTTTTAACAAAATTGAAAAATAGCAGTCAACTAAAACAGTAAGAAAAACACCTATTTTCTCCATAAATTAAAGATGTGAGAAAATTTGAAAATTAAAAGTTAATTTCTTTTACTCTGCACAGCAGCTGGACTGTTATATGGTACACACTGAAGGATAGTCATTGGAAGCAGAATTATATCATTTTAAATTCTTTAAAGTGTGTTTACAATGAATAAACATGAACTTTAATATAAAAGCATAACATCACTGTTGAGATCTACCACATACAGTCTTACTTTACATATTTACTATACATACTTACATAAATTGCATTTCCTGAATTATTATTTCAATAGCTGACTGTGAACAATCACCTTTAACAAGCAATTTATTCTTTTGCCAGAGTGGTTTCTTAAGTATTCTGTGGCAGATGCAGGAAAGAGTCATTGAGCAACGGATGCTACTAAATAAAACTGTATTTTTAAAACAAAAATTATTTTTTCTTTAAAACTTAAATGTTATATAACAATAAATATCACATATTTTTAATCTCACTTTTCTTTTGTATCATATTCTTACTTTACTGTTTAATGCCCTGTTACCACTTTATTGAAGTAAATCTGAAGTGGAATAATAATGACAACATCCAAATATCACATGATTTGCCAAATGCCAATTCTTTATAGAATATTAGTTCAAACAATACTTAATTTTGACTTATGAATTGTTGATTAAAACACAGCCATCAAAACAACATACATCAAGGCTTCCTTTGTCACATTGGACTCCTAACACATTACCACTTTACGCCACATGTTTGCATCTTGCAGCAGACTTCCAAAAAGCATTGTGGCAAAAGGAGAAATTCCTTGTTACAAGCAATTTCTCTTTTTGCCACAATGCCTTTTTTAATCTATTTATATATCACAATAGCAGAACTAAAAGGTTTTTAACTTGTTTACAATGCTTTTCTAAAGTCGTCTGCTTCAAGTAAAAGAATGTCTTCTACAGGTGGTAAAGAGTTGATATATGCACAGCATTGGCAATTCGCACATACGCTTTATCATAAAATGTCACCAACTGTAGGGTACAAAAAGGTGTTGTTGTTAGTATATCGGTCGTTTCGTCAGTTTACTTGTCTAACCTAATCGTAATCATCGTCATGTGCAGATAGTTGAGTTTGTAAAAGGTGCTAATTCGCTGCATTAACAGCGATCAGGAGACAATGTCTGACAATCATTTTCAACTATTACATGTTTTTTATTCATTGTAATTATTATGAAAAATGCTGTATAGATAAACATTTCACTGGAAACTCGCCGATTCTTTATTCTGGATTATTCGTTAATACAGACATTTATCCTGGGAACGAAAGTGTCCAGATAAACAAGGCTGGACTGTATATGGCTGTGCCTGCATGGAAACTAGAAAAACTTCCTCTAATATTCTGTCACTTAGTTCAGTTTCGTGTTTTTCTTGACTTTATTTCTTCTCTTAACCCTATATTGTTGGTATTGTTGCAAGCAACTCATCAATTTTAAGATCACATGTGGACAAGAGACAAGGATTTGAAAGAGTATGAAAAGTGCTTTAACTGCCAAATAATCAGGAGCTCCGACTAGGCATGCTGATGATATCTGACATTTTCAGCAAAGGTACCTGCTATACTTATTTATAGGAAATTGATTTTCAATTGGTGCTATAAAAAGGATTATTGAAATATTTCCCAGTCTCATTCATGACCACATATATATAGCATATTTTTCTTTCAAATGGGTTAAACTGTTTATTTCATAAATAAAAACCAAGAATTACCAATAGATAAGTGACAACTTCTTTTTGTTTGTTACTCACAATTATTGTAATATTTCATTCTTTTAATGTTTAAAGTTTATGTTAACTAATTATAAACAAAATTAAAAGAACAAGAACATTTTTGAGCATTTGACTCACAATTGTAGTACTCTCCTCATTAAAATACTTATTAACACAAATTGTTATTTACAGTCGCAAACAAATCGTGTCTACTTAAAGTCAAATTACAGTCCATCTTCGAATGCGTGATATTTTTTTCTTACAATAAAATACAAACAGAATGCCTCTATGGCACTAAGTTTTCTCTAGTATCGGTGGGTCTATACAAAAGAGTTTCCTTGACAGCCTCTTCTAACATTCATCTTGTTATATAGATACATATATAAACATATTTGGTAACTGGTCCAAACTAAAAGCAACAGCAGACTGCAAAAACAAGAATTGGTCAAGAAAATAATTTTCTCTACCCCCCAAAAAAAATTGTGACAAAAGTGAGAAATTTCTCTCTTTGTCACTGTGGTCTTTTGTTTAAGTTTTCTACAGCAAAGAGTAGTAAAGTGAGGTGTAGCAAAGAAAGGGCTTCATACTCCTCTAAACCCTATATTGTGGGCATAACCCTTAGAATGCTGGGTAAGTTTCTAAAAATAGATTTTTGTGCCATCTGATTCCCAAAACCTTAAATATCTGCTACATTTTGATGTGAAAAAAAGATACCCAGAGTAGCAAACAGGTAAGATCATAGGCCAGCCGTCAATTTACTTGACAGCTGGCCTGGGTCTTACCAGTTTGCATAAGCATGAAGTCGGTTCCAGCACAATAAGTGCTAATCTTTCTTGCAAAGAATAAAAAGTTCTAAAACACAAATTTTCTACAATTCTGAGCCCCACACTGGCATACCATTCTATACAAATCTTTCTGAATCTGTTCTGTGATGCCTATTGTGGACTCGGCATCTGACGCTTTGTCTATTTCACTTGAGTCTTCCATGGTCTTCACTGAGGCTAGTTCTGTATCACTTGTGTCTTCTATCATTCTCTCTGAGACTACGTCTATTTGATTTGTGTCTTTGATTGTCTCCACTGAGGCTTTGTTTATTTCACCTGTTTCTTCTATCGTTTTCTCTGAAGGGAGATCTTTTTCACCTGTGTCTTCCATGGTCTTTTCTGAGGCTTTGTTCAATTCACTTGTGTCTTTGTCTGTCTCGCTTGAGATCAGGCCTGGTTCTATACCATTTGCAGCTTTAATCACAGCTGTTGGAGAGCAAAGAAAACAGGGTTAGTTTGATTCATGCAACAGACAATCTTTATATAGTCACATAGTGTTTGCTTTACACCCACTTACTCATTTGTCAAAATGCTTTCATTTACCATCTTTACAAGATCTTACCAACATGAAAAAAAAAATCCTTATCTTTTTGGAAAATAAAACTTATTTTCTCAGTTACTCAACTACATGTATATGCTTGGACACCAAGTTTATAGTTCTTTTTGCAGTAGACACCATCCTTTGATGCTTAACCCTTAGAATGCTAGCTAATTTTCTTACAATAGGTTACTGTGTCACTTGCTTTCCAAAACCTTATATATCTGCTTAATTTGTTGAGGAAAGATACCCAGAGTAGCAAACAGGTTAGATCACAGACCAACCGTCAATTTACTTGGTGGCTGGCCTGGATCCAACCTGTTTGCATAAGCATGAAGTTAGTTCCAGCACTTTTAGAGTTAAAAAGAACTTACCATTTTCTATACTGGACATATAGTCAAATGTTAATTCCTCCCCTTTCTCTATATCTCGTCTAGAGAACAAGGCAATCCTTGGCAGTCTCGGATCAAGTGTGTTAATCCATACATTAAACACCTCTAGGTTTGGGTCACACTGAAAATCAGGCATCAAGATAATTAAATATGCTAACCAGAGCCGTGTACATGCCCATTTTCAAAATCTATTAGATGAAATAATTCAACCATTTATGAGTCCTTATGTTATCTAAACCCTTTACATAACATTTCACTCCTTTTGAGGGGTCACTTGATGGTCTTTGAACAGTAAATATAAGTATATTAAAAACTATTAGACTAGTTGAAGTAAGTGAAAAAAAAAAGATATAATTCATGTTACGTACATCATTGAAGCGGGTTTGTACCTCTTTATGGAAAATCTATAAACTTTTTAATGCGTTTTAAACAACTTAATGCTGACAGCTGCATTACTTGTTAATTTCCTGATCCGTAAAATATCATCAGGTTATTGATGGTCAAAATATTCATGTGGCAGAATGTTATAAACACAGGTAATACAATGAATATAATCAAAATAATCAAGCCTCTTACAGCATTAAATAATGCCTAACTGGTTTCAATTTTTCATGGTCTGTTGGTGTAAAATAATGTACCCAGGTTATCAATCTTGTGATATGTTATAGATGTTACTCGTCGTACCTAGCAGTTGTACGGACACCATCATGGTGAGGGGATAACCCAGACTTGATTGGTTAATTGGGTCAAAGCATTGATTGAGGTTCACCCCTACACCCCAACCCTGAACTATTTTTTATAGATTCTTGGCGAATCTCAGAAATGACCAAGGGTTCCATTAAACTGAAAATCCACTTTAAAACAGAAACTTTCACCAATGTGATATCGGTCAAGAATCAACCAAAACAATCAAGACAAATCATTATTTATAAAAAATAGGGTAAACAGAAATCAGGGCTATCTTACCGAATGATTCACAAAATGTGAAACGTTTCCATATACAGCTGCGTCTACAGTGAATTGACAATCTCCTTCAGTGAAGTCCAAGTCAAACAGGTATGTCTGCCCAACAGAATCATAAGTTTGCCCCCGAATGTCTGCTTCCTCATTGCTTATCACCTGCAAAAGACATTTCATCAATCATGTAAAGGTTGGTACTCATCTTTGAATCAACCACTGATATATATTTTTTGATTGTCCAAATTGATTATCACAGTGAATGATAAAAAATAACATTGGGAGCAATTAATCTTTTCATGGCTATACTTTCTAAAAGCTTCTGCAGTGGATAATTAAATAAAGGTATCATTTGGCTGTTGATCCCCAGAATTTTCTGAAGGCCAACTAAATTTTCAGGAAAAAAAATAGAAAAAAAAGACAAAAAAACATTATAAGTTTTATTTTCATTACCAGTGGGATCAAGGCTTTTTATAAGGCACCAAGATATTTATAATAGTGATTCCTTTAAGGTCCTATAGTCAAATATCAATGTTGAATGCCGTTTAGAAGGAAAATTATTTTATAAAAAGTAAATCAGACCCAGTCCTTTCAAACACTAGCCTGGAAGTATCAATATAAGTAAAGAATCAAAAGAATCCTAATCAAAGAATGTGTCAAAATCATATGTGTCATGTTAAAACGTACCTCTCCTACATACTCCATTACAAAAGTGCCTTTCCGGATTTTCTCCAAAGCTTTTACTCCCCAGCCTCTACCCTTCGTACGGAAAATACAGACTTTGTGCTTCCTGCCTTGTTGTACAACCCGGTTTGAACATTCCGGACCACAAAGGCACCTTTTGTTGCACTCATAGATTGGCCTGCCTACAGGTATACGGAGCCGTTTGCGAGCGTAGTATGCATACTCCCCACCAAACTGAGCAGCACAACATCTACTTTTACAACTGACACAGTCTATACACTCACATCCAACCAATGGGTCTTGAGGAATCTCGATGCCCTCTCCCGGTTTATAGTCATTGATATACACAAAGCTGGCTGGGGGTCCCTCTAAATCTACTACATTTTCCACAGTAATGGACGCTGGGTCAGTGCTCACACTATTCAGATGCTTTTCCCAGTCCTTCAACGCTTTCTGTATCTCTTTCTGTCGTGTCTTGAAGGCTTTTGATCGTTTGTTCAGGGTTATACAAGTGTTATTATACTTGGGCGCCCTTAATCCTTCACAACCTAGGACACCATTATATTTCTTTTTAACTTTATCAGGACTAGTGAGTTCCATAAGCTTGAGGGGTGTCATAATCTCTTTACATGACTTGAGTTTGGTGAAAAGTTCATCAATGCGACTCTTCTTACTCTTGCGATGTTCGGTGCTGTTCAATTCCTCAAACTTCCGTTTCATACCATTTTTTCTGCTAGGTTTCGAGTCACCAGGATTCCTAATGTGAAACTCTGTCATCAAATCCTCACATTCCAGATTATTCTTGGGCTCCCAGCTATTGTGGGCATGACTCCAACCCTTCCACTTTATAAGATAGAATTTGGTGTCCTGAAAGGTAGAAACAGAAGAACATCTCAAGTAGAAAAATAAACACATTTTCCACAAAAAGAACTTTCTTAACAAAAATAAATTATGAACCTTGCTAGCTTACATTATTTTGTTCACCTGAAATGAATTTGCTGAAAGACGTAGAAATTGCATAGGACTAGGAGGATTTACCCTATTCCTATAGCAGGACCTATTACAGGTTGGTTTATAAATGAAATCTTTTTTAAGTATTTTTCACGAAAATATACAGGGCTTTTTTATGTTATATAACACAAGTGTTTATAAAAGTTCTAAGTCTGCCAACTTAACCACAGGCCATGCTTGACACCTAACTTTCAATGAATATGATACACTTCATCATTCCATGCTTGAGGCTGAATGAACAGGGAATGTGCATGTATCTTTCATTTTTATGTATTTGAGAAAAAAAAAACTTTTGATTTTCCTTTCATTTGTAGACACTCAAATGCTTTTGTATCCTCACAAAGGTATATGTTAAAACTACCTGTCATCAAAAAGATTTGTTAAATTATCTTTTCACTTACATTTTCTTCGATACAATCCAAGATTTGTTCTACCTCAAAGTCTTCATCTTCATCCCATTTCAAGTCACCTTTAGCTACCACTGAAATGAAGGTGTGAAAGAGTTTTAAAAACCCATTTGAGCAATGTTTTCTATCCTATCAGAAAATTGTGTTTCAATTTCATTACATTTTGAATCGTCGTCTGTAAACTGATTCAATTTTGGACATTGGGAAATTTGGCGTTTAGTAAAGGGTTAAATGACTGCCACAACAGGGAGGCATCAAGGTGGGGGGAAATCATTTGAAGAGAAACAAACAGGGAATGGAAGCAGATGAAAACGCATCTTTAATCGTTTATCAAAAGATCAAATCAGTAGAAAGAAAACAAACATACGACAATCAGAATGAAGAATAAGGAATATTGTCAGCGACAACTGCAATTTTAGTGCTAACTTACATTTACTGACGGCTTTTTGAGCAACGGAAGGTCCAACTTTGGTTAATGTTAAATACAACATGTACTGTTGAGAATCGATGGACAACTTCAGTTTCTGATCCTGACATTTTCGATCGAGGTCAACGAGGCTTGTTAAACACGTCACTTGACTTTCGTAAATAGAAATTTCAGCCATATTTAGAGGGTAAGTTCTTTTTGATCTTGGCGCAAATTTCTGCTCCACTATTTCCGGTCATTAGAGCGGGAGGGAAGAGAAATGGACGGAAAGGATTCAGCGGGACAACAATTTTATAGCTAAGAATACGGTTTAGCTGTTGCAAACGTTTAACAGGTCGACAAAATGATCAATTCACCAAGAACGGCAGTTTATCCCTTTGTCAAAATGTTTTGATCCAATTTTTCTTGTTTCTGTTTTGTCGTCTAGATAGTCCTCCCCAAAGACCTAATAAACATTAGGTCTTTGGTCCTCCCTCAAGTCTTTCAAGAGAAAATCTCAAACTACTGTACCAATTATTTTTAAAAGAATGGTCGTAGAGTCGAGTAAAAAATAAGTAAAATGTTAATTTGATTTTCTTTAAAGAATCAATAAGACGAATTGATTCCACAATATCATAGGCGTAGGAGCGTTTTCAACAGGGCAACGGGGGGGGGGTAAAAGGAACTTCAGATGAGGACTGGTCTAAGAATAAATGTTCCTAAACTTTTTCACGACTATTCATGCATTTACAAATTCAATAACATTATAAGAATTAAAAGAAAGCGTATGAAAATGTTAATATTTAATAAAGAAATATATATATATATAAAAAAGAAATGGATATGCCAGGTCTCGATCTCACGCGGAAATCAATTGTATTGATCTAAACAAAAAGTGGCAGCGACCAGGCTGCCACGGCCACGATTTCAACTTGTTTCTCCTGTCAAAGAATTCTATTATTTTTTAAGCTTTAGCTAACAATTTGAGGACAATAGCGAGTCTGGCTCCTTAGAACACGTTGTACACCACTGTTTTTGTAAATCAAAACTTCCCGGGTATTTTGTGAGCTGAGTTTTCATTGGATAAACCCGAAGTGTTCAGATTGCCATTAGCGATGATGACGTCAAAATATTTTGGTTATAAAATTGTTTGTAACAAAAGGCAAATTGTTATCAGATAAAACACAAAAATTCACATTTATTTTTATTCTGCTGTTAAATTTCGTTTCTTTCATTTTTCTTTTCAAATATCTTCATTTGTCATTGTGAATATTGGGAGTATACTCTGCCCCCGTCTGGATATTGGCCCCAGCTCCTACATCTATGAATCTATGAATATGAATCCAATTTGACGAGTTGGTCACATGACTGGTTACCCTTCCGTCAATCTATCTTTCAACCCCACGATAACTCCATCATCGAGAGTGACTAGGCTAAGCCAAATTTTCGACTGTCCCAAAATGAAAGAGTTTGCAGACGATATTTCAAAATGTGCTGAAATTGAAAAACAAGCCTCTGAAAGGGCAAAAAAAACCATTGTGGGAAAACGAGAAATTGCTCGTTAAGAGCAATTTCTCATTTTTCCAACAATGTTTTCCAGAGTCGTCTGCAACAAACTTGTCCAATGTGCTTGGTAATTGGTTAACTAATTGGGGATGTAGAGCAGATTCCTTGATATGAGGGTCATGGGTTCAATTCCCATTGGGGTGTAGAGCAGATTGCTTGATATGAGGGTCATGGGTTCAATTCCAATTGGGGTGTAGAGCAGATTCCTCGATATGAGGGTCATGGGTTCAATTCCAATGGGGGTGTAGAGCAGATTCCTCATATCCCTCGATATGAGGGTCCTGGGTTCAATTCCCATGGGGGTGTAGAGCAGATTGCTTGATATGAGGGTCATGGGTTCAATTCCAATTGGGGTGTAGAGCAGATTCCTCGATATGAGGGTCATGGGTTCAATTCCCATGGGGGTGTAGAGCAGATTGCTTGATATGAGGGTCTTGGGTTCAATTCCAATTGGGGTGTAGAGCAGATTCCTCGATATGAGGGTCATGGGTTCAATTCCCATGGGGGTGTAGAGCAGATTCCTCGATATGAGGGTCATGGGTTCAATTCCCATGGGGGTGTAGAGCAGATACCTTGATATGAGGGTCATGGGTTCAATTACCATTGGGGTGTAGAGCAGATTCCTCGATATGAGGGTCCTGGGTTCAATTCCCATGGGGGTGTAGAGCAGATACCTTGATATGAGGGTCTTGGGTTCAATTCCAATGGGGGTGTAGGGCAGATTACTGGATATGATGGTCATGGGTTCAATTCCCATGGGTATGTAGAGCAGATTCCTTGATATGAGGGTCATGGGTTCAATTCTCATGGGGGTGTAGAGCAGATTCCTCAATATGAGGGTCCTGGGTTCAATTCTCATGGTGGTGTAGAGCAGATACCTTGATATGAGGGTCATGGGTTCAATTTCCATTGGGGTGTAGAGCAGATTCCTCGATATGAGGGTCCTTGGTTCAATTCCCATGGGGGTGTAGAGCAGATACCTTGATATGAGGGTCATGGGTTCAATTCCAATGGGGGTGTAGGGCAGATTACTGGATATGATGGTCATGGGTTTAATTCCCATGGGTATGTAGAGCAGATTCCTTGATATGAGGGTCCTGGGTTCAATTCCCATGGGTATGTAGAGCAGATTCCTGGATATGAGGGTCATGGGTTCAATTCCAATGGGGGTGTAGGGCAGATTACTGGATATGATGGTCATGGGTTTAATTCCGATGGGTGTATGTAGAGCAGATTCCTTGGTATGAGGGTCATGGGTTCAATTGCCATGGGTATGTAGAGCAGATTCCTGGATATGAGGGTTATGGGTTCAATTTCGACGGGGGTATGTAGAGCAAATTCCTGGATATGAGGTCATGGGTTCAATTCCCATGGGGTATGTAGAGCAGATTCCTGGATATGAGGGTCATGGGTTCAATTTCGATGGGGGTATGTAGAGCAGATTCCTGGATATGAGGGTCATGGGTTCAATTCCCATGGTGGTATGTAGAGCAGATTCCTGGATATGATAGTCATGGGTTCAATTCCGATGGGTGTATGTAGAGCAGATTCCTTGGTATGAGGGTCATGGGTTTAATTCCCATTGGGGTTGTAGAGCAGATTCCTGGATATGAGGGTCATGGGTTCAATTCCAATGTCGGCATGTAGAGCAGATTCCTGGGTATGAGGGTCATGGGTTCAATTCCCATGGTGGTATGTAGAGCAGATTCCTGGGTATGAGGGTCATGGGTTCAATTCCCATGGTGGTATGTAGAGCAGATTCCTGGGTATGAGGGTCATGGGTTCAATTCCCATGGTGGTATGTAGAGCAGATTCCTGAATATGAGGGTCATGGGTTCAATTCCAATGTCCGTATGTAGAGCAGATTCCTGGGTATGAGGGTTATGGGTTCAATTTCAATTAGGTTGTAGAGTAGATTCCTCGATATGAGGGTCATGGGTTCAATTGCCATGGGTGTGCAGAGCAGATTCCTGGATATGAGGGTCATGGGTTCAATTTCCATTGGGGTGTAGAGCAGATTCCTGGATATGATAGTCATGGGTTCAATTCCGATGGGGGTATGTAGAGCAGATTCCTGGATATGAGGGTCATTGGTTCAATTCCCATGGGGATGTATAGCAGATTCCTGGATATGAGTGTCATGCGTTCAATTCCCATGGCTATGTAGAGCAGATTCCTGGATATGAGGGTCATGGGTTCAATTCCCATGGCTATGTAGAGCAGATTCCTGGATATGAGGGTCATGGGATCACTTCCCATGGCTATGTAGAGCAGATTCCTGGATATGAGTATCATGCGTTCAATTCCCATGGCTATGTAGAGCAGATTCCTGGATATGAGGGTCATGGGATCACTTCCCATGGCTATGTAGAGCAGATTCCTGGATATGAGGGTCATGGGTTCAATTTCCATGGCTATGTAGAGCAGATTCCTGGATATTATGGTCATGGGTTCAATTCCCATGGCTATGTAGAGCAGATTCCTGGATATGAGGGTCATGGGATCAGTTCCCATGGGGATGTAGAGCAGATTCCTGGATATGAGGGTCATGGGTTCAATTCACATGGGGGTGTAGAGCAGATTCCTCGATATGAGGGTCATGGGTTCAATTTCGGTTATGTTGTAGAGTAGATTCCTCAATATGAGGGTTATGGGTTCAATTCCAATGGCGGTATGTAGAGCAGATTTCTGGATATGAGGGTCATGGGTTCAATTCCCATGCTGGTATGTAGAGCAGATTCCTGGGTATGAGGGTCATGGGTTCAATTCCCATGGTGGTATGTAGAGCAGATTTCTGGATATGAGGGCCATGGGTTCAATTCCCATGGCGGTATGTAGAGCAGATTCCTGGACATGAGGGTCATGGGTTCAATTCCCATGGTGGTATGTAGAGCAGATTCCTGGATATGAGGGTCATGGGTTCAATTCCTATGGTGGTATGTAGAGCAGATTCCTGGATATGAGGGTCATGGGTTCAATTCCGATGATGGTATGTAGAGCAGATTCCTGGATATGAGGGTCATTGGTTCAATTCCCATGGGGGTGTAGAGCAGATTCCTGGATATGAGTGTCATGCATTCAATTCCCATGGCTATGTAGAGCAGATTCCTGGATATGAGGGTCATGGGATCACTTCCCATGGTGGTATGTAGAGCAGATTCCTCGAAATGAGGGTCATGGGTTCAATTCCCATGGTGGTATGTAGAGCAGATTCCTGGATATGAGGGTCATGGGTTCAATTCCCATGGTGGTATGTAGAGCAGATTCCTGGATATGAGGGTCATGGGTTAAATTCCCATGGTGGTATGTAGAGCAGATTCCTGGATATGAGGGTCATGGGATCAATTCCCATGGTGGTATGTAGAGCAGATTCCTGGATATGAGGGTCATGGGATCAATTCCCATGGGGATGTAGAGCAGATTCCTGGATATGAGGGTCATGGGTTCAATTCTCATGGGGGTGTAGAGCAGATTCCTAGATATGAGGGTCCTGGGTTCAATTCACATGGGGGTGTAGAACAGATTCCTGGAAATGAGGGTCCTGAGTTCAATTCACATGGGGGTGTAGAGCAGATTCCTTGATATGAGGGTCCTGGGTTCAATTCCGATTGGGGTGTAGAGCAGATTCCTTGATATGAGGGTCATGGGTTCAATCTGATGCGGTGTAGAGCAGATTCCTCGATATTAGGGTCATGGGTTCAATTCCCATGGGGTTGTAGAGCAGTTTCCTCGATATGAGGGTCATGGGTTCAATTCCAATGGGGGTGTAAGCAGATTCCTTGATATGAGGGTCCTGGGTTCAATTCCGATGGGGGTGTAGAGTAGATTCCGGGACATGAGGGTCATGGGTTCAATTCCGATGGGGGTGTGAGCAGATTCCTTGATATGAGGGTCCTGGGTTCAAGTCCGATGGGGGTGTAGAGCAGATTCCTGGATCTGAGGGTCCTGGGTTCAATTCTGATGGGGGTGTAGAGTAGATTCCGAGATATGAGGGTCATGCGTTCAATTCCGATGGGGTGTAGAGCAGATTCCTCGATATGAGTGTCATGGGTTCAATTCCCATTGGGGTTGTAGAGCAGATTCCTCGATATGAGGGCCATGGATTAAATTCCAATAGGGGTGTAAGCAAATTCCTGGATATGAGGGTCCTGGGTTCAATTCCGATGGGGGTGTAGAGTAGATTCCGGGATATGAGGGTCATGGATTCAATTCTGATTGGGGTGTAAGCAGATTCCTTGATATGAGGGTCCTGGGTTCAATTCCGATGGGGGTGTAAAGCAGATTCCTGGATCTGAGGGTCCTGGGTTCAATTCCGATGGGGGTGTAGAGTAGATTCAGGGATATGAGGGTCCTGGGTTCAATTCCGATGGGGGTGTAAGCAGATTCCTTGATATGAGGGTCCTGGGTTCAATTCCAATGGGGGTGTAGAGCAGATTTCTGGATATGAGGGTCATGGGTTCAATTCCGATGGGGGTGTAGAGCAGATTCCTTAATATGAGGGTCATGGGTTCAATTCCGATGGGGTGTAGAGCAGAGGATATGAGGGTCCTGGGTTCTTCCGATGAGTTCCTGGAGTTCAATTCCCTGATATGAGGGTCATGGTGGGGTGTAAGCAGATTCCTTGATATGAGGGTCCTGGGTTCAATTCCGATGGGGGTGTAGAGCAGATTTCTGGATATGAGGGTCCTGGGTTCAATTCCGATGGGGGTGTAGAGCAGATTTCTTAATATGAGGGTCATGGGTTCATTCCGATGGGGGTGTAGAGCAGATTTTGATATGAGGGTCCTGGGTTCAATTCCGATGGGGGTGTAGAGCAGATTCCTGGATATGAGGGTTCTGGGTTCAATTCCGATGGGGGTGTAGAGCAGATTCCTGGATATGAGGGTTATGGGTTCAATTCCCATGGGGGTGTAGAGCAGATTCCTGGATATGATGGTCATGGGTTCAATTCTGATGGGGGTGTAGATCAGATTCCTGGATATGAGGGTTATGGGTTCAATTTACATTGGGGTGTAGAGCAGATTCCTGGATATGAGCTTCATGGGTTCAATTCCAATGGGGGTGTAGAGCAGATTCCTCGATATGAGGGTCATGGGTTCAATTCCCATGGGGGTGTAGAGCAGATTACTGGATATGAGGGTCATGGGTTCAATTCCGATGGGGGTGTAGAGCAGATTCCTGAATATGAGGGTCATGGATTCAGTTCACATGGGGGTGTAGAGTAGATTCCTGGATATATGGGTCATGGGTTCAATTCCGATGGGGGTATAGAGCAGATTCCTTGATATGAGGGCCATGGGTTCAATTCTGATGGGGGTGTAGAGCAGATTCCTGGATATGAGGGTCATGGGTCCAATTCCCATGGGGGTGTAGAGCAGATTCCTCAATATGAGGGTCATGGGTTCAATTTCCATGGGGGTGAGAGCAGATTCCTTGATATGAGGGTCATGGGTATAATTCACATCGGGGTGTAGAGCAGATTCCTTGATATGAGGGTCATGGCTTCAATTCACATGGGGGTGTAGAGCAGATTCCTTGATATGAGGGTCATGGCTTCAATTCACATGGGGGTGAAGAACAGATACCTGGACATGAGGGTCATGGGTTCAATTCTGATGAGGGTACAGAGCAGATTCCTGGATATGAGGGTTTTGGATTCAATTCCCTTGAACTGTTCCCCTGATTTTTCCCTTTGAAATTTTCAAGAACTGATTTCATGAATTAGTTCATGAACAGACATGAACGACAAATGACCATGCATTTGCTCAAACCTATTCTACAAATTTTACATCAATTTTAAGAACATGTTCATGAACACATCAAGAACAGGTTTATCAATGTACAGTCAAACTTTGTAAAGAGGCCAGCCTATGGGACAGAGTAAATTGGCTGTTTAAGACAGGTTGGCTGCTTAACACAAATTGATTTATTCTATAAATCTAACAATGGGACTTTCTGTAGTGGCTGTTTAAGGACGGTTGGCTGCTTAAAAGGGTGGCTGCTTAACACAGGTTAGACTGTATTCATGAACCTGTCATTAATGTTAATGAACATGGTGTTGAAATGCAAGAGCAGGTTTGAGTTCATGAAGAGCATTTTGTCTTTCATTTCTATTCATGAACACAGTTTTTGAAACATTTTCCTTCCTTTTTTGGGGGGGGATGTCATATTGCATCTTTTCATTGATCCAAATTTGTTGGAAGGATCAAACAATCGTGTACATGGATCCAGGAAGCACAATTGAGAGTGACAATTGTTGAAGGAATAATTGTATAAAACAGATAGACTTGTATGATTTTATTGATAACTTTAATAAAATTATACTGTCACAACAATGTAATATAGGGTGAAATGTTATTCAACAAGAATTATTTGTAAAAAAATATCACAATTATATCACACTCTTTGTCTTTATTTATGTGTATGTGGACTATATATTATCTACAAGCCTTGTTTACTTTAGTCTTTAATTACTATATAGCTTTTCCATTCCTCTTAACCCATTACCAAACAATAACGACATTTGACCAGTTTGTTGCAGATGACTCTGGAAAACATTGTGGGAAAAGGAGAAATTGCTCTTAACGAGCAATTTCTCCCTTTCCCACAATTATCAGAAGATTATTTTTCAATTTCATCACATTTTGAAATGTCATCTGCAAACTCTTTCCTTTTGGGACAGTTGGAAATTTGGCATTTGGTAAAGGGTTAATGGATTGATTATTCTATTAAAAAAAGGAAAATCATAATTATGCTTATATACGAGTAATTTCTCCCACTCCAGCAATGATTTCAAACTATAATTGATAAAAACCTCACTTTGGTGTATCTGCTGTGGGGAGACTTAGAAACTATTGTGAAAAATGTATGAATTACTCCTAATATGTATTTTTTTTCATTTTGTGACAATGGTTTGATCCATTATGATATCTCAGATCAGTGACTGCCATTAGTCTCTGTTGATATTGAATTGTATACATATTATCATGTATATGGTATGTTAGGCATTTTGCCTTTTTTTCTAAATAAAATGATCTGCTAATCATAGAGAAAATGTATATTTTTCATTTTCATATGATATGTTGCTGTCTACTAATGTTTTCAATTTGAACCAGTCCAAAAGATTTCAATTTGGAAGAGTGTTTATCTAACCCTTTCCCAAACAATAATGATATTTTATCACCTTTTTGCAGACGACTTTAGAAAACATTGTGGGAAAAGGAGGAATTGCTTGTAACGAGCAATTTTTCCTTTTCCCACAATGTTTTCTGCCATATCAGAAGATTATTTTCCAATTTCATCACATTTTGAAATGTCGTCTGCAAATTTTTTCAATTTGGGACAGTCGCAAATTTGTTGTTTTGGAAAGGGTCATAAGACCAAATAATGGGGTATATCAGCATATGTTATGAATGATATTTCAACAACGGTGAGATTACACCACATTATGGGTACTCATTCTTATGGGTAATGACAATAAAAACTTCAAAGAAGGAACGAGGCTCTGATTCTTTATCTAAATTCTTGGAATCAAATAAAGAGTTCAAAATTTAAAGCATCAACCTTCAACAAATATATAAGACAAAAAGTCATAAAATAATTGACTTTATTGGTTTAAATAAGATGGTAGCCTTGGAAGTATAAAATTCTATTATTGCTTATTTTCAATTTAAAACAAACAAATATTGCTGTTAAGAAAGTACATATTTGAAATGATAATGTTCTTCTTTTGTCGGAATAGTTTCTTCATTAGAGTGAAAGACATCATGGCTGGTTATCAACCACTTTCCTCTACTAGGAAATTGTGATCGGTCACAACTGGAATCAACAAACAATAACAAAAGTATTTTCTTTATGTTATCTGGTGGAAATTATGATAATTGTTAATATGATAGTGCATTCAAATTTCTTAAGATTTCCATAGCAGAATCTTCAAAGTGGGCTAATATCAAGTAAGAGGTAAGGACATTTTGTAGAAGATGACTTAAGAAAGTACCATTAAAAAGAAGTGTTGCTTGTTTATTGCATGAAATAAACAATCCTTTAAACATTCTATGCTAAAAGTTTGCTTTAAGTTCAAAACAACATTTTTTCTTATTTCAATATCGGGCTAAGCAATATTGCAAAGTAACACTTCCAATGACATGTCACATTACAATAATGTGTTTTCATTTGAGATACTATCCATGTTTATCAATTTTAACTTATGCAAATATTTTCGCGTTTAGTACAATGGTACCATATTGCATTGAATATTTTCTCATCCAACAAGAAAAGATCAGTTCTCAAGCATTATTATTGGCATCAGCTGTTGCTATTACTTTTGCTCAGTCAAAGACCCCATAGGGGATAAAAAGTTATGAAAAAAATGAATTCTTAGTATTGACACTAATCAGTTTCCTGAATACTGATGCCAAAATAATTTGCGTTTACAAGTTTGTAATGAAATGAAAACAAAACTTCTCAATTCAAACAATCAATAAATAAAGAGGTTTATAATGGCCACAGTTTTTTTTTAATATTAGGATGAATTTAAATAATGTAAAGTGAAAAATAATGTTTTGGTCGCCTAAGATAATCATCAAAGCGTCAAAAAAAGAAAAAGAAAATAAAAACAATCATTACATATCTGACATTTATACGCTTAATTCTACATCTGAGTGAAAACTTCTAATCACAGTTTACATATTAATCAACATTGAAAATATTCAATTAAACTCACAATTGAATTCAGTACATAGGCGTAGGAGCAGGGGGGGCCAGGGGGCCCCGGCCCCCCCAATATCCAGACTGGGGGGGGGGGCAGAGTATACTTTGGCCCCCCCAATATTCAGTGGCAAATGAAGATATTTGTATAGAAAAAGGAAAGAAACGAAATTTAACAGCAGAATAAAAATAAATGTGTATTTTTGTGCTCTATGTAATACCAATTCGCCTTTTGTTACAAACAATAACCCAAATCTTTTTGACGTCATCATCGCAAATGGCAATCTGAACACATCGGGTTTATCCAATGAAAACTCAGCTCACTAAAATACCCGGGAAGTTTTGATCGACGGAAACAGTGGTGTAAAACATGTTCTTTAAAAGGTGTCAGACTCTATATTGTCTTCAATTGTTAGCTAAAGCTTAAAAAATAATATAATTGTTTGACTTCTTTTCTTCAAATAGTTGGATCCGTGGCTGTGACAGTCTGGTCGCTGCCACTTTTTGTTTAGTTCAATACAATTGATTTCCGCGTGAGATCGAGACCTGGCATATCCTTTTTTTATTCATTTTTTATTTTTTTTTTTTTTTATTTAAGATACATGTTTTCATAAGCTTTCTTTTAATTCTTATAATGTTATTGAATTTGTACATGCATGAATAGTTATGAAAAAGTTTAGGAACTTTTATTCTTAGACCGGTCCTCATCTGAAGTTGCCCCCCCCCCCCCCCCCCCCCCCTCCCCATGTTGAAAACGCACCTACGCCTATGCAGTAATAACATTAAAGAAAGTTAAGGTATATAATGAGCACAGTTTCTTTAAATAACAAGACAAAGATAAAGAATGCACAATAAATAAGATTATCTTCACCTGCAAATAATGAGCAAAGTCACAGCAGCTCATACAAATAATCACCAGTGAAATAATCTAATTCTTTTTTTTTTAAACATAACATAAGTTTTATTGGCATTAAACATTACATATTTATAGCCGTACAATTTTAGATACAATCTTACATACAAATGGTGAAACATAAGAAAAGGAAAATAATTTACCAAGAGGAACAGCCTAAGTATAGATAAGGACCTGTATGAATAAATAAATGTAGTATTGTAACACACAAATAAGCTTTAACCCTTTCCCAAACAATAACGACATTTGACCACTTTGTTTCAGATGACTTTTAGAAAACATTGTGGGAAAAGGAGAAATTGCTTGTAACAAGCAAGTTTTCCTTTTCCTACTATGTTTTCTGCCCTATCAGAAGAATATTTTACAATTTCATCACATTTTGAAATGTTGTCTGCAAACTCTTTCAATTTGGTAGTCGAAAATTTGTTGTTTGGGAAAGGGTTAAGAAATATTGGAGAAATACAAAGAAAACCTCATTGTGCGTCTGCAAATATGCAATAATTTACACTGGTCAGTGAGTATAAATATGCTGTGTCCTAACCCTTATAGTGCTTGAACCATCTTCATGCTGATGCAAACAGGTTAGATTCAGGCCAGCCGCCAATTTACTTGGCGGCTGGCCTGTGATCTAATCTGTTTGCTTCTCTGGGTATCTTTCCCCATCAAAATTAATCAGATATTTAAGGTTTTGGAAAGCAGACGACACAAATATCTATTTAAGAAAATTACCTACATTTAAAGGGCTAATCATTTAATGAATAACATATGGCGTTATTGACACACAACAATATGGTCAACATCAAATAAAATTGATTGTCTTCGTTTCTGGCCAATGTAAATTGGTGCCAGACAATGCAAGCCTTAGGATTTTTCCGTTCTTTTCAATAAAAAATGGTAAATACCTATATGGCAGATTACAGGACATGTCTACTGATAACAATGTAGTAATCGGATATCTGTGTATGATTCATAGGGACCAATGTTGTTTGACATACCTAATAACCTATAATATCTATTGATAATATAGGTATGTCATACATTGGACCCTGTGGTATCATGAATGTATAATGAAGGTCAAACAAATTAAGATACTACAACGTTAAATGTAATATGGCACGTCAAACAATTTTAGACAATGCAATAATAAACTTTAAATGTAATTTGGCACATGATATCTCAAAAAAGTTTTACTCATTCATTCTACTTTGATTGTAAACTTAATAATCACTATTGATTTCTTTCAAGAATACATAGTGGGCCACAGTGGTACAGGGGAAGAGCGTCAGCCTCTTGTGCCAAGGGTCCCAGGTTCGAATCCCTGTTAGCCGAGGTGAAAATTGCCAGGACTAACCTGCAAATCGGCACGAGTACTGGTGACTGTATATTATCCAAGAAACAGTCATCGAGAGTGACTCAATAAGGCTTAACTAAGCTTCCTTCACAATTGATGTAAAACAAATCAATCAAACAAACAAACATAACCAGTGCTCTGATTGGATGTGGGTCAATAGAAACAAGGCGGACGCTGTTTCTCACAGGAATCCAATCCATGTTTCTCTTGTCTGGAAACCAACACTTTATACTCCAGGAACCACTCTCCCTTTTACAATCAATATTGTTTATGGCAGTCACTCTATACCCTTTACCAAACAAAAACAGCATTTGACCAGTTTGTTGTAAACGACTATGGAAAACCCTGTGGGAAAAGGAGAAATTGCTCTTAACAAGCAATTACTCCTTTTCCCACAAATCTTTCTGCCCTATTAGAAGATTATTTTTCAATTTAATCACATTTTGAAATGTCGTCGGCAAACTCTTTCAATTTGGGACATTTGAAAATTTGGCATTTGGTAAAAGGTTATTAAGTCTGAGACTGTCTTAACTCTCTACCACCTGCTGACCTTTATTTCCTTGAAGCAGACGACTTTAGAAAGGCTTTGTTAGTATGTTCAAAACCTTTCAGTTCTGCTGTTGTGATATGTAAATAGAATGAAAAGCATTGTGGCAAAAGGAGAAATTGCTTGTGACAAGCAATTTCTTCTTTTGCCACAATTCTTTTTGAAAGTGATCTGCTGCAAGACACAAAAATGTGGTGTTAGGTGGTAATGTGTTTACACATACAAAATCTTAAGAACCTATGGCAATGCAATTTGAGAATATACAAAATCTTAAGAACCTATGGCAATGCAATTTGAGAATATACAAAATATTAAGAACCTATAGTAATGCACATATACAAAAAATAAGAACCTATATTAATGTACATATACAAAATCTAAGAACCTATATTGGTGCATGTATACAATGTATATATTATGTTATGTGATAATTTCATTCCATGGCTGTCTGCTGTATACTTATGTGGACAGAGTAGGGGCTTAGAGCTCTGAGAATGCATCAAATATGTACACAGTGTATATATGGATCATTAATTTTCTTTCTCCCATGTTTCTATAATCATCTCATAATGAGGGCAGACTGTGGCAGAAACCCCAGGAACCTCAGAGTATGGTCCAAATAACACTGTTTTATCTCACTCTCTAGCTCGGGACTGACGAAAAAGTCAAGGTTTTGCGTACAGTTGACAACTCTTTCACTGACCTCTTTCTCAATAGAAAACTCAAAACTGTCTACATTTTTCTTGGCCCATAAGTCGGATAGTCCTAGATGTGTAACTGGTCTGAGCTGGTCTCTGCAGTTATCCACTGAAAATTGGGCGTTGGTGCAATGGTACCATTTAACATCAATATCATCAGGTTTTATCAAGGAGTACTTCCTCATTACATGGTATGTCATCATTGTTGGTCCATCGATCTCTAACTGTTTCTGAAGCAAGTACTCCGACACATCTTTGTAAGGAATCAAACGTCTGATGACAGGGAATGGCACTGTTCTGCTGACTCTGTTCCTCACAACAACTGTCATGGTTTGTTCTTCAAAACGAAAGTTGGCGCCAAGAACAATTTTCCCAACCGAATGACGTTTTACAAAGGGAACCATCTCTTTCATGAATAAATCTCGACTCACTTTTCCTTCTGGGGCTAGCAGGGATGCAAATGAGTATTGTTTGTGACAGTATTCAACATTCACCACTAAACACCTGCCATTCCAATCTTCGTCAGTGCTGTGGTACTCTTTTGTGCTCAGAATGTCCCCAGGAAAGTTCAGTGGCAGTAGAACAGTAACACCTTGTCCGTATTCAGAACTGAAACTGCTTATTGATACACCAAAAAGCGTCCAGAGTATTGGATCAGCTGTTAGAGCTGTGTTCTGTAGGAGAATGACTGTATCCTTCTGCATGGTCCAGGCGCACCAAATATAGGTGGACAGCCTCTTGTACAAGGAATCGTTTGTCCCTTCACAGTTAACAAGTATAGCTGATGGATTCTCAGAATGGAGATGAGCTTTAAATGAAGCGTGGTTGTGACCATCCAGTATATCAAATGCCTTCACAATCTTTGCAAGCATAAGAAGTCTTTTAAGAATTCGGTTTATCAACAGCCCCAAATTTTCTTCACAACCGTCTGACAAAATATTGTTCATCAACATCACAAAATTGTTTATTTCAGTTGCCTTCCCTTGCAAATAGTCTGAAACTTTAATCATTTCATCTTCCAAAGCTTTAATCTGATCTTCAATTGAACTAGATATTTCATGAACACTTCCATTTCTGAGTTCCAGTGAGGATTTGACAAGGTTGTAGATATCAATAGGAAGTAAAGCAACACTGATCACTACCCCTCCATAGCGTACCACTTTACCAAATTCTAAGATTTGCCCTCCTGTTCCAAACAATCTACGAGCCGCAACGCTTCCTTTTGCACCAAGTTTAGAGATATTTTCTAACACTGGTGCTAAAGCTGAGTCCCCAGCCTTGACCACTTTGTTTACATTCAGTATGTTCAGTTTCCTCGCCATTCGAATTCCAGAGGCCACACGACGGCCATATTTCACCATATTTTGAATCTGACATTCATTTTCACTTAAGGATTTCTTAGGAATGTCAAGTTTATGACTATACTCTTCCATGCCTCCATCATCTCGGTGCTTGAATTGCTCTTCAGTACTCTTTGAATCATCTATATTTTCTTCAGCTACTTTGGCTTTAACATGACTTTCAAGTAATTCTTCTATATCATTTTCTATTCGTTCCACTAGCTGAACAAGTGTTAGGATTTCCTCCAAACAGCTTTTATCCTTTTCAAAAATATTTGAAACTTTCTTTAGCTTGGCTTCAGATTTTTTACTTTTGATTATGTTACCTCCTAAAGTGACAGCAGATCCCGATGCTGCTCCACTAACAGCAATTACTCCTGGCACTAATGAAGCTCCACCAGTTACTGGGGTTAACGCGATAGCTCCAATACCGAATAATGCTCCACCTATTGCTGCAACTTTTCCAAAAATATCAGCTACCTTAGCATCTTTATGATATTTATTCAGATCTTCCACTAGCACTTTTAATTGTTCTATAGCTTCCCTTCTGCTTGTAAGCCAAGTCTGTAATTCTGGAATATCAGGTCCAATATTTTGTGGGGCCGGGCTAAAGGTTGCCATTTCAGTCAGTCTTTGAAATTGAAAAATCAATCTTGTTTCAAACAATCCATGACTCTTTCTTCTCTAGTGCGGCTAGCTGCTGAAATCATTGAAAAAAAATGTGAAATTATAAAGCTGTGATTGTAAAAAAATAAATGCCGTTGAACCAAAACATTGTTAGTATTGTGATGTAATACAGTGAAACCTCGTTTATCCGGACCCCAACTATTCGGATGTCTCGCAATCCGAACAAAATTGTAAGGGAACGGAATTATAGTGCAGTAATTTGCCTAACCAATTACCAAACAATAACGACATTTGACCAGTTTGTTGCAGACGACTCTTAAAAACATTGTGGGTAGAGGAGAAATTGCTCATGACGAACAATTTCTCCTTTTCCCACAATGTTTTCCGCCATATCAGAAAATTAATTTCGAATTTCAATTTGGGACGGTCGAAAATTTGGCGTTTGGTAAAGGTTTATAAGTATACACATGCATATAGACCGTTGATGTCTAAATATGTTTACGAAGAGGCCCTGCTTCATTTGTCCGGATTATAAGTTAATCCGGAAATTTCGTTTGGAACGGACGTGTTCGGATTAACGAGATATTACTGTACCTAATGAAAAATTGCTTTTGAATGAGAATAAATTCAGATGGTATCATTATATCTAAGTTTATACAGAATACAGATGGGAAGTGGTGAATTTCAAAACTGTTGCAATGCTATTGTATTTCAATATTTACATAATTGTTCACTATATACAAACTAGTTTGCTTCTAGTGGCCACCCTTCAGTGCATGTTTTATATATATCAGTTCAGCTGTTGTATTGTATTTAAGAAACTACATTTTGACATCTAAATTTCTTCTCATCTGAGAACAATAGCACTTTAAAGGTCATATTTCCCGATAAACAAATTTTTCTTTAATTAAGGCTTTTGAATGAGGTTATGGTTTTGTTATGACAGAGGTAATGATTTTTTTCTCAAACAGAAGCGAAAAAGGTTGTTTTTGACTACTTTTATTCACCTTTATCGATTTTTGTGAATGACTTATCTCCCTTGTTGTGACCTCATTTGTGCATCAAAGTCATATGAACTATAAGTAAGAAGAATCTAGTTCTCAGTAACGACGGTGTTTTTCCACAAATTTCGGACATTTTACGTGCTGAATTGTGTTTTTGGAAACGTAAATTGGATATTGAATATGGTATTCTGACAGGTCTTCTGGTGTTTTTCTGCTTTTGTTCGCAGTGATGCGAGTTTCTCCCGTTTTCCGCAAAAGATATATTCCCCAAACAAGAACAGTAGGCTGTGTTACTTTCACTTCGAAGACGGCAAGTTTACGCATTGTTAGGCGTTTCCAGAGAATTGATTTTATTGATCTTTAAATGATCGGACGCAGTTCAAAGTATTTTATACAGGTGAAGACGCTTCAAATTCATTCTACTTATGGAGTAACTGTTATATTTCCCTTATTTGACAACACCGACAACATTCACTTTACCTTGATGTATTGGTTTCAAGACTGTCAATGCAAACCAGAAAAAGCTAATCTAACTTTCAAACACCAATCAAGCGATAAAGCACACAACCGTGTGTCAAGACATTGGTGTGACGCGCGAATGTGTACACTGTATTTCGGAGTGACTCCAAATATTTATCAAAAGTCGTTGTTTCATTACCCAATGTACCAAGTTGCTTCTGATAATTTAAGCCTGAAGTCCTTTTGTAACGCTGTTTCCCACATGATCTCAGGTAAAGGAAAATATTTTTCAAAATTAACGTTGTGGTGAACTGATGTTCATGATTAAAACAATTCCTGACTGTTAGTTTGGGGTGTTTGAGCCTTGTGTAGTCTTGCTAGATCTTTATATAGAATTTGCACTGTGTAAATGTAGATAAATTCAAGAAAAGGATAAATCACGTTGATTACACCTTTTTTGAAAGATAATTTCCTTAAATGGCTCTCTTACTCGCCAAGCTATTTTTGTTTGGAACAGATTAACTATGCTACATACTTAGTTACGAATACTTAATTAGGCTGCTTTGCGATTATATTGCCTAAGAATGCAAAGGGTTGCAAGAATATGTTGATTTCATCCAACATCATAATTTATTGTATTACCAAGCTTTGGGTTTTAAACGCTTAAATGCATCTTGTTGTTCTTATTTGCAAAACTTGTTTTATGTTTTAACATAATCATAGACACGTTGCCATTGTACATAAATGAGACAAAATGAAAAATGTACGTTGATTGCTTTGATAACAAACCGATTAAAACAACCAAGTTTCTTTTATCTGCCGTTGTCTTCAAAATAATGAATATTGGATATCCGCAAACTGTCTCTGAACTTATCAACGCAAATGGTAATGGGTTCGATCTTACCTTAAGCGTCTGCTTTTCGGAATTATTAAAATCACACACCTCATTTTTTTGCCATTGGTAAAATTGGTTCAAATGACGTATGTCACACTGAAATGCAGGTGTTCAAACATGATTATTACAACTTTATATTGATAATTTAGAAATAAGATCATTAGATATATAATATACATATTTGAACATAATCTCTTTGTATACAGTTTAATTGATTATTGGCAGTTTACCTCTTTAATCACATACAAAGGGTCAATCAACAAACATCGGACATTACAAGGATTAAGGGTCGTGATGCAAATTAACACCAATCTGCCACATTTGCACAGTATGTTTCAAGTCTCAAGTCCTTTATTGTTTAGCCGATAGATAGCCTCCGCAATTGACAATTGGCCATTCGCGGACCTTAGAAATTGTCAAAGACAACCCTGTGTGTCCTTCTTCATTCGGTTTTGGATAGCTGTGATATATATATAATCTGTCTCTGGCATTAATCTCTTAAACATCTTTGATGTTACTTAACAGGTCAGACACTTTCTGCTATTTCAGACATGAAATAATTAGCGGCAAATCTCACACTTTCAATGCGCCGCAATCTAATTTTGCTATAGAATAAATTGTTAAGATATAACCAATCAAGACCAAACTTTCACAGGATGTTTGGGTTCATAAGGTTTAAGGACATATTTATCTCTCAATGTGACTTACGTCTGATACTTTTTCGTTATGATTTGTAAGTATACACGAGAGAAAACGAACATAAATGTAAAGTGAAAATGAAGAACAATTTTTAAGTCAAGACAGGATCTAGTAAGACGACATCGGAATCAATTTCGAAATCATAGACCTCTTACTGGGGGGTGGAGTTACTGGAAAGTCGCCCGATGATTTTAACAAATACTTTTTTAAGGTGTTGGTGTTTAGTTTTGAAAATACTTTATGAGGAACAATACTTTTAAATTTGGATGTGTTTTGAAAATGTGAGTTAAAGGATAACCTTCGTATCACAAGTAAGTTGGTTTTTAATACGGTTTGTTTGTTCGCAATTTATGATCTTCTCCGGTTTCATTTCATGCATTCATAAGACAATGCAGGGTGAATTTGACAGTTAATAGTTATACAATGTACGGTTCAAAGACAATTCGTTTATTCAGATCTATGTCTTTGTTTACTGTTCAATTAAAACCTTAATGCTAATACACGATAATTGACGAAAAAAACACATGTTTTTTTCAACAAATATTTATAAAAATTGCTGTTTTCACAAATATCGTCAAAATTTCAAGCCGATTTTTACATATGAACTCATTTACAAATCCATGCAAATTAACGCGTTATGTCACTTACCTATTTTCAGAAGGATAATCTTATAATATGAAACATATTCAATAAAGAAAATGCACTGTCAATCCAAACATTGACTAAAGGATTGCTATTTCGAGGAAAATCATCCCAATTTCAAGCCGTTCCTTTCATATGAACACATTGACAAATCCTTGTAAATTCACGCGTTAAGTCACTAATTTATTTTTTTCAAATGAATATTCTTATAACATGAAACATATTCAATATAGAAAATTCATTGTTAATCCAAACAATGACTTAAGGATCATTTATTCAAGGAAAATTGTCCAAATTTCAAGCCGTTCCTTTCATATAAACAGGTTTACGCAATGACAAATCCTTGCAAATTCACGGGTTAAGTCAATGATTAATTTTTTTCAAATTGATATTCTTATAATATGAATCATATTCATTAAAGAAAATGCGCTGTCAATCCAAATAATGACTTAAGGATCGTTTATTTGAAGAAAAGCACGAATTCTAACCAGCGATCGCTCTTCACGCCCTTTACATGGCGCATTCAGTGGATCAAGAATGACGTCACAGCAAAGGGAAGTAAGTCATACAAACTTTCATTAACCGGTGCGCTATGACTGTGATTTATGACGTAATGCGTTATGCTAAAATGTTGCAAATAATTTCAATGTGATTCTTTTACTTCATATTTTAGTTTTATGAAATAAACCCAACCTGTACATATGACCTTTAAAGTAATGTTTTTCAACACAATGAGTTTTTCTTTACTCCATCAATACTTTACTATAAATTAGCAGGAGACTAAGAAAAGCTGTGACAAAGAGTAATAAATTGTAACCAGGGATATCCCCTTTTATCAATATGGTGATACAAAATATTAGAATGCCAAAATGTCAGAATTTAAACATTTTATGCCTTCTTTCATGCTTGTTGTCTGAAGGAGGCTTTCAAATTGGACTAGCAATAGAACCATATGAAGGAATATAGTATAAAACAGAAGATGTTTCCTTTACATGCATTTGTATTTCTATCCAAGTAAATTGGCAGCTGGCCTGTGATCTAACCTGTTTGCTTCTCCTAGTATCTTTCCTCATCAAAATTAAGCAGATATTTAAGGTTTTGGAAAGCAGACGACACAAAAATCTATTTTAAGAAAATTACCCACCATTAAAGCGTTAAAAGCATAATTAGATGAAATGCCTTTTACCCTGTAAATGTATATGCCTGTTTAACCCTTTACCAAACTCCAAATTATCGACTGTCCCAAATTAAAATGGTTTGCAGACGACATTTCAAAATGAGATGAAATTGGAAAATAATCTTCTGATAGGGCAGACAACATTGTGGGGAAAGGAGAAATTGCAGCTCAAGGATAACTATAGACCCCAGTGTACTAGATAAAATCATGTCATCTTTTTTGTTTTAATCCTCGCTGTACAATCCTGTATCAGAGAAAGTGTTAAATAGTAAACAGCATTTCTCAAGTGGTATGAAACAGGACAAGCAAACAAGGAATAACACACATTCATTTTCAGTTCTTTGTAGCAAACATAACTGATGTTTTCCACAATAAATCATATTTATTCACAAATGCTTGACACAATCTGCTATAATGTCCCAATATAATATACTATTGTAATTAACTTACCAAGCATATTAACCTCTGAAAGACACAAATACATCCAATAAGTCAAAAACACTGTCATACACTAAGCAGTTTTGTTGTCTATTAATATCCCAGCATATTCTCTGCAATAGTGCATTAGGTTCCCTAATTTCCATAAACGTTCAAAGAAAGTTACATTACTCCCATCTCTGAGAAGACTCGTCTGGAGTCTCCGCCCTGTGGGAAATGCAACTCTGATAGAAGGAGAAGTCTTCATCCCACCGCTGCCAACAATGTAACAAACTGAGCAAATGAACCTTTCAAATCAGTGAAAAACACTGTCATACTCTGAGCAGTTGTGTGGTCTATTTATATACCAGCATGTTCTCTGCAATTATGCATTAGGTTCCTTAATTTCAATAAACGATCAGCGAACGTTATACTATACACTACATAATTTCATACATATATTGAGACATTGTAGTAGATTGTGTCAAGCACCTGTGACATATGAAATTGAAAAATGATCTTGAAAATTCATATACTGACCCCAAGATAAAAACTGTCAAACCAAAAGGGCTCAAATCATAGATAATACTTCATACCAAAAAAGGTCACATTAGAGATAATATACAATTATGTTAATATATCCAACTAACTTGGACTTGACTCAACTTTCTCTTTCCCAGCCCTTTGTCAACATTACAAATTTACTTAGATTAAACTCAACTATAACTCTTCCCCCTTTGGTACCATTGAAAACTCATTTTGACTTTCCTCAACTTTCGCTTTTCCCTTTGGTACCATTGAAAACTCACATGGACTTGCCTCAACTTTCTCTTTCCTCTTGGGTACCATAGAAAAACTCACATGGACTTGCCTCAACTTTCTCTTTCCTCTTGGGTACCATAGAAAAACTCACATGGACTTGCCTCAACTTTCTCTTTCCTCTTTGGTACCATTGAAAACTCACATGGACTTTCCTCAACTTTCGCTTTCCTCTCTGGTACCATAGAAAACTCACATGGACTTTCCTCAACTTTCTCTTTCCTCTTTGGTACCGTAGAAAACTCACATGGACTTAACCCAACTTTCTCTTTCCTCTTTGGTACCATAGAAAACTCACATGGACTTTCCTCAACTTTCGCTTTCCTCTTTGGTACCATTGAAAACTCACATGGACTTGCCTCAACTTTCTCTTTCCTCTTGGGTACCATAGAAAAACTCACATGGACTTGCCTCAACTTTCTCTTTCCTCTTGGGTACCATAGAAAAACTCACATGGACTTGCCTCAACTTTCTCTTTCCTCTTTGGTACCATTGAAAACTCACATGGACTTTCCTCAACTTTCGCTTTCCTCTCTGGTACCATAGAAAACTCACATGGACTTTCCTCAACTTTCTCTTTCCTCTTTGGTACCGTAGAAAACTCACATGGACTTAACCCAACTTTCTCTTTCCTCTTTGGTACCATAGAAAACTCACATGGACTTTCCTCAACTTTCGCTTTCCTCTTTGGTACCATAGAAAACTCACATGGACTTAACCCAACTTTCTCTTTCCTCTTTGGTACCATTGAAAATTCACATGGACTTTCCTCAACTTTCTCTTTCCTCTTTGGTACCATTGAAAACTCACATGGACTTTCCTCAATTTTCTCTTTCCTCTTGGGTACCATAGAAAACTCACATGGACTTTCCTCAACTTTCTCTTTCCTCTTTTGGTACCATAGAAAACTCATGTGGACTTTCCTCAACTTTCTCTTTCCTCTTTTGGTACCATAGAAAACTCACATGGACTTTCCTCAACTTTCTCTTTCCTCTTTTGGTACCATAGAAAACTCACATGGACTTTCCTCAACTTTCTCTTTCCTCTTTGGTACCATAGAAAACTCACATGGACTTTCCTCAACTTTCTCTTTCCTCTTTAGTATCATAGAAAACTCACATGGACTGTCATTAACTTTCTCTTTCCTCTTTGGTACCATAGATAACTCACATGGACTTGCCTCAACTTTCTCTTTCCTCTTTTGGTAACATAGAAAACTCACATGGACTGTTCTCAACTTTCTCTTTCCTCTTGGGTACCATTGAAAACTCACACGGACTTTCCTCAACTCTCTCTTTCCTCTTTGGTACCATAGAAAACTCACATGGACTTTCCCCAACTTTCTCTTTCCTCTTTGGTACCATAGAAAACTCACATGGACTTTCCTCAAATTTCTCCTTCACCTTTGGTGCCATTGAAATTTCACACAGACTTTCCCAACTTTCTCTGGCCCATTCAGTACCATTGAAAACTGCTTTAGGCATTCCTCAATTTTCTCCTTCCTCTTGGGTACCATTGAAAACTCGCATGGACTTTCCTCAACTTTCTCTTTCCCATTTGGTACAATTGAAAACTGCTTTAGACATTCCTCAATTTTCTCCTTCCCCTTTGGTGCCATTGAAAACTCACATGGACTTTTCTTACTTTCTAGTTCCCCCTTTTTATATAAACCATTTCAATATAGAATTGCATGTAACAATCTGTTTTTCCAAAGATATTCCTTGATAAAGCTATAACATATTTCAAGATCCTAATGTATGCATGAAAATCAGTCATTTGCTTTGTAAAATGAAAATGTTAACAGTCCAGGGTTCAGATTTGGACCAATTTGACTAAAAAAAGGCTTTGGAATGGCTGCTTTTCCTATAATGTTCTTAAAAATATTTTCTTTTTATACTAAAAAGGTTTTTCAGTCAATTTTCCAATTGTTTAGTTATTTTTAGCTATTGAAATCACATTTCTAACCTCATAAATAACACATAATGTGTACAAAGCTATGTCGCACACATTTTCCCGTACTTTTTGGAAAAGCCCAGATATACCCCTTAGATTGCCCCCAAATCATTAAAATGTCTGTCCTTGTAATTGGGAATTTATTAATGATTCTTGAACAACATAATTATAGCATTTCCTACTAGATTTGATTAAATAATGAAGAAGTAAGCCTTCATATCAACAAAAATAGCCTTTGTTTTACCAAAGATATTGCTAAGAAGGCTAATTTTCTTGGAATGTTCCCAGTTCAAACCTTATAAAACTCTTATCAAAGTATGAAACAATCTTTAAGGAACAAAAACCTTTTTGTTTCAGTCAAATTGATCCATTATTTTTTGAATAATTAGTATTTATCTCTCTTTGGTGACTCTTGGCTCTTTTACATAGTCTTGTATGCAAATGTAGTTGATTAGGGTGGGTGTATGGATTCCTCATTTGTTCCATTTTTATCGCTTTCCTGTCAGGTTTTTCGCATTATATTTTGTCGCAAGTCCCCAATCCTTGGGAAAATAAGACCGAAAACCATGTTAGCAATAAAATGCATTTGTATTAGGTCTCGCACCTGTTACGGAGTACTTGCGGGTCGTAGTACCCAAAAGTAGTCCCATTTAGAAATTTTGAGTTTCAACTTCTGGTGCATAGTTTTGCTGGTAAGAGATGAGCTGGTAGAACACTGATGTGTTTCCTGTATAGATTATAGTCCTGCAATGCTCCCAAAGTTTGTTTTGATTGCTTATTGCAGGACTATTTGTTTGGGATGTATGAACACAAATGCCGGTACCTCGGCTAGATTTGACAGCTAGTGCACTGATTTTCGGACGGTACTAATACACTTTGCTCCGTAGAAAAAAAAATGAGACGATTGAGGTGTCCATTTTATTACAGTTTCTGAGAGTTGAATGGACAAACTTGATGTTCCTGTATATAGCTAAGCGTAAAAAACACTATTCTTCATTCAGCAGAGTCTTGAAAATAGCTGATTTAACATTGGAGTCAATGGGAATTCAATATCTCAAAAGTAACAGGTGTATGACCTAATCAAAATAGTTTCTGCCATAAGTGAAATAAATGGTTTATGTGTGAAAATGTTAAATAAGATTGTATGCAATTAATGTTGATACAAATATAGATCTATTTATACAGGTATAGCCTACATGTTATACTGCCATAAACTAGAACAGATGTACATTACAATATTTATCCAAAACTCAAGTCAGATCGTCAATTTTAACATAAACGAATGATAACTTACATTTATTGTTTATGCCAAATCGGGATATGAAATACCCTTTCCCTACATAAATATATTATCATCTCCATGTCCCTTCATAGTTACGGTGAACTCATCGGGCTTTTTCCAATGAAAAACACAGTGTATCAATCTGAGCACATCGGGTTTATCCAATGAAAACGCAATCGTATCTACTCGGCAATCCCCGTAACAAGTCGGTAGATGAGGTATATCTACCGACTTGTTACGGGGATTGCCGAGTAGATACGATTGGTATTTCACAGCACACGGAAATACCCGAGTAGTTCCGATTGATATCCGAGGTGTATTTCACAGCTCACGGAAATACCCGAGTAGTTCCGATTGATAAACCGCGTGAGTAATCGATCAGAGTGGGGTTTCCCCGAAAATTACACAACATTGCAACACCGCTACTTTCGGTTTGCATTGTATCTAATTTTAACGGTTTTAAAAAAAAAAAAAAAAAAAAAGGACACCATTGGGAGAAAACTGCATTTCACATGTATTGAGAAAAAATGCCATATTGCTCATGTTGTCGCAATGTTTTGATATCATTTTTTCTCAAAAATCAATTAATAATAGTTTGTTAGACTGTTTTGTATATTGTCTACTCTCTTCTTTAGTCTCAATAATGATCCTATCCGTGAACGAAGCTTTTTTCGTCATTTGGACATTTATCGTGCTTCAGTCAAAATAGCAATAGCCTTCGAGACCAGTTATCTGGACTACTCTCTTCTTTAGATACGGCCAAATTCGCCATTCAGCTTTAAGATAATTGTACAAAACTTTGTTCTATACATTTACCAAGATTCATAGTTTCCAATCCTTCATCAAACTGAAGATGAACAATGTACAATTCGAGTGGCTTTGTGAGTGAGTTAATGTACCGTTTAGAGACATGATGATCAAAGGGGGAATGAGATCCCCAAACGGAGGTTTACTTAATCATTTTACCTTTTACTTCATCAGTAATTTACTGATCGGAATTAGATGGGTTTTTTCTATATAAGAGGAACTCATACAGCTTTTTAACCCATTACCAAACAATAATGATATTGAACCAAATTGTTGCAGACGACTCTGGAAAAAGTTGTGGGAATACGAGAAATTGCTATTCACAAGCAATTTCTCCTTTTACCACACTGTTTCTGCCCTATCAGAAGATTGTTTTTCAATTTCATTACATTTTGAAATGCCGTCTGCAAGCTCTTTCAATTTGGGACAGTCGAATATTTGGCGTTTGGTAATGGTATAAGGAAATGGATGTAGTCGTGAGTACAGGGGTCAGTCTATTTAGTTATTGGCTGAATCCACAGAGACGATTCCAATTATGTTTTACTATGCAATATTGCTAGGCCCAATATTGAAATAAGAGTGAATGTTGTTTTGAACTTTTCACATTTTAGCATAACATGTTTGGTAAAACGGTACCCTGATCTCTAATTTTTAAAAAACTATCTGTCCTAGCCTTCAGCTAAGGGGCAAATCCAAGTTTTGACTCCATGCCAAATAAGGCATTTCAATCCCCAATCGTAGCTAAAATGTACTCGGGTATTTCCTTGACATGAGAATATGAGTGTAGAGATATACAGGATACACACCTTCTGTGACAACTTTCCCGGCTTATAACGCATTTCCTATGCGCGTCAATGTTGAGTAGTTCAATGTATATGGAAGTGTTATTTACCTTTCCTTATGGTTATTGATCGATTGTGAAGGAAGCTTTTAACGCTTGTTCAAACCCACTTTCGATCATACTATACTAGTCCTCGCGCAGATTTTTGGGCTAGTCCTGGGAATTTTCACCTCCCCTTACAGGGATTCGAACCCTGGACCATCGGTACAGGAGGGCGACACTCTACCTCTGCACCACTGCCGTGTTAAACATCATTTAAAACCATTATTTTTGGTTGGTACATATATAATCGTGAAATTATAAGTTGTGAGATACTTTTGTTTACAAAATAAGATGACAGTTCAGATATTGTATTTGACATTTTCTCTTGAAAACGAAAGTAGTCATCCAATACGGCGGCTTCCATATAATGTTAGAGGTGTTTTCATTGTATAAACCTGATGAGTCCAGATTGATCAATCCTGGGCAAGTAATAAATAACAGTATGTCTTGTTTTAAGTGACGACTCCTAACCCTTTACCAAACGCCATATTTTCAACTGTCCCAGATTGAAAGAGTTTGCAGACGACATTTCAAAATGTGATGAAATTGGAAAATATTCTTCTGAAAGGGTAGAAAACATTGCGGAAAAGGAGAAATTGCTCTTTACGAGCAATTACTTTCTTTCCCACAGTTTTCCAAGGGCATATGCAACAAAGTGGTAAAAAGTTGTTATTGTTTGGTAAAGGGTTAAACATTGTGTGAAATGTTAGTCAAGGAGCAGATTGTCTTGCGATCCCATCAATATCATGATTAAGACCTTTAAACGCTTTCATACACAGACAATAGAAAATTATGTTGCTCCGTTGCTCAAGGAGTAGATTACCCTGAGAATGCTGGGTAATTTTTTCAAAATAGATTTTTGTTTTGTCTGCTTTCTAAAAGTTTAAACATCTGCTTAACTTTAAAGAGGAAAGATTCTCAGAGTAGTAAATAGATTAGATCACAGGCCAACCTGTTTGCATAAGCATGACATCGGTTCCAGCATTAAAAGGGTTAATCTAACACAATGCAAGTATGGTTATTGCTACAAATAATCAGTGAATGTTTACAAAACTATCCACATGCAAAATTTATGTGCTGGCTTCATATAACTTTTAGAATACACATCACATTTCAAACCTTTATCTGTTAACATTTTTGGGACGAGATATGGCTTTTACAATAACAGAATTAAAATCGTTTCAGTTTACAAGGTTTATTCAATTAAATCATTGATAACTCACTTCACAATGCATTACAAATCTCCTGCAGGAAATGTCTTCAAAACCATCTTTATGAAAACATAAAATATTATCTTCAATTCACTATTTGACTTTTTATTTTTTACATAGTTTTTTATAGAATAGATTACTTGTTTAATGATATTTAAACTGTTTACTTCGAAAAGAAAATCACCAAATAGGAAAGCCAAGTAAGCTTTCTTCAACATCATGCATCCCTTTATTTCTCCACAATGATCATTATCATCATTTGAAATCAAATGTGATCTCTTAATAACATAAGGAGCAATAACATATAAAACATGTTGGATATAAATATGATTGGCTAAAAAGCCCATCTCATCCTGCATATGGGTTATCTAAAGGATAGAACTTGATCCATGCATTAGCAATAAGAAGTTGTCAGATTCGACAAAAGCATCCATGAAAAACTTCTGAAGTGAACAAATCTTTAATTTTTAACAAAAGGTGGGTTTTTCTCCACGAGCAACTTCTTCATTTTGTTAAAATGTTTTTATTTTTGTAAGTGGTATGCAAACATCGAATTCATATCATCAGTATAATAAAGGATTGTAGAAAGATTTGAGACAAATGCAAGTACTCATTTTGCTTATGCCAAAGTATCAAGATTCATCAAATTAAACTTTGTTGATCATCTGCAGTTCTATACTAGATAGTCTAGATTTCTCCATTATAAGCAGAATAATCATTTGGTTGATTCTGTTAGCTGTATGGGTTGTGTGCCTTTGTCCTTTTTCAGGGGAATATTACCAGGGGGTGCCACAAAGTAATCTTCCTCAACTACTGTAGCGTTTTGTAACACCTCACTTCGAGGAACCATCACACCCACTTTATCTTCATCCAATAGTAACTGTCTTTCCTCCAGCACAGAAAACATGGGTTCGACTCCTGTTGTGTCCACAGCATGGAGCTGATTGGCATACTCAATCGCACTTTGGAGCCTGTCTACCCCCTCCTTATTGTTGAATTCAACCAATGACAACCGCTCTAAATGCTCTATCATTGCCTCATCAAGCCTTGGCACCTGGGGTAGAGTTTTAGGATCCACTAGCTGCCAAACTGGATGCTCTGGAACTTTGGATGCAACCTGTCGAGATATACGAGCAAACCATTGTCTACCACCTCCGAGAAGAGGAAATATTCTCTTACATTTTAATAACTTCATCATTGTAGTTTTTTTATACTTATACCACCACCGAATCAAGTACTCTCTTGATAATGTCAAAATTGATGAATGAGGCTTAGTCACTACAATTGCCTCTAATTAACCTCTTTTTTGTCTCTGTCACCATAAAGCAACTCATTTCTTTCCCGCTTTATCTCTTCAACTCGAATTGCCACCTTATCTTCAAATCCCTGAAATAATTAATGTAAAATAAGTCAATATTTCTCTTCAATAGCAAACGGTTAGTGAAAACCATTTTATATAAAAAACACAATTTAATTTCTTCTTTCAATTTGATTTTTTGTTATCAATTTCCTTCTGAGATTCTGCCCAGAACGTTCTAAACAAAACATTTCTTTCCTCAAGAATTTGGAATAAAAAAACAAGTCAAGGTCAAATAACTTGGATTTGAAGAAAATGAACACAAACTCTTTAAAAATGTAGCTGCAAGTCTTAACCCTTAAATTTAAACAGTTTGCATACAATAATTGGCATTTTAAGATTCAAAATTTAAAATTGTTTCACGAATAGTGAAGTATCTTCTGTTTGTGAAGGGGTAAAAAAGGCCTGCATTTACCCCCTTTCCCAGACTAGCTTTGAAGAATGATCACAACAGAAAATATTAAGGGTTCAATGCAAGACGCATAGTAAGTGCTTCATGTTTTGAAGCACCAAAGACATGTATACTTAGTCAGAGTTACTAACCCCATATACTCACAAGTTATCTGTAACTTCATCAATACCAACTTAACTGTAAAAAAGCAGACAACTGAGAAAAAAACTACAGCAAAAGAAAGAACAATACACTTTCTTCCTTTGTTGTATAAGTTTCTACCCTTTTTCATTGATTAAAGTAAATATTGTTTTTTAATGATCACTCTATGCCAATTTTCTTTCTTTCCATTACTCCTATGTGATAATCGAGTATCCATTGAGAATTCACACATAAACAATAGAGACCAGTGGGTGACAGTGGTGCAGAGGAAGAGGGTCGGCCTCTTGTACCGAGGGTCCCTGGTTCGAATCCCTGTTAGGCAAGGTGAAAATTGCCGGAACTAACCCATGAATTGGGGCATGTACTGGTGTAGTATCCAGGAAGCAGAATCAAGATTTATCTAAGTTGTAAGAACTTGTTTCACAATCGATGTAAAATAAATAAGTTTAAACTAATAGAGGCCAATTCAAACTGAGGTTTTATAACTGATGGTTAGGTCTACTAATGGTGAGTAAACATACTGTTAGAGGCCTGTATTTCAAATGTACACAATGTGCCCCCAAACCGAAAGCCAGGAAGCTGGCAGTCGCAAACTTCAGGTACGGCTTCCAACCACCAACAGGCATTGCTGGATTACTGAAAATGTATAAACAAAACAATTTGCAGTTTAAAAAGAGGGACACATTATTTTACATATATCACAGATGTATCCAAACTCTGAAGCATTTATAGTTAAGGGTCCAGATTAGGTGTATTTCCACGATCTATTCCCTCTTTCAATGTTCTATCTAACAGATTGAGAAATTGATCTTTTTAAAATAAAATGTCTTCTATGAATAAAGTGACATTACAGATCTATTAAGTTATGGAAAATTAGATAATTGAACCCTTCTTATCTCCTTTAATAACCGTGTAGAGGAGATATAGCACATTTATGTTGCAGATTGAGTTAATGGTTTAAACGACTTATCTTGTAAAAAATGATCCTTTAAGTTTGTCCTCCAAATAATTACTATGGATGAGAGTGTCTTTGACCCAGATTATGAATCGAGTCAACTTTAAGGACGTGACCATAGCATGATGCATCCAAGAGCAACCCATTATCATTTAGAAAAAGATTTTCAGTCAAAGATGGTCTTTTCCCTATTATTCAAAGAACTTATACTCAATGAAATCTTTTATACCTGCTTGCCTAAAGCTTGCTTTTGTTTCGCTTGTTCAGCCTTAACGTGTTCTCTTAAATCTTCAAAGTGGACTTGTTTTTGTGCTTGCTTTTCGATCTGCCTTTTGGTGTATGTTTTATCTGATAAAAAACAAAATAAACACACAAATCAAAGATTAATCATGCTGCAAATGAGAATACACCCGGTACCTGACATTTTAGTTTTGATCGAGACAATGACTAGGATTCTTGAAATGAATGAATGAGGTGAATAGATAACTAACGAGATTGCCCATTGTTTGTGTCAAGTCAACTGTCAAGCATTTATTTACAGCCCTTACTGTACACCATAATCAACATTGAAACACAAATGACAAGCGTTTTTTCTCCATCTCAAATACAATTTGGCCCAGTCACTGTTTCATGTCCGATATGCAACTGAACTCTTATCACACAGGTCTATCAATACATTCAAATAACCCTGTTAAAGAAAGATAATGATTGGATGACAAATATAGCAAAATGGTTTAGATGGCCCTTAAGGTCATGTGATTGATCAGTGATATCACCAGTATCTCTAAATACTAAAGTACTGAAAGTGCGGTAATGTAAATAGATGTACATCTGAAACAGTCATCAAATATGTAAATATGAGTTAGAGATGATTATCCTTCTAATTTTCCTTCTGTGATATTTCGAAAGTAAAGAAAGGAGTTAACACAGCTAACCTATTTAAAATTATCAAATATGTTTGAATATGTGAGAATTTATGAGAGTTTCTTAACCCTTTACCAAACAACAAATTTTCGACTGTCCCAAATTGAAAGAGTTTGCAGACGACATTTCAAAATGTGATGGAATTGAACAATATTCTTCAGAAAGAGCAGAAAACCTTGTGGGAAAAGGAAAAATTGCTTGTTACGAGCAATTTCTCCTTTTCCCACAATGTTTTCTAAAGTCGTCTGCACAAAATCATCAAATGTTGTTATTGTTTGGGAAAGGGTTAAGGGAGTCCAAGATATGGTAAATAATATATGACAAACATTTAAAACATTTAACATGACTTCTATATCTGATTTACATTGACTGGAACTGTTTGTCACAATACTTCTTTTTTTCTCTTCTTTTTTCTTAATTTATAATCTTAGTAATTGTGATTAATGAGGATCCCATGCTTTCAGTTATGATAAACCCTTGTAGTGCTGGAACTGTCTTCATGCTTATGCAAAAAGATTAGATCTAACCTGTTTGCAACTCTGAGTATCTTCCCTCAACAAAGTCAATCTGTGATCTGCAACCATTAACCCTTTACCAAACGCTAAATTTTCGACTGTCCCAAATAAAAAAAGTTTGCAGACAACATTTCTAAACGTGATGAAATTGAAAAATAATCCTCTGATAGAGCAGAAAACCTTGTGAAAAAATAAGAAGTTGCTTGTTGAGAGCAATTTCTCCTTTTCCCACAAGATTTTCCAAAGTCGTCTGCAACAAAGTGGTTAAATGTCGTTATAAATTGGTAAAGGGTTAAGCGAACATTAGACACAATACAAAACAGATACTATGTATATAAGTCCACTTACAAAAGTTATATCCACCAGGAGTCCATTTGATCATAACATATTCCAGGCCTGCGCCAAGGAAGAAGAAGACAGGCAAGAATCTATAGCGTCCAAATGTTTCTTTTCCAGGAAAACTTAATACAATTTTGTTGAGTAATCTGTTTAAGGACATCATATCCAACCCTTGTCCCGAAAACCTGAAAGTAAGTTATAGGTAATATAACCAAAAGGGTTACTCAAATCACCGAAATACCACCGAAACACCGAGATATAGGCTAACAAGAGTTCTCAAATTTTGTCATAATACCTATTACCTTTATAGTGTACATAAAAGAATGTAAGAGGTATATCAAGCTGAGTAATTTCTTTTTCAAAGATCATTTTTGACGCATTAAATGCTATCATCGAGTACGAAAAATTTAAGTTTATACAACTTGCCTTTACTAATGTATTACTGTAATACTTATGTTTAAGCATGTTCCGCATGTAAGGTGAGCCTAGTGCTAATTAATTTATAATTAGCAAGACATCAGCTGTGAACAAAAAATAGATTTCAGATTTAAAGAAAAATTAATTAAATTTAGTGACATCAGTCTTCCTAACGATTATGACAAAGACCAGGTTCACCTGTCTGACAAAACAGACAAGTGTAGAATGAGAACATTTAAGTCTAGGATACAGCGGGTCCTTTGGAGCGCATTGAAACAATAGATCACAAACTGCCCTTTTCAGGGCAATACAACGGCCCTTTTTAGGGCCAGAAATATCATGAAAGACTTCCTTTAAAAATTGTCGTATTACATATACAATAAAACAATAAATGTTGTTGTGTTTCTATTCTTTTCCTTGCAGCGTAAATGCCAGACTGATTGAAACCACGGAATCATAAAGGTAGATGTCAGTAGCTCACTTGAATGACACCTTGGCGTGTGTTGTTATTGTGTATTGAATAAACAGTAGTTAAGCGCTATTAAGCGCTACCGAACAGATGCTTTTAAAAGGTGATTTCAGTAGAAAATAGGGTGAGCATTGAAACCTTTGTTTGGCTTGGTTAACCAAAGCACTCCGACGACCAGTCAATCTTACTATGGTCAGCCTGTTAAAATGTAACGTTACACTTAGTTACAAACATTAAATCCTCCTCCTAAAGTTCCAAATGAAGGACCCAATTTCACGAAACTATTATACAAATATTTACCCTCTAATGTACTTTACTAAGTTAACTGTTCCAAAGTTAACGCTTTCTACCAAATGTTATGTAAATCTTTTAAAACAAGTAAGTCTCCCGAGTAAATACTTCAAATAAAGTGAAAATGTGTCCCGAACATATTGCATCATATAAAAACCCATAAATCGCAATAGTTACGATTTTAAGAATAATAAATTGTGTTCCCGAACATTCTGAAAGCTTATTAAGATTAGAGGATGTGCGTGTTGTCTGCGACATCTTAATATTTATAGAATGGTGTATGCAAAGGACATCAAAGCGTCATAAATTATGATAAGTGTAATAGGATTAGGTTATCCCATTAATCAACGTTTCAGCGACTCTTGGTGGTCATCTGTACTTGTGTATTATATATAACATGACAAATAGAATGGACATATTGATTTGCTTGGTGCAATCAAGCATGCCTAAAAAAGTTTAAGCTAATTTATGTTATCAGAGAGAGTCAAAACAAAAAGTATTCCTGTATTAACAAAGGGTGTTTTGGGGTTAATATGATCTTAACAGGTATTCTGGTGTTTCGGTGGTATAACATAATTTCGCTGAATTGTGTGACCGTAACCAAAACATATAACCAAACATAGACAGCCAATCCACTGTGTTTCAAGCACAATTAACTTTAACAAAAATTTTATATCTGATACTAACTTTGTACTCTCACAAACAAATAGGCCATATTTTAAGGCTATATCAGACAATGCTTTCAATACTTTCAATACTTTTCAAAAAATGTCTAATGGCAACCACCCTGCAGGGATGGCAAAAGCAATTGTCTGCATTGTCCAAAAGTCAAGACAATAGAAATTCACTATTTAATCATTATATGGACAAGTGCTCTAACAGATTTGGTATTCATTTTGCCATCCCTGTCCTTGACTTTTTCTACGTTAGGCATAATTGAGGAAAAACTGAGAATCATTGATCTGGAAAAGATGGTGTAAAAGGGTCTCAGCACATCTTAATACTCCAAAACTATTAGACATACAATTCCAAGTATTTCCATAATTTAGGAGTAAGAAAATCAAAAGTTTCTTATCTGAAGCTCATAACATTAAAAAAAAAAAGGGAATATTTTCAAAACTAAGATTCATAGCAATGAAACATGAGCCTATCTTATTGTGATCATCACAACAAGCAAGTTTGTTAAATTCAAATTCATTTCATTTATTGGTTAAGGAAATCTGCACTTTTAATTTTGTTGAGTGTGTATAGAAAAGTTACTATGGAAAGAAAAAAGATACAACCAGTTTGCCTATCACAGATCTATTCAAACTAACTGGAGATGGAAAATGTACTAAAGGAGACTGAAGGGGCATAAACTAGAGGATTAAAAAAGTTCCCTTGAAGAAAACAAGCAGTTTTGCAAACTCCTTGCAGTGGTTACTTCTGCTACATATGTATAAAGCTTATAACAACAGCTATCCTTTAAATTTTGGGCTCATCTTCAGTCCATTTCCGTACAAACCCAAGTCATCTTTGAGATTTATCGGATTTTAATTCTTCTTCTGAATGATTTCCGATATCATCAAGATTATATATGCATCAGCGGACATTATCAAATAAAATGAAGATATATTCATAACAATTACTTTGTCTTATCTGAATCAAGCAAAGAAAACAAATTTCTGGCACTTGCAGATGTTTTTGCTTCAGCTTTATTTTAAGTGGGCACACTCATTTTTATGTTTCATTCTACAATAATCTTGTTGTGTTTTAAAGAGTCGTGTGGCGTACATGATGGCAGAGATAAATGTAGCGAAATGTTACATTGACCAATGAGGCGGAGATTGGTACACGAATGGTGGATGACATCAGTACAGTTGTCGAGTGTCAGCCTCTTGTAGTAGAACAAGGGTCCCTGGTTGTTTGATTCCTGTTAGGCAAGGCGAAATTGCTGGGAGTAACCCATCAAAATCAGAGCAAGAACTGGTTTAGTATTCAAAATCAAGCATGGAAGCTTGGAATTAAAGGCGAGTAAATGCCATAAGTGGTTGGAATCTTCGACATAACAATCCAGTTCCAAATAAATGGAAATATCGGTGTAACAATCCACGAACCAAAAGTAGGTTGTAAGTATTAACACCTTCTATGCAGTGTCTGGAGAAAAACTTTACATATGACAAGGCAAAAAAAGATTTATGCAAACTCCATTTAATCATCCGAATATTTCTGTATCCGGATTTCTCCTCCCTAACAATATTTCACGTTGCGTAATGAAGTTATCGTCGTAAACCAAATATCGTTACAAAAATATGATCCATCACCTCTTATTACTGTGAATTGAGGGCAAATGCAATCAATTGGAAACATTTTTATTACCAAAAGTATTTTCACAAAGAAAAAGCATTTAAAATGATTTTTGTAACCTTCAGATTTGTCGTTACTTACAGACGCTTCCACTGATTAGTAATGCGCCTAGATGATACGGCAGCACGAACAACCCAAATACTCCCAAACATACCCAAATTTTCCAAATACACCCAAATACTCCAAAATATTCCTAAAATATATCATTTATTCATAGCAGTAGATCAAATCAAGTATGAACTCGGCGATTTAAATCTTCATTTTGCATTAGATTTTGAGGTTTGTAATCATGCGTGTGGTTTCTTCATTACAATAAGATTTTGTGATAGGAATAGTTCCACATCAGCAGTAATTTTCATAACTTCTTAGAAGTATGTTTTATAACAGATTCCATAGACTTTGTGACAATTATAGTTATCTCTGGTGGATCAATTTCATACATATGGAAAAAGAGGTCCAAAATATAAAGGCAATTAAATTGATGTCTAAATACTGCTTTCAATTCATTAAAAAAAATGCTAACAAACACCCATAGGTAAAAATAGGCACATTAGAAATCATGAACCTATTATCAATCTTAACATGAAATTTGAAATGACTCTGTGGAGATAGTAAATGTAGTATCATTAATAACCGGCATGTTTTCTCTTAGAGACCTAATAATAGAAAAATAGGTTTTCCGGACATTAGAACTAGAAAAACTACCTCGGCAAATAATCACAGATGACCGACTCATTGTTCTCCGCTTAGGGCGAAGAGAACTTAATAAATTCATGAGACACTGATGCTCAAATACAAATAAGGGGAGGGGGCAAAGTCCGCTCTTTACATATTACACCAAGTGGACAAAAGTCCACCCTATGCATATTGCTGCGGGGGGCAAAGTTTAGCCCTTAACATTGCAGTGAGGGCGCAAAAGTTTGCCCTATACATATTACCGCTAGGGGGGAAACCAACAAATACATATTATGTTGAGAGGGGCAAAAGTCTGCCAAATACATATTAGATTAAGGGGGCAAGTCTGCCCTAAACATATTACCGCTAGGGGGCAAACTGACAAATACATATTGTGTTGAGAGGGGAAAAAGTCTGCCCTATACATATAACAGAGAGAGGGAAAAAGTCTGCCCTATACATATTACAGAGAGAGGGCAAAAGTCTACCCTATACATATTACAGAGAGGGGGCAAAAGTCTGCCCTATACATATTACAGAGAGAGGGCAAGTCTACCCTATACATATTACAGAGAGAGGGCAAAAGTCTGCCCTATACATATTACAGAGAGGGGGCAAAAGTCTGCCCTATACATATTACAGAGAGAGGGCAAAAGTCTACCCTATACATATTACAGAGAGAGGGCAAAAGTCTGCCCTGTACATATTACAGAGAGGGGGCAAAAGTCTGCCCTATACATATTACAGAGAGAGGGCAAAAGTCTGCCCTATACATATTACAGAGAGAGGGCAAAAGTCTGCCCTATACATATTACAGAGAGAGGGCAAAAGTCTACCCTATACATATTACAGAGAGAGGGCAAAAGTCTGCCCTATACATATTACAGAGAGGGGGCAAAAGTCTGCCCTATACATATTACAGAGAGAGGGCAAAAGTCTGCCCTATACATATTACAGAGAGAGGGCAAAAGTCTGCCCTATACATATTACAGAGAGAGGGCAAAAGTCTGCCCTATTCATATTACAGAGAGATGGCAAAAGTCTGCCCTATACATATTACAGAGAGAGGGCAAAAGTCTGCCCTATACATATTACAGAGAGAGGGCAAAAGTCTGCCCTATACATATTACAGAGAGAGGGCAAAAGCCTGCCCTATACACTTCACGCTGAGGGGGTAAGAATCTGCCCTATACATTTAACATTGAGGGGGGCAAAAGTCTGCCCAATACATGTTGCAGCGAGGGTGCAAAAGTCTGCCTTATACATATTACGGAGAGGGGCAAAAGTCTGCCCTAAACATATTATGGCGAGGGGGCAAAAGTCTGCCCTATACCTGCAGACAACTTATTTTAAGCAGAAAATCCAAGAAAGGGTTTGCAAATATGTGAAAATCCTTTTAGTTCCGTTTCTGTGATATGTCAATCGATTGGAAAAGCATTGAGGCAAAAGGAGAAATTGCTTGTGACAAACAATTCCTCTCTTGGCCATAATGCCGTTTGAAAGTCATCTGCTGCAAGACGCAAACATTGGCGTTAGGTGGTAATGTGTTTATCAGTCATGCCATTTGATAGAGTTTGGCAATTTACTTTGGTTCAAAGTTTGCCTCACAAAACTTGGAAAGCATTTATTTTCCATTACATACATTTATTCTACTGCCACATTAACAGCCCTGTAAAACATTGGAAATGAAAAGAAACAAAACCAAACATTGTTTAAGTGTAAGTTTCACATTTTTATTTGAAATGGTCGCTCTATATATGTATACAATAATATAAAGGAAACAGAGATACATTAAATATAGTCTTTAATATATATATATTTATATTTCTTTTCCTGGTGCTTGTACATTCCATTCCCTTGGTACTGCACTAAATGCCATATCTTCATATTGTTGAAGGAGTCCAAAATGCAACACACCAAGAAAGCAATACAACAAAAGATGAAGAAGATTCTATCCTCCAAGCTAATCATAGAAACACTAAACCCTTTCAATCTTTATATTCATTTTAATGCAGCTGCAGATTTCAAAATCCATGTTACAAAAGAACTTCTGACAAGCAACTTTTCATAACGTCCCAATATATCCTTTAAACAAAATGTTGTTTTTGCTACCTTTCTTGGCCCCCATTGTTGTTGTCTACATCATTATTCATAAAGTTTCATATGAAAAAAAAATGTCGTAGGAGTGTTCTTTGCCATATCATTTTCAGCTTTTAATGGTTTATATATTTTACGCAAAGACTTTCTAATATAATACTTTAACACTGATGTCCAAAATGGTTAATCAGAAAGGTAAAAAAAGCTATTGGTCGACAGGTCCTCTAGGATTAAATGTATATTATCAAAAATGTGGGTACTTCAAATTCAAGTGCCATCAGTTGTTCAACCCCATCACATTTTGAAATCGAATTGAACGAAGAGAGACAACTCTTACAACTAACAAGTCTTGTTCTGTGACTTTGCCCTTTCTCACCTATATATGCATTTAATATTGGTCTAAATAGGAAGGAGCAGCTGGAGACCCCTTTAATAACATTCTAAAAAAACACTTTCTTTGCTGCATCGGATAGAAACCAATGTGACAAAAGGAGAGGTAACTAGCTGGGAGCAAATTCTCCTCTTATCACAGTGGTTTCTAAAGTCTTCTGTTGCAGGTGCATCAATGTCTGTGTGGGTAAAAGAGTTAATAGTACTATATAGAAATAGGTATAAGAAAGTCATGAAAAATGGAGAAAGGTACATAGCATGAGCAAATCACGCATTTCTTTAAAATTAAATATCTAAGATAGATAACAGATTCTAGATTTATAACAAAAAGGTATGTAATGGTTAAAATATTAAAAAAAAACATAACAACACATTCATTAAAACTAAATGCAACCTAGAGCTTGATAAGTAGGCAGTTTGCAAGGCAGCACCTTTCACAAAAAGGTAAAAGATTCATAAGTCTAACATTGATTGAACAATCAAACTATTGTTTGCTGAACTATTCTATTTTCATTGCACACATTTCATTTTGACAAAAGAACATTATCAAAATCCATTTAATTATCTATCCTATTTTAACACTTTTTGTCACATTAAAAATCACTTCGTGACTACCAAAAGGTTAACTGCAGAAAAAAATGGACTTTAACTCTCGCTCTTTATAAACTCATTTACCTAATACATTTGCTAAATAATTTAAAGATGTACAATGAATACTAATATAAATCACTTTCAAAATCAAATGATTCACATGTATAGCATTATGCATTTCTTTTTCAATATTTTTTACTCTAGATGAGACATTATATCAGCCTTACAAAATTACTGGATTTCTAAATATAAAACAAATCAATAAATATCAACAAGGATTTATTTCTAGATGTAAAATAACAAAGCTAATTTCTGACAGAAATAAACATATACTTTCCACACGCACTTTTTTGTCTTTATTCATAAAGGCTGAAGATGCAGATACTTCTATAGCTGCAGCTTACATAGATATAGGAATATCACAAACATGCATTTCTTTATTCCATGGGTTTGGCGTGTGCAGGGTGGGGAGGGCGATATCAGACATTGACCCCATCCTCCATTATACCCCACTTTGACCAATCTGCAACAGCTGACTTAAGAAACCAATTCAACAAAAAGGATAAACTTCAACTAATGAGTAATTCATCCTTACATCATGATAGTTTCTTTGCACTATCACAAAGAAACTGTATAAATGTCCTGCTGATTCTGGCTCCTGATAGGTCAATCTTTCACTATGTTGAATATTGCCCAATGTGGTGGAAGAATCACTGAGCATATGAAACACTTGCAGCAGAAAAAGAAAATAACAAAAATCAATCGATTCATTTTTAAAGTATAATCTGTAAGTTCTTCAAGCAGTATATCAATCTTTATATCATTGAATGAATATGTCCATTGTCTAAATATGGTGTTGATTCCTGCTGTTTCATTCAAAATAGAACAAAAGATCTAAAGAAAATAGTATTTTGAGTGCTGGGTAATTTCTTAAAATAGAGTTTTGTGTCGCCTGCTTCCCAAATCTTAAAATATCTGATTAATTTTGATGAGGGAAGATACCTAGAGTAGCAAACAGGTAAGCTGTCAATTTACTTGGCAGTTGGCCTGGGTCTATCCTGTTTTCATAAGCATGAAGTCAGTTCCAGCATTATAAGGGTTAACACATCTGAGTATACAGAAGACGAGCATACTAAGAAGATATGCTAGCTATTTAACAACAACAAACAACACAATCCTTAACAGCTTCCATATTCTTATTTGTGATCGATTACAAGAATTGACATAGAAACCATATGTCTTCTTCATTATAATAGTATTATTGAGAAAAAACAATGCAACAAAAGGAAAAAAATTCTCATGACAAGAAATTCCTTTTTTCACCACATGTGTTTCAAACCTCCATCTCAAGCGTTCAGTGCAATACTATTGTAAGCGCTTCATATTTATGATGCACTTGCTATTGTCTTGCATTGAACCCTCGATCTGCCAGTATGATAAAATGTATGAATGATGGAAAGAATTAACAAAACAGTCCATGTGTTGCTACAAGTCTAAATAAAAGTCTGTTTTATTCACTGTTTCATTAATATTATATATTAAACGTATGCTGAGTTTTGGATCCCCAAAAGAATTGCTACAATTGAGATTTCCAATAAGACAATCTTGTAAACTTAAAAATAAAGTTATGATATTTTTGAGAGAGTGTTTTACTCAATCACATATAAATGACAATATTGAATAGAAGAAAGAACAATTGTTTATCATATTTGAAGAAGTATCTGAAGTGAAGAATTTACTATAGTCTTGTAATGAATCATCAATTAGGAGCTAAAAAGCCAGGGGCTTAGCCAGTGATATGCATGTATGCACATGCCTCACATTAATCCTTGCATTATTATCTTACTTTACCTTACATTATTATCTTACATTACCTTACATTATTATCTTACATTACCTTACATTATTATCAAAAGTGAAAAAATGTGATATTATGCATGACCCTTAATCTGCAAATATACTCCAAATCTCACCATGTTTAATTCTACTTAAACCAAATTAGCAAGAGAGGCCCCTTGAACCCCCTAGAAGGAGTGGGTACATCCCCTCCTGCACCCTTCCCATCGGTGCATCACATTGAATTGAGGCTGGCTACGCCCCTAAAAGCCATTTAATTTGTCCAGATGGCAAGTTTATAAGTCCTCCATATAAATGACCAATCCAATAGCAGAGGTGCCCCTAATGTTAGTAAGGGGTTATTGCGCAACATAATAGTTTAAAGCAAGACTTTAAAAAATCACAACAAAAGTGAAGAATTAACTATAGTATTGCACTGAACCATTAAATATGGGCTAAAAAAGCCATTTCCACATGTATTTGTTTATCGGAGGTTTGAACACAATGTCATACATTAAACCGTTATGAATATTTGTTTGAAGGCATTTTTGGCGACTGGTTAACTCTAATGAGTACCAAAAATGTGGGATTTATAGATGAAATAAAGAAGTAAGCATAGGATGACACTTCTTATAGTAATACATGTTAAATAGATTAGTTAAATAGTAATCATAGAAATGCCTAATGAATGGAACACAATGTCTAAGCACTTAGAAATTGTTAATCAAACTAATGAAACTAAATGCTCTAAATCTACTAACATTATGATTCCTCTATGAACAAGCTATTGCACTAAATAATATCACAATTCATCAGAGTAACTCATTTAACCCATTACCCATAAATAGAGTTAGTCAAGGTATCACCCATGTAATGTTTTTCACTTTAAAGCATCTGCAGCAGAAAACTTTAGGAATCACTATGACAAATAGATAAATTCTATGTAACAAGTAATTTGTTTCAACTTTCATTTCAACCTCATATTACAAAAAGGGTATATATGATGCTTTTTTTATTATCGTTTACTTTTTCTTTTAAAAAGACCAGCCAAAAATTCAATATGATGGAAGGAGTTCTCTGAAGTTTCAATACAGGAAATCAATAACTTGTCAGTTCAATATGCTTTCTATACTAATGAATAGGGAAATAGTTCTAAGCATTGACATCATTGAATGTGTACTTTACTTGTTTATACTGTGTCTAATGCAGTGTGAACTATATTTAAGCTTTTTACGGCTTTCATGGATTGTCCAGTACTAAGCAAGGGCTCTTCAGTGTCCTGCCAAAGAACTGTCAACAAAAACGGCAGAACCAGTGGGGCTGGAACCCAGGGGCCCGTTTTACTAAACAACTTACGGAAAATGTTTGCGTAAGTCATAATTGATTAACATGGATAATATCTTCAATGAAAGAACAATGTTGCAATGTGACACGTCATTGGAAGCGTCTCGGAGAGACGATTCCAATGATGTGTTACTTTGCAATATTGCTTTGCCAAATATTGAAATAAAAGGACTTGTTGTTTTAGACTTGCGCAAATCTCAAGCGTAAACTGTTTAGTAGAACGGGCCCCAGGACCTTGAGTTCTAAGACCATCACTGTTACCACTGGACCAAGCAGGACTCTGAATGTGTGCTTTGACAAGTTTATATGTGTGAAAGGGCTAAAATGTCAATGATAGATTACATATCAGAGACACTATAAACAAAATCTCATTGGTTTGTATTCTACAAAACACCGAACATGTGTATACAGGTTGACAACATGTATGACATAACAGGCTGGTCCCTATTTCAAAATACCTGGCATTTTGATTCAACTAATGACAGAGTAGTCCCCATACCAGATTATCTGGAGACAAAAATAATTCCAACATATGTGCAATGTTGTAATAAATCAGCTTGTAATCAGAGTCAAAAGGTAAATATAATCATGTTCGACGAATCAATAAGGAAGAAAAGGTTCCCGAAAGGCCTGTTTGTCAACAAAGACTAGTGTGGGGCAACATACATATGCATGTTATATGGACGAGTTTAATTTATTTTCCACTTTATTCTGATATGTTCTAAAGATAAATTTTTGTTTTGTCTTCTTTCCAAACCTTAAATATCTGCTTAATTTTGATGAGGAAAGATACTTAGAGTAGCAAAAAGGTTAGATCACAGGCCAGCAGCCAATTTTCTTGGCGGCTGGCCTATGGTCTAACCTGTTTGCAAAAGCATAAATTTGGTTCTAGCACTATAAGGTTTAAGAATTTAATGCCATGCTTTGACACACTTTCAGCAGACCACATAAGAAATCATTATGACTGACAAAGAAATTGCTTGTGACAAGCAATTTCATTTTCAGTCATAATGGTTTCTTCAAAATATCTTAAAAATTATATTTTGTTCATGAAAACATCTTATATCATCTGCTGTGTTGTTAATGAACAACCTTCTTTCACTTCTCAGACTTTTAAACTTACTAGTATAATTTCACATTTTTTATTATCAACCTAGTGCAGCCACATTTAGGGTATATTTATTTATTTCAAAACAAGGACAACCTTCAAAAAAAGAAGACATGAAATAAACAAGTAAGTAAGGTAAACTGTTGTCAAGTTGTACATCATGTATGTGAACTTTAAAGTAAAACTAGAATTTAGAGATTGTTAACAATGAATAGTATACTTTACATCTGACGTAAATAAATAAATAAATACCCATAGAATTAAAAACTACCCAAAGAACCCATAAATCTAAAATTGCCGATATACAGTCATCACTTTGAACTTTCGTCATATTGTTTTTGAATCTTAATATGTTCAAAAACCTGCTATGATGAAATAAATTAAAGGTGCCTATCAACAGATTGAAAAATTTGGAAGTCAAAACAAAATATCATTGAAACAATACAGTTTTTGTATTGGTGTATGAAATACAATTAAACATAGTTATTGAAAGTGTTAATAATTCAGGGAGTGTCAATCTATCTACATATCTTAGGTCTATATTTAGAGTAGATCTCAAAACCTTTGCAACACCTTTGAGTCTAATTACATACCAATTCACAGCCTACAGGCTTTCAAAACTATTTTGTCTCTTTTGGTTATTCTCCAGAGTGTATTGTACAATAGTACAGCATTTGTACAGTTTTAAAGAAATTAAGTTTTAACTTCCAATTTTCCTCACATCTGTAAAAAAGCATCTTTAGGTAGATGTGAAAAGATTCATACCCTTATTTTCTCATATATGTGTTTGCAAGTTACAAAAAGCAGAAATCTAAACATACTAAGCAACATCTAAGGTCTCCTGAAAGGGGCTAAGTTTCGTCACATCTGGGTCGGATTGAGTCTACATCTACCGTGGAATATCCCCCAAAAGCGGTTATAATAAAGGGAGTTTCTGTGAATTATCTTTGTTTACCTTTGGTTAAAACATGCATAGATGCCATCCTGTGAAAAAGGGTTTTACAAAATCTTTATATGGGGAAAGGTGTTTAAGTTTTTTCAATCCTTAACCCTTTCCCAAACAATAACAACAGTCGACCACTTGTTGCAGACGAATCTGGAAAACATTATGGGAAAAGGAGAAATTGCTCATAACGAGCAATTTCTCCTTTTCACACAATGTTTTCTGCTCAATCTGAAGACTATTTTTAAATTTCATCACATTTTGAAACATTGGCTGCAAACTCTTTCAATTTGGGACATTCTAAAATTTGGTGTTTGGGAAACGATTATTTGGGATAAAGCGTTGTATGTTTTTCAGTCGGAATCGTCCCCACTACCACTTGCATTGCTACCCATTCCAGGCAAAAACCGTGTACGACTACTACTGTTCTCTGATTGGGTAACAGACTGAGTCGTCTCTTCAACCTGAAAAAAATAATAATAAGAAACCAGTCAACAATGTTACCAACTTTGTGCTCTTGAATTTGTGTCAACCACTTAGAGAACGTTTGGGATCATCTATTTTCTCAGGATGCATTTCTAGTGTTCATTGTAAGACCTACAGTAAGTCCTTATCCCTTATAGTGTTTGAACCGACTTCATGCTTATGCAAACAGGTTAGATCCAGGTCAGATGCCAAATAAATTGGCGACTGGCTTGTGATCTAACCTGTTTGCTACTCTTAGTATCTTTCCTCATCAAAATTGAGCAGACATTTAAGGTTTTGGAAAGCAGATTTAATGCATTGGGACAAAAGAAGAAAATACTGATCATGAGCACACAATTCTTCTTTCTTATCAAGTAAGAGCTTACAAGCCTTTATCACAATGTGTCATTACACCATTTTTTGTATTTGAAAACAACAACAACTTTCTATATATCTAAAGAAACCTATCACAAATAATGTTCATATTCCTTTGAGACACTTGTCCTTACAGTGTTCTAAGCCTCAGCAGACAAACCTTCTCCATTTCTGCACACACCAAATATTCTCTTTTATAATATAATTGTATGATATCAGAAAAAGGCTAAGCTTGGGTATTGAACTTTGAACCCCTGTATTCCAAGAAAATCAGTGCTTACCTGTAATCGGTTCCCAATGGTCTGATAGGTTTTGCTGTTGAGGATGTTCTCCAATACACCTTGAAGCTCAAAATCTGAGTAACACTTCTGTAAAATTAAATAATGCATGTAATAGGGAATTCATTTATCATATGGCTCAAGTCTGCAGCAAAAAACTTGTAACGTTTGTAGTTTATGCAAATTTGATCACCTTTGCATTCTTATAGAGAGTACAAATGTATGTGAATATATATAAATATACAACACAATAGATCAGTGGCTGACTGTGTTTTTCACAGATTGGATTTAATTGTGTCTTTGATTTGTTTCTTTGCATGGTTAGTTATAAAAGGTTCAAAACATCCAATGTAGGTTGAAACAAAGACGTTCATACAAGAATACTCTCAGCAGTTTTTCAGATGTATTTTGTCAGTCAGCGCACATGTCTCTGCTTCTGATAATTCTTTACCAGTGCTACAGAATACTTTTTGTAAGACACTGACTGCTTTCCCACATGAACAGACATACTCAGTGGTGAAAGATGAATAAATCACGTTGTTTTGACTTCCTTGTATGGCGTGAAGAAAATTAGCCAATCCTGGTCTCAAACACGGGACCTTTGTTATTTGACTCTTAGAATGCTGGGTAATTTTCTGAAAATAGATTTTTGTATCATCTGCTTTTCAAAACCTTAAATTTCTGCTTAATTTTGACGAGGAAAGATACTAAAAGTAGCAAACAGGTTAGATCACAGGCCAGATGCCAATTTACTTAGCAGCTAGCCTGTGATATAACCTGTTTGCAAAAGCTTGAAGTCGGTTCCAGCACTATAAGGGTTAAGTCTGTCCTTTTAAGAGGGGCTAACAAGGCTCAACATTGAACTATAGTATTTAACTGTTTGTAATATCAAATACATTGGAGGTAAAATATTACCCTTGTGATGGCCATGACACATGTCAGCTGGTAGGGGTGAAGAGCCAGATCCAGTCTGTCTGTTAACCAATCAGAAATCATCTTCATCTGTTCTCCATACCATTGCTGAAAATAAAACAAAAGAGCAAATCATCAGCTTTATTACATTGATAAATTTAACAATCTGTTCTCTGTACCATTGCTAAAAATAAAACAAAAGAGCAAATAATCAGGGTGCTGTTTTATCAAATAACTTACGGAAAATATTTGTGCAAGTCAAAAAGCAACTTATATGGATATCAACTTTAAACAAAAGTACAATATTGCAATGTGAAATGTTATTGGAAGTAACACAGAGAGACCATTCGAATAATGTGTTACTTTACAATATTACTTAGCCAAATATTGAAATAAGAGGGATTGTTGTTTTTAACTTATGCAATTCTTTACCATAAAATTCTTAGTAAAACAGTATTCAGCTTCTTAACAATGATAAGAAAACTAACAATTGTTTTGCGCTTTTGAAATCGACCATTTGACATAAGAATAAAGTGGGCTTAATTTTTATTTGATTATCAAGGTGTCAACATATTAACAAACCATTAAAAAGAGAACCAAACTAAGATTTGTCAATTCAATTTGAAAATTGGAGTAATGAATAAAATCTGTCAACAGTTTCCAGTTTAATCCTTTCTCTAATTGGAGTTATCAAAATCAATGAGCATTTTACACATTCACCAAAACAGCATAGGATATTTCAAGGGTTCAATGCAATGCTATAGTAAGTGCTTCATGTTTGTGAAGCACTTACTATAGTCTTGCATTGAACCCTATATTCATATGTTCCTATTGAGCATATTTATTTTCCTTTGTCAGAATATTTTCAAATACTGGATGTTGCATACACATTGTAAGATTGAAATAAGAGAAATGTAGAAATAAAACAAAACAAAAGTTTCACCTCAAATATTGAGAGTACAAAGAGTTCATCGAGAATCTTCTGGCGAATCAGATCTAGATTTCCTCTCATAAAGTCAACATACGCTTTGCCTAGCTCATTGACAGGTTTCTGAAATAAATATCATTGTTTAATTGGGTTTTACCATAGAATATTAGCGGTCAACCTTATATATTTCAGGACTACAGTAGGGTATGCAGATCACAGATTGGCCTTCACAGCCACAGAAGACGATGCGTCCCTGTGCTCTCTCACAGCACTTATCTATAGACGATGCCACAAAAAGATGCCAACAACAATAACAAAATAGTGGTCCATAATGGATGGAGGAAGTCCAAAACAAAAACTTCACAGCTCATAATGGGTTGACAAGCAAGGATAAACCATCAGCATCAATTAAAATAGCTGGGAGACTACCTCTCATAAAAAGCAAAATCTATTAGTGCTGGATCATTTCAAAAGTATTTCCTTAGTGATCAATTTAAGTGCTTGTCTGTCAATTTTCTCTTGATTGTTGCATAAAGGCTCTATTTTGACTGAAAAACTACATGATGAGTAGATGAAATATCTACATAAAGTCAGATTTTCCGGTAATACAAAAAAGGGAATGCACTTTTATTACATCATAAAACTCAACTTTCCAGTTTGTCACATTGTTTTTCTTATTTCATTTCTCATCATGAGTTAGTCCGCTCACACATAAAATGACAAGCGTAAATAAATGTTTGTCCTGAATAAGTGTACGCGCTAATTTCAAAAGCTGATTGAAGATCATACTTATGTACATTTATATGTAGTTATACCTTTACTCCATATACAAAACTTTGACACATTGGATACAGAAGTCTTAAGAAACCATTTTGACAAAAGGATAAATTGCTCAATTTGAGCAATTTATCTTTTTGTCATAATGGTTTCAACCAATATAATAAACAAACAAAGACAATATTTTTCGTGGATTTTTTGTGTGCTGTTGATTCACATATTTTCATATGAGGAACAATTTATCCTTATGTCACAATGGTTTCTACCAATGATATAAAAGAGATATAAAAAAGTTTTTTTTTATTGTCTGCTGTTGAATTGGTCGCATATTTCATTATTGGGAATGGGTAAGTAAATGTGTTCAAAAGTTACTTTTGCCCCAGTTTGGTGATTAAATTCATATTTATATAGGGTTTTTCAGGGGCCTCCGTGGCCTAGTGGTTAGAGTACAGAACTTGAAATCACATGGCCCCTCTCCGCGTGGGTTCAAATCCTGAGAGGGATATGGATTTTCATGAGAGGCAGTCTTCCGACTTACTTACGGAATGCCGATGGTTCTACCCACCTTAACCAGCCCCTATGGGCAGTTGAGTCTGGGGTCTTCCTCCATCATTAAGAGTCGGGCATCGCTACATAACTGAAATAATGTTGATGTGATGTAAAACCCATATATATATATTTATATAGGGTTTTTCATAATGTCAACATTGATTCAGTTATGTTGTTGTGCCACACTCAAATTGATGGAGGAAGACCTCATACTCAACTGCCCATAGGGCTTGCTTTTCCAGCCAGGTTAAACCACTAACATTCTGTAAGTCAGTGAGGAGGCTGACTCTCATGTAATCCAAATACCGTCACCAGAATTTGAACCCACACAGAGAGGGGTTATATGATTCCAAGTTTTTGTACTTTAACCACTATGCCACGGAGGTCCCTCAGTGATTAAAGAAATTAAATATACTCACTGTTAGTGATAGGATGGATGAGAAGAATGTTCCTTCATCATAACGGGACAACTTGCTTAACACAGACTCAAGCACAGACAATAACTGTAAAATAAACATAGTGTTCATGATCTTATACATAATCATTATTTTATCTGTCATATGAAGGATTAAAGTAATAAGGTAGGAGAATTTATAGCATGAGGTTGTAAAATCACTAAATTTGTTACAGGCTTCTTCCTCTTGATCTCCGATATTAACTTGGTAATCTGATGGCAGAAATCTAACAAAAACCTGAAAATCATCAAGGTTAATCTAAAACTTTCTAAAATGTTCATGAAACAGTTGGCTTAACCTGCAAATTTGCACCTTGTGCAAATTGAAAGCTACAGCAGAAGAAAAGAAATTACAAGGAAAAAGTGGATTACCAGTACCTTTAAATATGAAGGTCATTAGAAACCACTGTAACAAAAAGGATAATCAGCTCATTAGGAAATAATAAGTAGCAATTTATTGCTTTTTCATAATGATTTCTAAAGAATTCTGCAGTAGATGGCTAAAAGCCTGGGTGCCAAAATCTGATATTAATTTGCTTGTCTGTAAAAATGTCAAATCATTTTCTGCTCTTGTTAGTTTAATTAATTTCAATATAATAAAATTTCAATAAAAATCACTTGTCCATTAAATTTGGAAAAGGTCAGCAATATGAACAATTGATTTCCCCACCCCTACCTAAAAGTGAGGTTATTTATTTTGCTTTTGTACCAACCTTCTCTATCATACACTTGACCATCTGGACTTGAACCTTCTCTAGAAACTCATCAATCTTGGTGTGATACTGGTGCTGGAGGAGAACAAAAAGCAAATATCTAATATTCCATTTTCTCTGCATATACATAAATGTACTTAATTTGGTCAGTATCAGACATAATTTCAAGACTGATTGAAAATGTGATTTTTGTCATGAAGAGAAAATATTTCCTTATTCAATTATTTTTTAACTAAAAGGGGTGACAAAAACTGGATTTGATTTTCTTTTCCGTGAATGCAAACTCTTTCGCTACACTTGTCCATAAAATGGTTACATAGTTAATTTCAGTGAATATTCGTTTGTCCGTTAAGGCTCATGGACAGGCTGGACAATATGGCCAACTGATTTTGCCACCCTGATTAATCATGAATTTCTAAGGAGCTAAATCTTAGAATACAAGTCATTTTTGTATATCTTAAATACAGCAAAATAGTCCATACAAAGAAAGGGTTGACGATTCCTTCAATATAATTTTGTGAGCTTCAGATGATTAACAATACTTAACCCTTTACCAAACAGCAAATTTTCGGCTGTCCAAAATTGAAAGAGTCTGCAGAGGATATTTCAAAATGGGATGAAATTGAAAAATTTTCTTAAGATGGAATAGAAAACATTGTGGGAAAAGGAGAAATTGCTTGTCATGAGCAATTTCTCCTTTTCCCACAATGTTTCCAGAGTCTTCTGCAACAAACAGGTGAAATGCCGTTATTGTTTGGTAATGGGTTAAGGTAATAAGTTAAGCTAGAAACAATTGTTATAAAATAAGGAGATTGCTCCCCAGCAATTTCTTCAATAGAAAAATTTCATCATAACCTTTAGCTGAAGGTGCACTAAAACAAGAAAATATATTTGGGAAGGGTTTGGTTACCTATATGATGTGCAATTAATTTCAAAACCCAAACAAATCTTTAATCAGATAACTTTAAACAATATTTTGAAAACTGGAGAAATAACTTCAAAAGTCATGGGTAAATACTTGTGTCACAGACTTTTTTTCTACTTTCACTTTCAGAAAGAAGGAATTGCCATAACAGTCCTGTATTGCTCATAATGAGTTCTATTTTTGAAAAGGTTTATCATCGCATGAGGCCAAGTCTCAAACTTTCATTTTAACCCATTACCAAACAATAACAGCATTTGACCATTTTGTTGCAGACCACTCTGGAAAACAATGTGGCAAAAGAAGAAATTGCCCTCAATGAGCAATCTCTCATTTTCCCACAATGTTTTCTGCCCTACCAGAAGGTTATTTTTCAATTTCATCACATTTTGAAATGTCGTCTGCAAAACGATTCAATTTGGGACAGTCGAAAATCTGGTATTTGGTAAGGGTTAAAGAAACAGCCACCCAGACTCACTAGACAGGCTTAGAAATAGAGCTTATAATTCCACATGACCTATTCTCAAATTTGACTAAGATACTTATGGATACAAACATGCTGACCAATTTTCATGAAGAATGGCATGCAAATGTAGCTCATAGTATTAGAAATGGGTTTCAATCAATTTACCTTGTGAACAAGATTTTTTGATCCCACAAAGAAATAGTTTCAAATCTTGCCAAAATTCCATGGTGACAAAACACTTTAAAGGAGAATGGCTTGTAAATGTAGTATGTCGATTGCACTTAATCATTTCACTTATTATCTGAGTTTGTTTGGAACCTGGTCAAGATATTTTTGAGATAATCATACCAACAAATTCTAATGAAGATTGAACCAAATAATGAAACATGTAACTTTCTGAAGCAATCATTAAAAGAGATGTCTATAATCTTTACCAAATCAAAATCAATTCATGGAATAATAATGACTTTGAAAGCACTAAACCAAAGAATACATGATCAAATAAAAAACAAAAAGGTTTTACTAATACCGTATTTCCATGGGTATCCATTTGCCTGAGCCTATTGCTATGATATAAATGACTCTGGGGAAAAACAAAACACAACATCAAAAAACATAAACACAAATACACAAGCATAACCACAACAGCATATTAAGGGCTTTAATTGGACTAATTGACCCTGACCCCACTTCATCATCTGGGAGATAACTTGTAATTGAAACAAATCAAAAGTAATAACAGATGACAAAAAATAAAAAAGATTTGTCGAACTTTTCTTCACTTCGAATATTAATCATGTTTAAGTAAGAGAAAAGTGTCTTGACTAAAGACACTTAGCCTAGTTTATCTGCAGTATTGTTGAAGGCATTTTAGTGACAAGTAAGCATTGATTGTAACACATAAAATAAAGTAAAATAGTCACCACCACATATAAAACAACAAAAAAATCCATTTAAGAAGAAAACAAGTTTGAAATGCATAAGGTCTGAACAAAGAGGCTTAATGTTCAGACAGGGGAATCATGTACATGTAACCAATTTTTATGATCTTATGTCCGAACAAGATGGCTGGGCCACAGGTATTTGGGCTTTTTTCACCTACTTTTGCCAATGATAGCCACATTGTCTACCCCACATGAATTGACCATAAACTTTCCGGTTCTGGTTGTATATGATAACCCATGTTTTGTAATGGTGTTACGTCTAACACTCGGCAGAGAAATCGCAGTCATCAAGTGCGCATGTCCAAAACAGTTGGTCTTCGACTGCAATTTTTCTGCCGAGGGATTAGACATGAAGCTGTTATAAAACATGGGTTGCCAGATACCATAAGAACCGGAAAGTTGATGGTCAATCATGCATGGTACACAATGGGGTTATCATTGGCAAAAGTAGGGGAAAACAGCAAAAATACCTGTGTCGTCATGGGCGCTGCCATCTTGCTTTGTCATAAAATTCTAAACATTTGTCATGTGAATACTCTGCCTAATGATGTCCTTCATATGCACAATTTCATAAACTGTTGACAAAATTCTATATTGTGGGTACTCATTAGAATTGTCTTATAATTTTGAAGCAGAAACTTAAGTTTTCTGAAGAAGTTACAACAGTCTTGAATTTAACACTTTAAATTGCAACTTTACCTTTATCATTAAACTAGCATCTCATTTCAAACACTGTTATAATGATATAATCGGACTTGACTTCATATACCAAGAGAGAATGATTTCACTTGTATTCAAGTAATTGCAACAAAGAATGGTGCAACGTGGAAAACAAGTTTTAAATACAATTACATTTAGAAACCTATAGGAAAGATTATTTTCAAGCCTATGTATTTCTCCTAAGTTTCCATGAAATAGATGACAGCCATAAAATGACAATAATTATCTCTTATATCCATATCAATGAATTAATTTCCATCATTTCCTACAGACATTACTTAGTTAATCTAATGTTTTGCCAATATCATCTCCATAATTCTCCCTAAATATGCATTTCTCTTTAATCCATGTTATATGACTTCTAGCTGTTACCATAATTCCTTTTGGCGCATCTCCTATTCTGGGAAGATATAAAGCAAACTAGGGCAAAAAACATCGAAAATGTGGAAAATTCACTCATTGACATATGTTGGATTTGGAGCCATACAATTTTTGAAAGCAAATGACAATGTAAAAGTATATGTAAAGATATTTTCTAGCCTATATATGTGGTATTGAAGGTTTTTCTGCCATCCCTCAGACCGATTAGACTTTGAATTTTGTTCTGATCATTGCACATAACTGTAAGAAAACTATGAGCCACAACATTGCATCATTAGCAGCCATATAATTAAGCCTATTTTGTCACAGCATCTTAAAAGCGTTTTCATGCCCACATACAACATTCAGAAATAGTACAACATGGAGAGGTATTTAACAAGAGACATAGATAACTGTAAACTCAGTACCAAAGAATCATTTTGTTATCAGCACTAACTAACCTATCACTTCTTAAAGCTGCTGGTTCACAAATGCGAGAAAACATGGACACTAAAATGATTTTTTTTTTAACCCTTTACCAAATGCCAAATTTTAGACTGTCCCAAATTGAAAAAGAGTGCAGACAACAGACATTTGAAATGTGATGAAATTGAAAAATAATCTTCTGATAGGACAGAAAGCATGGTGGGAAAAGGAAAAATTGCTCTTACAAGCAATTTCTCCTTTTCCCACAATGTTTTCGAGAGTGGTCTGCAACAAAGTGGTTAAATGATGTTATTGTTTGGTAATGGGTTAAAACTGTATAATGGCTGTAGTAATGTATGAGACATACTGGATAGAAGCCATTGGAAGTAAAATTAGATTGTATTTAAGTATTTAGAGCCTTTATACAATAAATAAATGTGTATTCACTCTCAAAAGCATTACAAGGGTTTTGAAATCCATCACATGACCTCTGTACAGTGAAGCCTCGTTTATCCGGACCCCGATTATCCGGATGTCTCGCAATCCGAACGAAATTGTAAGGGAACGGAATTATTGGACTAGTTTGTTGCAGACGACTTTTAAAAACATTGTGGGTAAAGGAGAAATTGCTCGTGACGAGCAATTTCTCCTTTTCCCACAATGTTTTCTGCCATATCAGAAGATTATTTTTGAATTTCATCACGTTTTGATATGTCTTCTGCAAACTCTTTCAATTTGGGACGGTCGTCAATTTGGCGTTTGCTAAAGGGTTATAACTATACACCGCTCATACAGACCGTTTATGTCTTAATGTGAATAAGAACATGCTCTGCTTCATTAGTCCGGATTATTCGGTAAACCGGACATTTTGTTGGGAACGGACGTGTTCGGATAAACGAGGGTTCACTATATATACTAAGATACTTTGATACCTTTTGTATCTATTATGCGTCTAGAAACTATTTTTCTTCAAATATTATATAAATTTCAACGACATTTCATTTTGACTTGAAAATTGTATCATGTGTGAACAAACATCTTTAATACCTTACGTTGATGCATTTGCAACAGAAGTCTATGTAAACCACACAGAGATAATCAAAAACAGTTCCTTATTGACAATTTGTCCATTTTTCACAATGGTTTCAATTAAAAACATATTTCTTAAACTATTTTTGTCACTCATTTTGCTTTCAATTCAAATCAGTCACAAAGTCCCGTATTGAAGATTGGGAAAATAGTTTGAGGACAGTGCAATTGTGAAGAAATTTTAAAATAATACTCAATCAAAACATGATTTGCTGTTTGAAAATATGAAATGACTCATATAAGCAGTATCATCCTCTGCCAAAGTAATAACAAAAGTTATCTATAGCTGACCCATTCATTTAAAGGATTATTGGAAAATGATTACATAATAAGCATCCAAAATACAACAGCAAAGAAAGCATGAAACCTGTCCACTTAAACCCTTTCCCTGAAACAGACACCTTAAAAGGTCTTAGCAGCAGAACTTTTAAAATCATCTTAACCCTTAGAATGCTGGGTAGTTTTCTAAAAATAGATTCTTGTGGCGTCTGCTTTCCAAAACCTTCTATATCTGCTTAATTTTGATGAGGAAAGATACTCAGAGTAGCAAACAGGTCAGATCACATGTCAGCCGCAAAGTGTCTTGGCCGCTGGCCTGGATCCAACCTGTTTGCATAAGCATAAAGTCTGTTCCAGCACAGTATGGGTTTAAAGATGGCAAAATAATGTAACAAAAGAATGAACTGCTAATGATAAGCAAGTTTTCCACAAGTCCAAATCTTCTAAAACCTACAAAATCAATAATGTAATCCTTGATAAAATGTTTCACTAATTTCTGTTTGATATTATCCTTGACAGGGAAGAGGTTAAGCAAAAAAGTTCTCTGCTAAAATGAATATTCATAAGTGAAAAAGTCAGAACAACAAGTAACTGATATTAAAGAGACAATCTCAAATATTGTGTTCTGTGAGTAATGAATTTTACAAAGGTGATTTAAGTAAATCCCAAAAAATGTTTAAACAGTCTACTATGTCTGCAAGATAAAAATGCTATGTATGTACAAAAGGGCTTTGAAAAGGGTTCAGAAAAGGGTTTTATGTAACTTGATAGATCTGTGTTGTCATTTTATCTGTAGAAGACATTTAATTTTGAAAAATATCAAACTATCAATCTGTGAGATTGTCCCTTTAAAAAGAAATAGAAAGACAATTAGGTACCATATCTCCACTATCCAAAGCACATAGATGTAATGCCTGAAAAGAAATTCATATCATTACTATTACTTGTATTACTATAAACAAATCATATATACATGTACCTAGGTACATAGATACGTCAGTTTGATGGTTCAATGCACGACAACAATTAGTCCTCTATTAATGCAAAGCGGAGGACATTGGTCCAGGGAGAGATGGTCCGCCTTGGAACATGAGGGTTGTGAGTTCGAATCTTGTGAGTAGCAGGCTCTGCATGAACCTTTCATTCATCCACATTCTTTGCAAGTACTGGTTCCAGGAAGCAGAATCAAGAGTGATCTATCTAAGTTGTAAGAACTTGTTTCACAATCCATGTAAAACAAATAAGCTTAAATTAACTTATGTAAAGCATTTACCTTGCATTCCACTGAACCCTTGAATTGTAAGACAAACCTGGCATATAAAACATATTTCTTCATACTGATTATGTTACAGTCAATTAGATTTGAAAGTGTACATATTGGGAGACATCATTCGATATTTAGAAGTTTCAAAATCAATACAAAATTCAACAGTTTTGTAAGTTAATATACTCTTGCTATTAGAACAGGGTAACCAACTTAGAAACTGTGCAATAGAATAAGTCTTTACTTGTTGCTTCATTCATTAAATCCATTTGAAATTTCAATTTTCAAGGATGAATACATACATTTTAAAATCTTTAGGAAGTCATAGCTTTATTCTTCATTGATCACTTCTTGACAATTGTTAAAAAGAATGCCCTTTTCGATACATCAGAAGTGGCTCCTGATATTGTTTTCAACCAACATGAAATTTTCTTGAGAAGAAACATGAGGGATTAGATATTTCTATAATTAAAATGTGGATTTGGTCATGCTGCACTCTTTTTTATCAACATTTTAGAAGCCCTGTTGAGAGGCATATTCCTCCAGCTTACTTTAAGATTGCCTCTCTAAACCCCAAATTGTTTGCTCTCATAAGAAATACCTCAGCCAAATGAGTCAAATCAGTTCTAAAAATAAAAAAAGATTCATCAATGTATTTTCAAAGGTGCTTGTTCACAGATGTGAGGAAATTTGGAAGTTGAAATTTAATTTCTTTACAACTGCACAACAGAATGTACTATTATTATATGCATTGCAGAATAGTCATTGAAAGCAAAGTTTTAACATTTTTGATTTTCTAAATTGTGTGCACAGTGAACTAACAAGTATTTTAATCCAAAAGCATGATGTCGCTTTCGAGACCTAAGGCATATAAATTGAACATATTTAGATAAATTGACTCTTCCCAAATTAATTATGCTATCAATAGCTACGTCATTTCATGTTTGATAAAACAATACAAAACTGTATTGTTTCAAAGACACTTCATTTTGACTTTCAAATCTCCTCTGTGAACAGTCACCATTAAAACACTGCATATTTCACCAAGATACACCCTCTTATCAAGACTCCTGAATTTCACATTTAGTTTTATTGTCTATTGTAAATGGTTGAGAGACAGCTACCTACCTTGTTTTTACAGTCTATAATAGTATTCATCATCACACACACTTCAGGTGGAACATAGTAGTCTGTACTCTTTCCACCTTTCTTTAGAAACGACTCAAATGATTTCAGCGTCCTATAAATAAACATATGAAAGTGTTATAAATAGTTCCAGTGACCTTACATTTTCTTTATATTGTTTGGTCTAAAATTAAACAACCAGTAATAAGGTATAGTTCCGTTTGTTTCTTTTTCTTTATTTGTGTCTTTAAAATTAGAAAACTCATTTTACCACTGTTGTTCATTTTGATGCAACATCAAAAGATATCTAAAGAAATTATTGTGACCAAACATTTTCATTCTAAATAAATCTGTTGCTTTTATTTGACCAATTTTCAAATGGCATATAAGGGGCTTCATGAGGTCATGTTTTCTAAAGGTCAATAGAAAATAATATTCTCATAGCAGACATTTCAAATCAAAACCATCATTTGTTACTTGTTATTTATACGGGGTTTATATCACATCAACATTATTTACGTTATATATATAATGATTCAGGAGGATCCAAATCTTGATTGTCAATGAGAGCTGTTTGTAGTCAAGATGAACCTTTGACTGCAAGTCAGTCAGGCATGAAAATGCTGTCACCAGGATTAAAACCCACACTGAGAAGGGCTATGTGACAAAGTTCTGTACTTAAACTACAAGGCTAGGAGGCCCCTAATAACCATAATTAAAAGTATTCTTAGACTGAGACTTTACCTTTTAGCAGATGCCTCTATCATATCTGCGGCCATTAATTTAAGCCTGTGATCCAGATGTTCAGCAAACACTTCCTCCGGCCAATGAAGGTCTCGAATAAATGACTGGAGAGCATCCAGCTTCCACAGTACATCTTCTGATGTTGAACAACCATTGCTACAACATAAAACAGCACAAGTACAGCAATCAAACAATCAATCAAACAAAGAATTCACACTAGTAATCCTTACTAAGAGCATTTCTGTTTCAACTTCTTTCATCTTTAAAGCCTATATTGAGGATGCTCATTTGAATGTTTTAAAGGAAGCATACACCCTTTAACTTGACCTCTACTGCAAGGTTGACTTCATTAAAGCTTTTTTCTGATTCTTGCATAAAAATCCAATTTGCAAGGTAAAAATAACAATCGACGGGAATATGTCAAAGTTTTTAATTGAGGATTATTAGGATTAAATAGATTAGGATTAAATGCAAGACTATAGTAAGTGCTTCACAAACATGAAGCACTTACTTTAGTCTCGCATTGAATCCTTAATATCTTTGAAAATGGTAAATATAATTGGATTGACCTTAAGGTGGTAACAAACATAACTTTCACATACCCCTGGGTTTCCCATCGTTCCTTTTCAAAGCCCCGGTGTATAGACTGGGCGATAGATGACTCCATTAAGTCCACATATCTCACAACTTGGGGCGCAAACATGTCCCGCAGATGAAGGTGAAATTTACCATTGCATAAATTTTCTGAAGAAGAAAATACAGAAACTGATGCAATGGGATGTTAGTGTTCATATCAATATAAGTAAATATTTTAAAACACAATGATAATCAAGGCTTCAGTGCAATACTATAGTAAGTGCTTCATGCTTATGAAGCACTTACTATGTCCCCTTGGCTATTCCCTTGAGAAAATAAAAGTTTTAAGTGCAGCTGAATGATAACCATTACTTATTTCAATAACAATGATTTCTCCATCTTTAGAACAACTTCAAGTACAAGGTTTGTATGGAATATGAAGACAATTAAATCTTCAGTTGTTTCTGGTTAAACTTTATACTGTGGCCTTTTCCCCTACTACATTGGTCACGGTATGTCTGCATCTGCTTAAGAACATTTCAGACATCCCTGTGTCAAACAGATAAGTTGCTCCAATTGGGCAATTTACCTTTTTTCTCATATTGCTTTCTGCCAAAGATTACAAAGAAAAATTATCTTTATAATTTATCAATTGGCTTCTGCATTCGCATTCTATAAGGACCAATCACAAAGATGGTTTAATACTATATCTTAATAGCATCAGGTAGTTCCTAATTGGACCTGTTAAGAGTTTTGCAGTAGGATAGTGAAGAAATACAAATACCATCATTTCTAAGGTAGTCATTCAAAAGCTGGAAGAGAGGAAAGCTGTCCCAGGTATCCGGTAACTGCGCCTCCAAAGCACAGTCCATATCCACAGCAAATAGAGACCAAAAGGTTTCTGCATGTTCTGCCAGCAAGTCACTGAACCAGGCAAATGCCTATAACAAAAGGTGTTAAAAAGGTTGCATTTCCCATAAATTTAGACGTTCAAGTTATGGCATTCCCCTTAACTAAAGATTTTAATGTTAATAGATTGTTATCACTATAAGTTATATAACTACAGAGATTCATGTTAATACATGATATTCACCATAACTAAAGACATTCTTGTTTATAGATTAAACTCACAATAACTAATAATATTAAATTTCGAGGGTTCAGTGCAAGACTATAGCAAGTGCTTCATTAATATGAAACCCTTACTATAGTATTGCACTGAACCCTCCATTTGTCCACATGAATTGTATCAACCAGAAATATACACATTCTTGTTTATAGATTGAACTCACAACAGATATTTATAAGTTTTTTTCTATAAATTCACCACAAATAAATAAGTCTTGTTTTAATAGAATGTAATCATCATAATCATGGAATTCCATGTTTATAGACGGTATTCACCATACAAATAGTTTCTTCATTGTTAGTTGGCGGCTGGCCTGTGATCTAACATGTTTGCTACTCTGAGTATCTTTCCTCATCAAAATTAAGCAGATATCTAAGGTTTTGGAAAGCAGACAACACAAAAATCTATTTTTTGGGCAATTGCTCAGTATTCTAAGGGTTAAAGAATTTCATGTTTATAGATGTATCCATCATAGATATAGCTTTTTGTTTAGAAATTGTACTATACACAACAAATGAAGAAGAACTGGGGCCCGTTTTACTAAACAACTTACAGAAAATGTTTGCGTAAATCATAATTGATTAACATGGATAATATCTTCAATGAAAGTACAATATTGCAATGTGACACGTCATTGGAAGCGTCTCGAAGAGACGATTCCAATGATGTGTTACTTTGCAATATTGCTTTGCCAAATATTGAAATAAAAGGACTTGTTGTTTTAGACTTACGCAAATCTTAAGCGTAAATTGTTTAGTAAAACGGGCCCCAGGCCTTTCAATTTGAAAGTGATAAAATTGTTCTCAACCCATGTCAAATAGCAAGAAACTCCTGAATATGTGGGGTGATAAAGAATAAATATATATCCTTGACAAAAGGTGATAATGTGTTGCAATTGATGATTGAATTCTCCCTGTATTAGAATGTTTAAAATTCTACAATTGCATGCTGTGCAGTAGCCATTATAAGCTGTGTGCAGGTAGAATGATGCCTTTTGGAAACATTGATAGCATCAGGAAGTTTTGCATAGGAAGACCATTTCTTTTCTATCATAAAAAATAGTATCATCTAAGAACAAACACTTATTTTCATACATCTTTAAATTTGTTCATTTTTTACATTGTTTCGTGCATAGTTTGAAAAGGTCTTTGTCAACAAAATTCAAACAAGTGAATAAAAGAAAAGCGTTTGGTTGAGCACATATATCAAAATGTGTTGCAATCTGCAAAAATGACCCTATAAAGATATGAAGAATAGCTGAGTTTGTTATACATTTTACTCATAACAAAATATCTAAATTTGTTTTACTTTGGTGTTTCATAACATTGTTTACTAACAGTATTTCATCAAGGTTAAAGCAGTTAGTGCTATGCATCATGCTATTTACTAACCTAACTATCACCAATCCATTACCACCCACTTATTGTCTTTATCATGTATGTTAACCCTTTCCCAAACAACAAATTTTCAACTGTCCTAAATTGAAAGAGTTTGCAGACGACATTTCAAAATGTGATGAAATTGGTAAATAATTTTCTGATAGACTGGAAAACATTGTGGGAAAAGGAGAAATTGCTCTTCACCAGCAATTTCTCCTTTTCCCTCAATTTTTTCTAAAGTCGTCTGCAACAAAGTGGTCAAATGTCGTTATTGTTTGGGAAAGGGTAAAACAACCTCAAAGGAAAGAAAAGTGCAGGTAGTAGCATTGACCTTAATCAAAGGTAAGCATTGTCTGCAGGAAAAGTATCTATTCAGTACCATGATCAATCAGCAAATGAATCCAGGAATACTTGTGTCACTTAACACAAGCATAATTCCTTCTTTTTTATCAAAATTGTCCATTACTTTCTAAAACAGAACCATAAATACAAACACCCCCGCATAATTTGTCATGATTGTGCAAATACCATTCTGCTGATTCGGTAAGTAAACATTAATTAGCAAGTTAAAAATATGGTAATATGTTAACTTGCCATTTATTTGTTTTCAGATTCAAATCGAAAAACCTTCAGCAAGATTCTAAAAGGAACTGTTACAAAAGAAAATTTGCTTGTGACAAGCAATTATTCTTTTTGATACAAAGGTTTCTTACATCTATATCAAGAAGAATGCAGGTTGTATATTTTGAAATTGTTTTCTGTTGTTGTTTTCAAGAATGTCAGAATGTTAATGTAGTTGAAAGGCTCAAAATAAACAAGTCCTTTGGCTTCCCATATAGCAAAAATGGGTTTATACAGGAAAATGGGTTTCTGTCGAAAAAAAAAAGGGTTAATCTAACGAAATTGGTTAAATCCTCTGGTGTGTGTGCTCTAAGATGTAATTATCAAAAGTTCAATGCAAGGCTATAGTCATTGATTCATATTTTTGAAGGACTTACTACAATCTTGCATTGATATGAAGAAACAAATCCATGCAGAACTTTAATAAGTTCTGTCAAATGCAAAGAAATACCAATAGTCTTACATCTGACTTTGAAAAATTCCCCATTGTTGTGAAGAATTACCTATTTGAAAGGGAGAGACATTGCAAGGGTTCAGTGCAATACTATAGTAAGTGCTTCATGTTTACGAAGCACTTACTATAGTCTTGCACTGAACCCTCGAAATTTGGAAATATAATGTTTGATGAAGTAAAATATCCCTCCCTATAACTTTATCGTAGGTAATTGGTAAGAGCAATGAAGTAAAAATCATAAGGCCCATCTCCTTTAAGTATTACAGGTGCTTGTTCACACAAGTGAATATTTGAGACTCAAAATAAAATGTCAATGTAACAATATAGTTTTTGATTTGGTGTTTGATATACAATTAAAAGTAGCCAATGAAAGCGTAATTAATTCAGGAAGCGTCAATTCATATCAGTATGTACAGCATATATGTGGTAGATTTCAAAAATGATGTTGAGCTTTTGGTTCGAAATACATATTAATTCAATGTATATACACTTTAATGAATTAAAAAAGATTTAGTTTTGTTTCCAATGAATATTCTTCAGTGTGTATCATATCATATAACAGTACAACTGTTGTGCACTTTTAAAGATAATCATTTTTTATCGTCCAAATTTCCTCACATCTGTGAACAAGCACCTTTGAAACAGGGTAGAAGTAGACTCAGATTTCATCAGTTAATTTCATGAGAGGAAGTATACTAGCTGACCAAATTTTTTAGAAATGCTGATGGTTGTATTGTAACTGTCTTGACCAGTCCTTTTGGGCCCATGGGTCTAGTTATTTTAGTTATTCTGGGGTCAATACTATGCAATATAAGAACACTTTACCATGTTTTTATAGTTCACAGTAATGAGTTAGGCATCACAATGAACTTGAGAACTTCTTGAGGCAGTGAAAAAACATAATTAACCCTTAGAATGCAAGGTAGTTTTCTAAAAAATAGATTTTTATGTCAGCTGCTTTTCAAAACCTTAAATATCTGCTTAATTGTGATGAAGAAATATACTCAGTGACAAACAGGCTAGATCACATGCCAGCCACAATTTACTCAGTGGCTGGCCTTGATCTAACCTGCATGAAGTCAGTGCCAGCACTATAAGGGTTAAAGGTCATATTTCTCGATAAAAAATTTTTTCTTTAATTATGGTTTTTGAATAAGGTTATGGTTTGGTTATGACGGAGGTAATGAATTTTTTCTCATACAGAAGCGAAAAATGGTGTTTTTGACTACTTTTATTCACCTTTATCGATTTTTGTGAATGACTTATCTCCCTTGTTGTGACGTCATTTGTGCTTCAAAGTCATATGAACTATCAGTAAGAAGAATCTGGTTCTCAGTAACGACGGTGTTTTTGCACAAATTTCGGACATTTTAAGCGTTGAATTGTGTTTTGGGAAACGTAAATTGGATATTGAATATGGTATTTTGACAGGTCTTCTGGTGTTATTCTGCTTTTGGTAGCAGGGATGCGAGTTTCTCCCGTTTTCCGACGAACATAAAAGCTGCAAAAAGTTTCGATAAGTAAACTGGACCGTGTTTACTTTACAAATAAGCAAAAGATATATTCCCCAAACAAGAACAGTAGGCTGTGTTACTTTCACTTCGAAGACGGCAAGTTTACGCATTGTTAGGCGTTTTCAGAGAATTGATTTTATTGATCTTTAAATGATCGGACTCAATTCAAAGTAATTTATACAGGTGAAGACGCTTCAAATTCATTCTACTTATTGAGTAACCGTTATATTTCCCTGAATTGATGTTCGTGATTAAAACAATTCCTGACTGTTAGTTTGGGGTGTTAGAGCCTCGTGTAGTCTTGCTAGATCTTTATATAGAATTTGCACTGTGTACATGTAGATAAATTCAAGAAAAGGATAAATCACGTTGATTACACCTTTTTTGAAAGTTAATTTCCTTGAATGACTCTCTTACTCGCCAAGCTAGTTTTGTTTGGAACAGTTTAACTATGCTACATACTTAGTCAGGAATACTTAATTAGGCTGCTTTACGATTATATTACGTAAGAATTCAAAGGGTTGCAAGAATATGTTAATTTCATCCAACATCATAAGTTATTGTATTGTCATGTCTTTGGGTTTTAAACGCTTAAATGCATCTTGTTCTTATTTGCAAAACTTGTTTTATGTTTTAACATAATCGTAGAAACGTTGCCATAATCATTGTACATAAATGAGACAAAATAAAAAATGTACGTTGATTGCTATGATAACAAACCGATTAAAACAAGCAAGTTTCTTTTATCTGCCGACGTCTTTGAATGAAATTCAAAATAATGAATATTTGATATCCGCAAACTGTCTCTGGACTCATCAACGCAAATGATAATGGGTTCGATCTTAACTTAAGCGTCTGCTTTTCGGAATTATTTAAATCACACACCTCATTTTTTTGCCATTGGTGATATTGGTTTAAATGACGTATGCCACACTAAAATTCAGGTGTTCAAACATGATTATTACAAATTTATATTGATAATTTAGTAATAAGATCACTAAATATAGAATTTACACATTTTAACATAATCTCTTTGTTTACAATTTAATTGATTATTGTCAGTTTACCTCACATACAAAGGGTCAATCAACAAACATCGGACATTACAAGGATTAAGGGTTGTGATGCAAATTAACACCAATCTGCCACATTTGCACAGTATGTTTCAAGTCTCAAGCCCTTTATTGTTTAGGCGAAAGATAGCCTCTGGCGTTAATCTCTTAAATATCTCTGTTGTTAATTAACAGGTCTGACACGTTCTGCTATTCCAGACATGAGATAACAAGCGGCAAATCTCACACTTTCAATGCGCGGCAATTAAATTTATCTAAAAATTCCATTGTTAAGATATAACCAATTAAGACCAAACTCTCACAGGATGTTTGGATTGATAAGGTGTCAGTACATATTTATCTCTCAATGTGACTTACGTCGGATACTTTGTCGTTATGATATTCAAAGAAGTGAACATGTTGTCTTTTCTATTAGAATAGTTTGACACTTCAATAAGTATATGATAATCAGTATTCACCAAAACGGTATTAACTCTATGTTTTCAACAAAAAAACGTTTTAACATCAAAATCAAGTTTTGTCAAATTGATATTTAAATTACAAAATCATAAAAAATAAATTCAAATATGTTTATTTAAGGTTGTTAGTAAAATAAACTATGACGACTTTTTTGTTTTAGCTGTTAATTATTAAACCTTTCCGAAAATTAAATGCTCAATATGTCAAGACTACTTACACGAGAGAAAACGAACATAAATGTAAAGTGAATATGAAGAACAATTCTTAAGTCAAAACAGTTGATCTAGAAAGACGACATCGGAATCAATTTCGAAATCATAGACCTCTTACTGGGGATGGAGTTACTGGAAAGTTGCCGGATGATTTTAACAAATACTCTTGAATGTGCCAGTGTTTAGTTTTGAAATTTGGATGTGTGGTGAAAATGTGAGTTAAAGGATAACCTTCGTATCACAAGTAAGTTGATGTGTGGTGAAAATATGAATTAAAGGATAACCTTTGTATCACAAGTAAGTTGGGTTATGATACGGTTTGTTTGTTCGCAATTTATGATCTTCTCTCGTTTCATTTCATGTATTGATAAGACAATGGAGGGTGAATTTGACAGTCAATAGTTATACGATGTACGGTTTTAATTCGTTTATTCAGATCTATGTCTTTGTTTACTACTCAATTAAAACCTTAATGCTAATACCCGATAATTGACGAAAAAGTACTCGTGTTTTTTTTTCAACAAATTTTAATAAAAATAGCTGTTTTCACAAATATCGTCAAAATTTCAGGCCGATTCTTACATATGAAAACATTTACAAATCCTTGCAAATTTACGCGTTATGTCACTTACTCTTTTTTTCAGAAGAATATTCTTATAACATGAAACATATTCAATAAAGAAAATGCACTGTCAATCCAAACATTGACTTACGGATTGCTATTTCGAGGAAAACTGTCCCACTTTCAAACCGTTCCTTTCATATGAACGCATTGACATATCCTTGTAAATTCACGCGTTAAGTCACTAATTCATTTTTTACAAATGGCTATTCTTATAATATGAAAAATATCCAGTATAGAAAATTCACTGTCAATCCAAACAATTACTTAAGAATCATTTATTTCAAGGAAAATCGTCCAAAGTTCAAGTCGTTCCTTTCATATGAACAGGTTTACGCAATGACAAATCCATGCAAATTCACGGGTTAAGTTATTAATTTATCTTTTTTTAAATTGATATTCTTATAAAATGAATCATATTCAATAAAGAAAATGCGCTGTCAATCCAAACAATGACTTTAGGATCGTTTATTTGAAGAAAAACACCAATTCTAACCAGCGATCGCTCTTCACGCCCTTAACATGGCGCATTCAGCGGATCACGAGTGACGTCACAGCAAAGGGAAGTAAGTCATACGGACTTTTATTAATCGGTGCGCTATGACGGTGATTTATGACGTAATGCGTTATGCTAAAATGTTGCAAATAATTTCAATGTGATTCTTTTACTTCATATTTTAATTTTATGAAATAAACCCAACCTGTACATATGACCTTTAAACAATCAAATCATAGCTTTATCATTGAAAATATTTGTGCCAAACTCTTATGCAGGCATTTTCCAAGAAAATTTCCTACTTCTGTTTGCTGTAAAAACATTTAAAAGATTGTGCTCACACAATATGTAGAAATAAGTGCAAAACATTCACGTCCGCAAGTACAGAGCTTCTTTACTGATTTGTATATAATTTTATGTAAACCACATATTTTACCAAACATTAATAACTAACTAAATCTATAATATATTTGTGTAATAAATGATGAAAATCTTGCTTCTCCTCTCTACTAGAAAAAAGTGTTTAACCCTTTCCCAAACAATAACGACATTTGACCACTTTGTTGCAGATGGCTTTGGAAAACATTGTGGGAAAAGGAGAAATTGCTTGTAACAAGCAATTACTCCTTTTCTCACAATGTTTTCTGGCCTATCAAGAGATAATTTTTCAATTTCATCACATTTTGAAATGTCATCTGCAAACTCTTTCAATTCGGGACAGCTGAAAATTTGTTGTTTGGGAAAGTGTTGAAGACAATGTGATAAAAAAGACTTTTAATGGTGAGAGGTTTTCTTTTCACACAAAGGAAAACGCTTGAACCTTTTTCACTGCAAAATGCAAAGTATTGTTGTGTGAGATTAAGAACTACGGTAGAAGAGTTTCTATATACATAAGTGTGTTAGTTTAACCCAATACCAAACAACAAGTTCTTAACACTTTCCCTCAAAAACAAATTTGTGGCTGGTTCAAATTGAAAGCAACAGCAAACAACCAAAAAGTATTGCATATTAAACTCTATGACAAAAGGATCAATTGCTCATTATAACCAATTTTATCCTTCAGTCACAGTAGTATCTAAAGTTAAGCCTAGCAGACACGGTAAACCATATTATTAAATGTTATTAGAAATTCTCTTCTGATAATAAAGAAATCTTGGAAAAAGAGAACATTCCATGTTTTAAATGACTTCTCCTATTAAATACAACAATATCATAAGTCGTTAGCAGGACTATTGGGACACCTTTACTCTAGAATACCTCCCTGTTGTTGAGGACTTTGGAAGCCACATTGACAAAGGAATAAATTGACTCTTTATGAGCATTTTATCATTTTGTAAAAAGGGCTTTTATCCAATACATGTATCATAAAATTAAATGTATCATACCGTATTTTGATGTTTCCTGCTGTTGCTTTCAAGTTTGACCAATCACAAAAAGCCTAGAAGGGATGGGTTAAGAAACAGGATTGTTTGGTAAATATTCAACTAATGGGCCAAACCTTTCCAACACAAAATTCTGAACACTTTTTGGAAATAAAAGGAAATGCCAAAGCTACTTATCATTCTTTGATTTCAGACAAATTCAATTCTTTTTGCATATTGAATTATTTTGATTGCTTGTAGCGTACAGTCTTTTGAAACATTTCAACAAAAAGCATCAACATGATTCTCTGATAAAATGTTTACCTAACTGGTATTTTGACACTTTTCGTTTTATCAAATTTTTGCACTTCAATTTGTAATGGGTCGTATAATTCTTATGTGAAATTCCACAGTGAGTTTTATGTGGGAAAGGCTTTTGTTAGACGGACTTGTAGATTGTGCCAAAATATTCACATCATCTATAACACAGCCTACTTCCTGGTTTTCCCTCTGAAATTAAACCACATACATAACATTATAACAAATCTTACAAACATCTGTGAAATATAAATATAATAAATGGGATTTTATAATTTATCTATTCAGAACCCTGCTACAAGTCAATAAATTCCAGTGTCTAAGACTGGTCCCAATTAAAACCAACAAAACAAGACAACAAGAAAAGAATACATGTTCTTTACCATATTTTGTAGAAAACATTGTGGAAAAGGATAAATTGCTCAGATGGATCTACTCATCTTTTTACAACAGAGGTTTGTTGTCTTCTGCAGCAAATAAAGTTTAGAATGCTAGGTAATGTTCTAAAAACATATTTTTGTGTCGTCTGCCTTCCAAGACCATAAATATCGGCTTGATTTTGTTTAGGAAAGATACTCAGTGTTGCAAATAGGTTAAATCACAGACCAGCCGCCAATTTATTTGGCGGTTGGCCTGGATCTAACCTATTTGCATAAGCATGAAGTCAGTCCAAGCACTATTATATGGGTGAGTGAGGCTTTATGTAGTAAGGGGATAAGAATAAGAAATATTTTTCTTTACTATAAAATATATACATTTTGTTCTACTAGAACATCTTGTTCTTATCTTATAGCAGTCGAGTTTATAATCAAGATCCAGAATACAGAGAAAGATTTACGAATAAACATGATTATACCCTAAAAAGCGTTGCAAAAGCCCTACATAAAGTCATAACCATGAAAAGTCCTGCAGTTTTATCAACACTAACAAATAAACATGTTTTGATCATTCTTAATTGAAAGATCATGAAGACGGCCATTTCATATGTGATAAAACAAAATAGTGATGATATTTGGAAATGTTCTTCTTACAAATTGTTTATATCTATAGTTATCTACAACTTCTTTAGACAACTTTTTTAAAATTAGGAGCCATTGAAAAGGAATCAATACAAATTGTTACTTAGAAGTTCCCCCCCCCCCCCCTATGTTGCTTATCTAAATGTTTGCTTATGAATGATTAGAAATATTTTCTTTAAGATTTCTAATCATTCAAAAAAAAACATTAAAAGAAGCAGTTTGTGGGTTTTAATCTAAAAGCACTTAATTCCCAGTTAAGAGTTGGAAAAAAATCAAAGAATTTCATCAAGAATTGACAGCCATTAGCTTCGTTTTCTTTTTTTCAAATTCTGAAATATTACAAACTGAAACCATGCACCAAGCTAAAAAACAACTAAATAAGAATCATTAAATGTTTTGATAGGTTTCTGAACACAAGTTGATCAATGCAATGAAAAAGATCATCATGCTAAAAAAAAACAACCAGAAAAATATATACTTTTTTCTAATAAAACATGGTAAATCTTATGCCTTTGAAATAAGGCATTTTCTTTTCCATATAAATATTCTGAATCCCATGTGAGTTCTATTACAGCAACACAAATACACAAACACTTGATATTTGATGCATCAGACATAGACAACTTAAGAAATCATCAAAATAAAATAAATCCTAAGAAGTTTCTTATGTCTAAGTGAATTCTCATTTTCTTATGGAGAATGCTATTTGTGATAAAAAACTAAACCTCTGAGGCTAGTTCTTAACCCATTACCAAACAATAACGACATTTGACCAGTTTGTTGCAGACAACTTTGAAAACATTGTGGGAAAAGGAGAAATTGCTCGTAAATAGCAATTTCTCCTTTTCACACAATGTTTTCTGCCCTATCAGAAGATAATTTTCCAATTTCATCACATTTTGAAATGTCGTCTGCAAACTCTTTCAAATTGGGACAATTGAAAATTTGGCGTTTGGTAAATAGTTAAAGAGCATCTGCATTATGTATCCTCAATATAGGCTTTTAAATAAGAGCTCACCAACTAAGCAGTTTAAGTAACCAGATATCTGCAGTTGGGGGCCTTAGGTTAAACTAAAAAGGTGCAATTTTGTGTTACTGGTGCAGAAGTTCTACAAGTATTTCACATATAACTCCAGAAAAGAGGTGCACCGGTATCTGTTAATTAAAAAAAACATTAAAATCTACCAATATCGACTTAATAGAATCAAATTGTCAATAACCTTTTAATGAGTATCCATTTAAACGGATTTACCAAATGAGTTCTGAAAGCACTAGTACTATTCAAAAGGGATGAAAAGACCTCCAATCTTGAGTGTTGTAACCATAAAGCTGTAACCTTTTTTTCTTCTTTTAAATTCATTTCACAATGATAGTGAAACATGCATACAGCATATATTTATCCCTCTCGGTTCTGCTCTCTTGGTACATAACCAGGCCTGGGTTTCACGAAACATCTCAACTTGAGGACGTCCTCAACCTCAGATTTTCACTCAGCTGAGATTTCTCAACTTGTGCGTTTCACGTAAAATCTCAACCTCAATTAGAGGCTCCTCAGCTGAGGAACAAGTTGAGTAGGATTTTACGGTGCTTAAGCGGCCCAAACTAGCAATTTCTTATGAGGGATGAGGACAAACTCCTTTGTTTTGAAATCTGTTACCCATATTAGATGTGTATTGTTTTATGATTGTTGATTTTAAGATATGTGGATGAAAATTGCCAGTATATCATAATCAAGCAGTTTTTACTGACAATGATGTTGTTTTCTAAAAAAATCGATCCGTTCAATTCTTTGTCATGGCCCTGTTTTGGTTTAAAAAGTTCTAATAAAGCACCCGGCTATAAAATGTATTCACTTTAAATATGCATACACGAATGAACATAGAACAGTGTATTGGTTGTATGTTTCTATAAATAACCCTATTCCGATGTAAGTAAACTCACTTGATGAAATGAATGCAAAATGATCGCCTCCGTAGAGATGCGAACTCGGGACGCTTGCATCAGGGTCGACCCACATGACCACTGCGCTAATGTGACATGTTGCAATAGACGCATAAATTTAGATTATTAATTAATATTTTATTTTTGAAATTGCGCAATTTTAAAGGGAGACCACTTCAAATAAATTCTAAGAAGTTTCCATCAAAAATCGTTGTTAACGGCATCACTTTCTTGCTGAAAGAAACCTTAAAATCAATCTAATACCCACTTTGACTTAACATTATGCTTTTAACATAAGTTCCAGAAACAGAAATTAAAACTATCTCTGTGGCATTCACAACTTCAAAGGAAAATGCAACCAAAACAAACAAAGGCGTAGGAGCGTTTTCAATATTGGGGGGGCCAACTTCAGATGAGGACCGGTCTAAGAATAAATGTTCCTAAACTTTTTCATGACTATTCATGCATGCACAAATTCAATAACATTATAAGAATTAAAAGAAAGCGTATGAAAACATGTATCTTTAATAAAAAAAAAAATAAAAAAAAAAAGGATATGCCAGGTCTCGATCTCACGCGGAAATCAATTGTATTGAACTAAACAAAAAGTGGCAGCGACCAGACTGTCACAGCCACGGATCCCACTATTTGAGATTTTCAAACAATTATATTATTCTTTAAGCTTTAGCTAACAATTGAAAACAATATAGAGTCTGACACCTTTTAAAGAACATGTTTTACGCCACTGTTTCCGTCGATCAATACTTCCCTGGTATTTTAGTGAGCTGAGTTTTCATTGGATAAACCCGATGTGTTCAGATTGCCATTTGCGGTGATGACGTCAAAAAGATTTTGGTTATTGTTCATAGCAAAAGGCGAACTGGTATTACATAGAGCACAAAAATACACATTTATTTTTATTCTGCTGTTAAATTTCGTTTCTTTCATTTTTCTATACAAATATCTTCATTTGCCACTGTGAATATTGGGGGGGCCAAAGTATACTCTGGCCCCCCCAGTCTGGATATTGGGGGGGCCAGGCCCCCCCTGGCCCCCCCTGCTCCTACGCCTATGACAAAGTGCGACGAGCAGCTAAGTTGCAGTTCGATTCCGATCGGTTTCGACTCGAAATGTTATCATTTATGTGCTTGTAATTTTGTTGTTCTTCCTCATTGGTCTTCCCAACTGTATTTTCTAACTATCTTTAACTCGGAAATCTGGAATTTTCCTATAAAATAGGAATCAAACTGACATTACGTAGTTGAGGATCGATTTGAGGTAGGTACCTACCTCCCTCAAATATTTGAGGAAAAATCTCAGATTTTACTTGAGGAAAACGTTCGTGAAACGGAATTTGAGGGAATATTTGAGAATCCTCAATATTTGAGGACGTACTCAAGTTGAGATGTTTCGTGAAACCCAGGCCAGTTCTTTAGCCAAATGTGGATTAATGAAAGGTCGCATGGAAAATCCTACTACTCACAGGATTCAAGCTCATGACCCTCTTGTTTCGAAGCTGATGCTCTAGCCCTGGACCGCTGTGCTCCACGAAAGGCACAATATTTAGCAAAAGATTATAAAACAAAGATATCTAATAAAACCATTCTGTTATTTAAATGATATCCTAAATTGCAAAGAATTGGGCAAAGAAGCAGGTTCTTCAGAAACATTTTTTATAGATGTTTTAAGTAAAAGTTTTATTGTTACCTTCAACTGTAATCCACATCTTAACCAGATTAAATCAGAGAATGTTAATATAGGACAAAGCAAAATTTAGAAACAGTCTTTTCTGTAACAAAAATTTATAACAAAAAATCTACCAAAATGTAAGTCCTCAATGAACTAGAAATGAATTAAAAAATATAAAAAGCAATATTAAATCCTTTCTCTACTGAAAGATGTCCCTGCAGATGAAAAAAAAAATCCCTTTGAAAAAATAAACTGTTTCAGAAGAAAGCTACATAATTGCATAATAAAACTCAAAACAAAGTATAAAAGAATTTTTTCCTCATAGTAAGAAAATTCCTCCTGTTTATTTCCATAAGTTTTGTGATCATATCAATCACACTGCATTTAAAGTATTGCAGCAAAGAGGGCTCAAAGTGGAGAACTTATGAAGAAATCTATTATGAAAAAAAACAAACAAAAAAAACCTGAATTTCTTAACAAATTCTTCCCCCCCCAAAAACCTTTTTTTTTTAATCTGTTTCAACAGTACTTCAATTACCATACTATGAGTCTTCATAGTTTTTAATTTGATATGTTTAAGACAGATGCTGATCGAAACATGACAAAAATTTAGATATAAATCTTTCATCTTGTTCTCAATAATAATTTCATTTCATACATTTCTCATATTTTTGTTAGTATGTTAAACTTGCCATTTTGTACTGCATATATGGCTTTAAAGCAACTATTGTATTGCGCAAATAAAATTGAATTTTGAATTGACTTAACTGTGTTCACTTATCAATGCTTTATTGGTAATCTATGAACACTTGAATAAGAAAATAGTATCTTGCCCATGGATACTATATCCATGTATGAAAAAGAAAAATCTGCAAGAGCCTTCACAAATTGAAATAGTTTGCAGACTATAAGCTGAAATTGAGATCAAAATGTAAGAAATCCTCAGGTAAGAAAACGTCATTATGATAAATAAAAAAACTTACTTTGAACAATTGCTCAATTAACAACAAAAAGTATATGACTCATCTAAATTATAAACCTAAAATTGAGGGATAATGATTGATTGATAGAGGTTTAAATAAGCTGTTGTATATAATTCAAATAAATGCCAGAAATCTTGACTTATAACCCTTAGAATTCTAGGTAATTTTCTTAAAATAGATTTGCGTGTTATCTGCTTTCCAAAACCATAATATCTGCTTTATTTTGTCAAGGAAAGATACTCAGAATAGCAAACAGGTTAGATCACAGGCCAGCTGCCAATTTATTTGGCGGCTGGCCTGGATCTAACCTGTTTGCATAAGCATGAAGTAAGTTTCAGCACTATAAGGGTCATACCATACTCATTTGAGACGACAGAACAATTCCAAAAGATTGTTGTGAAGTGTGAATCTATGGACAAGAGAACCTAATAGGACAACCATCAACCCACCTCCACATACAGACACAAATGGACACTTTTACTGTACTGCTTTCTGAGGAAAACTTTTAATTGTTCCACAACCTTACAGAATGGCTTCACCACTTCCCTCTTAACAGTTTTAATAAGAGCTTGAAGGTACCAACAACACAAATGATCTTTGTAAAATGACAATTTCTTTGTAACATTGGTAGGAAATCACCTGGGTGACAGTGGTCCAGAGGTAGAGCATTGGCCTCTTGTACAGAGGGTTCCAGGTTTGAATTCCCATCAGGCAAGCAGAAAATTGCTGAGACTAACCCGCAGATCAGCGGGAGTACTGGTTTAGTATCCAGGAAGCAGTCATCAAGAGTGACTTTGAACAAACTTTAAGCTTCCTTCACAATCAATGTCAAACAAAACAAATAGGTAAAAGTAGAAATTTCCTATGACAAAACTTTTTTCCCTTTCACCCAATGATTTCTACATAATTTGATAAAAATAGAAAGTCATTTGATAAAATCTAAAATCATGATCTTAAATGAATTAAATTCAGATAGGTTACAAAGTTATGCAAAAGAATAATTTGGTAACCGCTCCTCTATTATACCTCACTTTGACAAATCATGGCAGCTTTCTTTATAAATTCAATATGCTAACAAATGAGAAATTAATTGTAACAAGATATTTACATTTCAGTAATTGTTTCTACCCCAAATCATTAAGAAAATGTATTGTTTTAACCCTTAGAATGCTGGGTAATTTTCTAACCATGGATTTTTATGTCTTCTTCTGTCCAAAACCTTAAATGTCTGCTTAATTTTGATGAAGAAAGATATTCAAAGTAGCAAACAGGTTAGATCACAGGCCAGCCACCAATTTCCTTGGTGGGTGACCAGGAACTTACCTGTTTGCATAAGCATGAAGCCAATTCTAACACTTTAAGGGTTAATACTTAATCATTATTGTCTGCTGTTAATTACAATTACTGGTAGGAGTAGGTGAAGTAAAACTATTCTCTTTGGTCTGGACAAATTAATTATTCCTTTCTTTTCTAGACCTATGATGGATGCTTCGAGTAAATAATCTAAAATGTTCTAACTGCAGACACATTAATCTCTTATAAAAAGGGTTTTCCTTTTCATAGATTTGGCATTTCGGTTATTTGGAGATATACAAAAAATGCATTCATATATATATATCTATAGGAAAGCATTGATTTTGTCTACACTTTCCTTTTGCAAAGGTCAGTCAAGTTTCCTTTTACTGTCTGTTCATGGAAGTTTCAGGCGAAATAAGGCAGCTTCAAAGAGCAAAAATAATGAACTTAAAAGTGTGTGCATTTCAGTAATGGAGTGTTTGACAAATCAATCAAATCAGAAATATACAGCTTTTAACGGGCTAGCATGATATATAGAACAATACTAACCAAACCCTTTTTCATTGTGAAATATCCTTATGGAATTATTCAGTAAGATAAAAATAAGCGTTAGATAAAGAAAAGTTGCTTGTTTTAACAAGGTCTCCTTTCAAGACAATACTTTCAAAAATATCTACAGTGGAAACGTATCAAGACTAAAGTAGTTTTTTCACTCTTAACCCTTAGAATGCTGGGTAACTTTCTAAAAATTAGTTTTTGTGTCAGCTACTTTCCAAACCTTAAATATCTGCTTAATTTTGATGCGGAAGGATACTTAGAGTAGCAAAATGATTAGATCACAGGCCAGATGCCAATTTACTTGGTGACTTGCCTTAAACTAACCTTTTTGCATAAGCATATAAAGTCAGTTCCAGCACCATAAGGGTTAAGCAAGACTTCCTATAGTCTTGTAATGACCCTAAAAATAATTCAGGGATTTTAGATCGATAAAAAAAACCTATGTGCATGCAGATGCTAGCAGCGAGAGATTGAAAATAATAAAATAAAAAATCGTTATATAACCAGTTAAAAGCTCTAATATTTCTTTAGACAATACACTAGGCATACCTTGTCACGTTTCTGGAGAAAGTACAGCAAGACACAAACAACAAGCATTAACATGTCCCTTGACAATTTACAATGATTCGACCACATAAATATCATATAAGCTTCAACAGGGGGGAAATAAATGGTCTTACAGAAACAATTATTGCATATAGACATTTGGGAGGTCACAAAATTCTTAGCATCAGCAGACGACAGTTACGATGTAGGAAAATTTAAATTTTGGCTTGTGAAAACGGGTAGAAACCATGGCATCATTAAAAGAAATTGCTTATTGCAAGCAATCTGTTCTTTTGTAATAATTGTATATTGAATCATCAATTGTTTATGTGTTAAAACATAATGTTAACAATACTATTGCAGGGCTGTTCATATTTTCTTCACTTCATAATTGTTGTCTGATGTTGCTTTCCCAAATGAGAGAATAAGATAAGTGGAATGTTACATGTTTGCTTTATATGACCCACCAAATTTTCCAGTGACTGAAGTTAAAAGAGTTTGCAGACGACATTTCAAAATGTGATGAAATTGGAAAATAATCTTCTGATAGGGCAGAAAACATTGTGGGAAAAGGAGAAATTGTTTGTCACGAGCGATTTCTCCTTTACCCACAATGTTTTCTTAAAGTCTTCTGCAACAAAGGGGTCAAATGTCGTTATTGTTTGGGAAAGGGTTAAATATCTCTTTGTCACAAGTTTCTACCCTAAACCATGAGGAAAAGTTTTATTTCAAGTTATTTTGTTGTCTGCTGGTGCTTTCTTTTTGAACCAGGCACAAATATCCATATTGGGTAATGGGTTAAACAAAATAACATGAGGCTAAATCTAACTTGTCCATCCAACATGGTACAACTATGAAAACTATGTACGTAGAAACAAATAATAACCATTTGATTGATTTAATTGAATTCATTTTGAGGTTTCAATACAATACTATATTAAGTGCTTCACAAATATGAAGCTCTTATTAAAGTATTGCAATGAACCCTTGAATTATTGAGGCTAAATCAGTATGTATCTTTGCACATTTGACAACTAATACATATTTACAAAATATAGGACCATGATTAGCAGGGGGCGTACAGAGGGAAACATTACACAGAGGAAATGCTTATAAAGTCACTGAGCTTTTAATGAAAGGCTTGTAAATAATTTGATTAGACCATGGGGAGATTTCTGTGCAAGACTATAGTAAGTCCTTCGCAAATGTGAAGGATGCAATGGCATATAAAACTGAACCATCAATATTATAAACATAAAACCATAACCCTTCGAATGCTGGGTAATTTTCTAAAAACAGATTTTTGTGCCATCTGCTCTCCAAAACAGATTTTTGTGCCATCTGCTCTCCAAAACCTTAAATTTCTGCTTCGTTTTGATGAAGACAGATACTCAGCATAGCAAACAAGTTAGATCACAGGCCAGCTGCCAATTTACTTGGTGGCTGGTCTAGATCTAACCTGTTTGCATTAGCATGAAGTAATTTCCAGCACAATAAGGGTTAAGACCTACTAAGAATAGGATATAACATTACAATTTGGTCTCTCCTTATAATTTCTTTCTTGTATTGTGTATGTACAAAATAGACAGAACATGTTTCTATCTTACATTGCAGGTGGTAACAAGATCTATTGGATGACTTAAACTTAACTTTTCATAAGTTTGTGACAAAAGGTTGATGTCAAATCCAAGATCACAAGTTTTGAAGATATTCTCATGTCCAGTAAGGTATAATTGCGTAAGAAGAATGGTTATGAATTTTAGATCAGGGAGAGAGTTCACAACCCCAATAAAGATATAATTTGTACACCAGCCTTTTATTAAGAAGCTCAGGATCATTCAAGATAAGAAAAGGGAGGGTTTAAAGCTCTTGCAATGGTATACTGGGGCTGTTACAGTTTATATGTTGTTATATTCAACCCATTTCCCTATAACACATTGCATGACAGGTATAAACAGTAATCTATAGCAGATGGCATTTCTAGATAATGTTGGCTGGCCCTCTATAGTGTCTTGCCAAGGGATACTCCAGTGAAACCAGTGGCATTTTTGGAGATCAAGGACTAGAAATAGTCTTTGATTGAGCCCTTTATAATTACTTTCAAACCACAGTGTCATGCTGTAGAATTAATTCTTGACCTAAATTCCCTGGACCCTTATGAAATACTGAGGATGACTCTAAAAAAATGCTTATGTGTCAGAATGCCTATGTGAAAAGGAGAAATTGCTCAAGATGAGCAAATTCATCTTTTTTCCAGATTAACTGTTGTCCAATCAGAGTATAACCATATAAGCTATTCTAAACAAGTATAAACTGCTTTTGTTTATGTATGATAAAATAATTGTTTGCAGACAACAAAGTTGGATTTTGACTTTTGTTCATGATATTGTAGAAAACATAGCAACAAAATGATTAATTGTTCAATTTGAGCAATTAAGCATTTTGAAACAGTGTTTTTCAAAGTCTTCTGCAGCAGATGCTACAAAGTAATTTATCAAGGAGTAGAAGTTTTACTCTCACATTGGGATCCATGTAGTTCATATTTCCATACTTATGCAGAAAATGTCAAGTTATCAATGAGGGGTTAGAGTACATTGTAGGCTGGGATATCTTATAAAGTTCTAACTTGTAAATACCAACCTCGGAATGGTGTTCCTCATTTTGTTGTAACACTTCAATACAAAGCTCTGCTAGGTGCATCACATCGTCAAGACGCTTCTTAGGGAATATCTCATCATTGGAACTTTCTGGAATCCAGAAAAAAATAATGTTTTCTCTATGTTCTTAGCAATCGGGTGCAAATAACAATTAACCCTTTCCTAAACAATAATGACATTTGACCACTTTGTTGCAGACGAATTAGAAAACATTGTGGGAAAAGGAAAAATTGCTCGCTACGAGCAATTTTTCCTTTTCCCACAATGTTTTCTGCCCTATCACAAGATTATTTTTCAATTTCATCACATTTTGAAATTTCGTCTGCAAACTCTTTCAATTTGGGACAGTCAAAAATTTGTTGTTTGGGAAAGGGTTAAACCAATCATCAAAATGAAAAAATACTATTATCAAAGAGATCAAAATATGTCAAAAGCATTTAAATGATAGTGATTTCTAGAAAAATTGTTCAAAAAAGAAACCTCGAAACATAATCATTTGCTATTGCTTTAAATCTTTTATTAAACAATACAATGCACTTTTTTGACTTGCAATATAATACAAAGACATTTGCATATTAAAAAGTAACAAATTGATGTCAGATAGTTGTGATGTTATGAAAGGACAGTTATTATATTTTCTATCTGCTGCAGACAGCTGTAAAAATAATTTAAGAAAAGGGATAAAAAACAAAGGACTTCTACAACAAGCATCCATTTCTTTTTTTAACAATTATTCTTAACCTATCAGTGAGAAATTTTGCAATTCAAAATATTTGAAAATGAACTCTTTGGTGAAGGATTTAAATGGTATGTATTAAACAAAAGGGTTAGATTGTAATTGAATACCTGAAATTCTGACTTTTTTAAAAAAATTCATGCAAACATCAACAACATCAAATCAAAGTATTGTTCAGAGGTCAAGATTTCTCACAAAAAAACTTTTTATAACATCTGCAGCAAAATATTCATGTAAACATCTGACAAATGGAGAAATTACTTAAAGCAAGCAGTTTAATTGAATTGCAAGATTGTTAACAAACCACTTGCAAAAATAAAAACTATTTTCTTGAAAAATTCAATTTTCTGTTATTGCATACAAATGATATAATATGTGAGAAAGAATAAACTGACCACAAAATCACAAGATAGAACAATAAACATAAGACATTTCTATATCTATGTTACTTTGACAATATATATTTCACCTGCAGGTTTTCCATGTTTTGCTGTAAAATATAATTGGACTTAATGGATTTCTTGCTTCCGAAAAAGGAATCAATATAATTGCACGTATGTCAACAATGTTTTGAAGTGTATTTTGAAGTAATATTAGCTTATATCTAAAAAAAGCACATGCAAATTATCACAGAATAATTCATGTTTTCAAATCATAAAGATAAAATGAATTAAAACCGTGTATCAAACAAATAGTACATTTTGTTTAAGGCAATGGTTTTATAACAAAAGAGACATATTTTCATCATAAAACTAACATGGCACATATATAGATATATACAGTGGAATCGCATTAATCCATACACCTTAAAATGTATCCTTCAGTGTGCTTTGGTAACTGCACAATAACGGATGACATTCTTTCCAGTTTAAATGTACTTACCAACTATACAAATTTAAGTTTGATTTCTCAACTTGAATGATTCCACTGTATATAATCTAAACAAGTAAATTAACATTTTAAATTTATCACAGACAATGTTGTTTTCTATGTCATTTATAGATTTATTCCTTTATCATTGTTGTTCAACATAAAATGCAAAAAGTAGTTTATACCTTCAATTCTAGCATACTCTGATATCCTTGAATAGTTTACAAGAGCAGCATTTTCCAGACATTTCTTGATAATGTGCCGCACTTCCTCAGCTGGGACTGGTGTTACAATGTCTTTCATTAAAACCTGCAACACATCCACATATAATCAGAGAAGGAAAAGAGAAACATAATCAATCCTTTCTTAGAAATAGGATTTTGTGACTTGTCAAAATTCGAAGCAATTGTAGATTTAAAGCAAAAAATAGTATTAACTGCACAGTATTTGTGAGAAAACATCGAGACAAAAGTAGAAATTTTGAGAAAAAAAGAAAAAAAATCAAATCCTGTTTAACAAGTGTTTCTCTACATCTCTTACTCAAGGTAGGATAATATGAGTATAGAATCTATTTTTACAGACTATCTATTTTGTTGTCTGCTATTATTCAATTTTGAGCTTTGGCAAATTCCCATATACTGTAATTATTACACATCTTTCTCATGTTTATGTTTCGATAACAAGATTTATTATTATCATTTGTTTAACTTAATTGTTTAATTTCATCAGAAGTAAATGACATACCCTTTCTAATAAGGAAAGTGTAGCTTTCAGAGCACCTTCAGGTCTACCAAATGGAAAACAATACCTGTAAAAGAAAAGCACTGTTGCATCAATATTGGTCCAGATGAAAGGATTTAATGCCATGTCAACAATTTTTAAGTTATATCACAGGATTTATGGGATTCACAAATACAAAGCTATGGCTCTCAAGTGCCTTTCCAAAGGACAGTCCCACCAGCAGTGCCAGACAGACTTGAACCCAGGACCCCCAAAAAATCTCATAAAGAAAGTGTTTTCTCTTCTTGCTTTTCTTATGATCTGCTGTTGCGTCCAAATGGGACCAGACACAAACAATTCACATATTGATAAATAGAGTTGAGAGTGCACTTGACATTATCATTATGTGTAGTAGAAAGGATGAAGATAGTTCTACCTAAAATGAGTAATCTGGTTTTCTAGGATAATCCTTAATCTCTCTTTGATCTCATCAAACTTCTCCCTTTCTGCCCACAACACAGTGCCAATACAGTCTGGTCTGAAATCGAAAAAAAAAACGTGAATCGAAACAACTCATCAACATCATTAATAGTAAGCCATATAGTTCGAAGAAAACACAAGCTAAAATTCATTATCTATAATCGTTATAAGCTGGCAAATATGCAACTAAATGTCAGTTGTACAAGAGAAAATATCAAACACTCTACCATTACATTTACACGCAAATGCCACCATTCATTAGTAATAACAGTTTTTACTGGCCATCCTAAAAACAATCATACAAAAGTTTTCCACTAATCACTAGCACTCTCCCTGTTGTGGGTAATTTGCAATGCATGATTTGAATCGGGAAAAAAATGTGACAAAAACATAATAAGTTCATCATGTTTGAAGATATTTTCAAAAAGGAAAGAGTTAAAATAGAGCTGGGACACAAATATCTATTCAATCTATTCCCATATCACAGCTGCAGAACTGAAAGGTTTTTCACATGCTTACAAAGCTTTCCTTAAGTCTTCTGCTTCAAGTAAAATAATGTCATCTGCAAGACTGGTGGTAATGAGTTCAAAAAAACAAAGCACAATTTAATACAAAAACATAAAAAGTTCTCTTCACCTACCTGTTACCATGGACATGGGAAGCACAAAAGGCGAAACTGTAATGTATGAGGGTGGGGTCGATCATGACCCCCTGTTCAGCCCGGTCGAGTAGATCGTTCAGGTAATACAAGTGTCGATGACAACCCCGCACTCCATAACGAGCACAGTACTCATCTAGTACAAACACCTGACCCGGACTGAACCAGCCCTGTAAGGAAACAAATAGGCCATACTAGTATATGTATACAGGGATCAGGAAAATGCCGGTTTGGAAGGAAGTTTTGAAGAGATTAAAATCAAACAGACCTCAATCAAACATTTCTAAAATAATTATTTAAGAACACAGAAACATGATGCATGAAAGCAATTAATATGTTTCATGGGGATGGAGATGGGTAAAAGGTATTGAAGGGTTTTTAGGCTGATTCCCGTACTGATTTGGATTGGGAGGTTTCCTGATCACTGCATGTGTATTAACAAATTTGGTCTTGTATCATTCAGAAGTTAGTATGTCGATAACTAACATGCTATTTAAGTTAATGTCTTACAAGCAAATATATCTTACAAACACTGTATGTTTATATTGTAGAGGTATTATGTATCTTTACCTTACATGCATTGTTCTTCTCTATCTTAAAGGCATTGTTGGTCAATATTAACAGGCATTGCATTTCCATATCTTGCAGGCATTGTAAGTCCTTATCTTGCAAACATTATAAGTTTTTATCTTGCAGCTATCTTACAAATATTGCATGTCTTTTTTTACAGGCATTGTTTGTCTGAATTTTGCAGCAACTTTTTAAAGTTTATCGCCTACAGTGAGACAATACAAATCTTAACCTTACAGATATTTCAAGGTGCTAATAAGATAAATTAAGGAGTTTCCACTTCATAGAAATCTAAAGAGAAGTTGCTTATTGGAATCTGAAATTTTATATATTTGTAAGTACTTGGAGTCATGAGAGAAAGTGATAATGATTAAATCCAAACAAATCATACACCTGAAAACATTATGACTTACAAAGATACCTTACTTTCAGCCAAATGTCTCATAAAAGCAAGAGGAAAGAACCTTTCCTTCCTATGGATTTTCAGTAATGGATAAAAAATTTACAATTAACAAGAAAAATGCAACATCTTGAGAAATTTATTTTTAAACCCAATGCTTCCTTTTAATTATCAAAACATGCATGCATTCATTTTTTATTTCTTTTCATTTTTGAACATTTCTATCTGTTATGTCATTGGATAGTTATGTTCCGTTTCTGACAAGTCTTAAAACTCCAGAGTAGGGCATTGGTTTTATCCCTTACTCAATAATTCCTCATTGTTATACATCTGTTGCATTTTCTATACTGTCAGTCACAAATCTCCTTATGGGGCAATGGACCAATGAATGTATAATGTTTTAAGGCACATCAACAGCTAAGGTCATTTAGCGTGCATTATGATGGTGTTAATGGCATTATGATGGTGTTAATAATCTCATATTGAATTATTTACAGGCTAAATGAACCAAAATTGTGATTACCGGTAGTTATCATGCTTACCAGACAGGTGTATGCATCATTGAGCCTGTAGTCTAGGGTTAGAGACTGTAAGACTTTGAAGAATTCATGATGGTCAAACTCACAAGGGTACGCCTGTACAAACTCATCCAGGCCATGCTTCCTAGCTCGGTCCGCATCTGTTCAACATGCAACATACAGAAATAGCATGCAATCCAATTTCTTTCAAATCTTAACCCCTTAACCCTTTACCAAAAGCCAAATTTTCAACTGCACAAATTGAAAGAGTTTCAAAATTTCAAAATGTGAAGAAACTGAAAAAATAATCTTCTGACAGGGCAGAAAACATTGTGGGAAACGGAGAAATTGCTTGTTAAGAGCAATTTCTCCTTTTCCTACAATGTTTTCAAGTCGTCTGCAAAAAACTGGTCACATATCCTTATTGTTTGGTAATGGATTAACTCGATAATACCTTGGTAAGACACATCTGTTGCAGAAGTTAGCATCCACAGTGACAAATGGATAAATTGCACAAATGAGCAATTTCTCCTTTTGTCACAGTGGTTTCTGCCCAAACACCATAAAAAAAATGTTTGTTTTTTCATGCAATTTCTGCCGTATGCTACTGCTTCCAATTTGGACCAGACACAAATCTCATAAGAGGAAATGTATAAAACCACTTAAAACTTTTCTTTACTCCTGCAATTTGATACTTTCAATCTTGGAAATCTTTCCTTGATAATAGCAATTAGCTGCAGAAGATCAGAAGTCTAGATTTGAATTAGGTTTTCTGCATGCAGTATTCACAAGTATTTTAAATAAATCCGATGTTTTAGGTTGTTAATCGATTGAAGGGTGTTAAGCAGGCATTGTCATGGTTAAATTCATTACAAAATCCTTGTCTTTCAATAACAGTTTTGTCACAGAGTAAGCCAAATGACCTCTCACTGCTTGAACAAAGGTTATTAATTTCTAAAGGAAAGGAGAAGGGCCTCATATCAATTCAATTCCTCATGCAATCCTTCATGCTTGTACCATCATAAGGTAAACAATCAATTATTCATAAGAATTATGCTTTGTTAATATTTTAACTATTGATGATCAAATATCCAATGGCCATATCTTTCATTAAAGGGGAATTAGGTTCTATTCACATCAAATTCATGCATACCTTCATATGCTACTTAAAACATGCCACCATAAAACAGTGTACCCAAGAGTCTAGAAATTCCAAATAATGGAGGTTATTAGGGTCTTTTTCAAGCAGTATTTCCATAATGATATGGTTCAGATCAGAGACACTCATTATAAGTATCTCAATAAGGTATTTACAAACAAAATAGGGTTATGATAAAAAGCAAGCAGGTTAATAAGGATTGCGTTTATATGGGGTTTAATGCTGTGTCAACAGGTTTGTAGTTTTTTTATGGCTATCATTGGTTTCACCAGTACTAGGCTGCACTCTTCAGTGTCTTGCCCAAGGAGACTCCCATAAAAAAAGAGTTTGTACAGAAGATGCACCTCATATTGATACCTTATGAATGGTTATGCCAGTTTTCTAGATAAGGGAGCACATTGGCATCTTTTCTATCGAATATATCAATGATATTTTTGACAAATCCTACACCGTGGGTATCAGTTAGAACTGTTGGATCGAGACAATTCCAACTGATACCGACGTATTAGGTTGAAGAGATGCCACAAAGAAGTAAGCTAGGAGAATATGCACCATATCTGGACCTCTGTTTAACCCTTTACCAAACAACGACATTTAACCACTTTGTTGCAGACGACTCTGGAAAACATTGTGGGAAAAGGAGAAATTGCTTGTGACAAGCAATTTCTCCTTTTCCCACAATTTTTTCTGCCCTGTCAGAAGATTATTTTTCAATTTCATCACATTTTGAAATGTCGTCTGCAAACTCTTTGAATTTGGCACAGTAAAAAATTTGGTGTTTGGTAAAGGGTTAAACCTTATTTCACTGTGAAACAATACAAGAAGTGTAAGGCATACCTCCTTGCATACGGGATATTTGTGTGTTGCTTATTTTATTGGTTTGTATGACAGGAGGGACTGGTTTGTGGGTCTGTCCTGTCGCCCGGTATATCGCCTGAACCCAAAGTGCCCGCTCATTCTCATCATCGGAAGCAAATGTCACGTTGTCTCCTTCCTTTACGGTGTTGAAGAAAAATTTACCTCCTTCAAGTTCTAAAATAGAGAGCAAAAGAAGTTCTTTGAAACACAAGAGATTAATTAAGAATCCCAACAGATTTTTTATTTATGTAGACTTACTTTATCAAATTTTACTCTCAGAACTTTCCTTATATTACAATCTTACAAACAATGTCAGCAACAAAGCATAGCTAGAAAATCCACTTTAGATTTATAGTCCCCCTATGGGGATTCGGTTCACCGCGACACAGTCCAAGACCATAACCTCCGAGCTAAAGAGTCGGCTCCGTAACACAGATGTTAGATCTTGTCCTTATTGATTGTTGCTATGCTATAGAGATTGAGGTGGTCACATGACAACAATAAAATTGGAAAATATTTTCCTTTATGAGATGAAAGGTATTGTTGGATAGGACAATCTCGCTCTTAATAACCATTTATAAAGAGTCTGCTGTGAACAAATTTACTATTATTGCAGGTTTGAAAATACTATGATAAAGAGAAATCATATCCTATGAGCAAATTTTCAAGAATTTTGCGTGATGATTGAAAGTAGACTGCTTCAAGTAAAGATAAGTAATCTGCCGATGGTAAAGAGTTAACAAGATTTTCCTTTTTCATTTTCGTGAACATTAGTCCCCAAACCCAGTTGATATTACCTGGTATAGATTCACAATAGTCCACAGTAAAACTGTCAAGTTGCATCATTTCTGTAGGATCTGGTTTACGGTCACGATAACTACACATTGCAAACGTATATTGAGAAACCTGTGGAAAAATGCAAACCTTTCATTTACACATTCATTATCAGCATACACTTATTATATTTTATCCTGTCATTAATGTCATTTTGGGACCGATAACTAGGTGTTGTATAACATTTGTGATATCCGGCACTAACCATATAACACATGCACTTGACGAATCATGACGTCAAAAGAATGACATGACGTCATGTTTACATCATTCTCTACTTATTTTTTTCCCCTTTTTTTCTCGTGTTTTATTTACATTTTGTTTGTTTGAAAGAATACATCAAGGTAACAGAATAAATAGAATAGAAAGTTGGTGTCTTTGAATGGGAAAAGTTATCGGGCTCGGCTTCGGTTAATTATCCGTTTTGCAATCGGCTCACCGATTCATGACACCAACCTTCATTCTATTCTCTATATCTATTATAAATCCTCATTTTTTTTTTTTTTTTTTTATGGGTTTTACATCACATCAACATTATTTCAGTTATGTAGCGATGCCCGACTCTTAATGATGGAGGAAGACCCCATACTCAACTGCCCACAAGGGCTGGTCGAGGCGGGTAGAACCATCGGCATTCCGTAAGTCAGTCGGGAGACTGCCTCTCATGAAAGTCCCTATCCCTCTCAGGATTTGAACCCACGCGGAGAGGGGCCATGTGATTTCAAGTTCTGTACTCTAACCACTAGGCCACGGAGGCCCCTTATAAATCCTCATAAAACAGATTTAAAACACAAGCCTTTGTTAATTCAAATTCATTGAAAACACAAACACCTGTCTATTTTCCATTTTGTTTCATTTTTTTAGTGTTTAATTTGAATTTTTGTTCTTTTATTTGGATCCATATAGGTTAACTGGATGAATAGAATAGATGTTTGGTGTTTTTGAATAGGAAAGGCTATTAGGCTCAGCTTGACATTATTATTCGATTCACCTACGGCTCACCGGAAAATATTCCTACGCCTTCCCCTATAGCATTTCCAATTCAAGACACCAACCATCTATTCTCTATTTCTATCTTCTGAAATTGCAACAGTTTGCAATAGATGATATAAAATCATTTCAGAAAAAATTGGCAGTTGAAAAAACAATGTAACATCTGAACTGTATGAGAAAAGAAATGTGTTTTGTAAGCATTACCCCATCTTCCATATTATGTTTGTCTAAATAAACAAGTGGGGTTTCGAACCACATCATAAAGGGTGCTTCCTTTTCTCTGATGCATATATCCAAGTCTAATGGTCTTTTGTTGATAAGGCTAAGCACAATGGTTTGAAAAGGATAATCAATATGAGCACTGTAACCTTTCAAATATCAATTAAAACTTTAAATGATCGTTATTATTTACTAATTGGCAATATTGTGTCAGCAGAGAAAGATAAACCATCAAAATAAAATCCCTATAACCTTACACTAGACAAAACCATCATAAAAACAACCTTTATGTTAACTAATTGGAAATAAACTTACCTGTACAAGTACAAAATATCGTTTTTTCCATTTTTTCCAAACATTTTTACCGATTGCATAGAGATATCTGAAATAAACATAAAAATGAAAATATCTTTTTCTTAAAAAGAAACTAATTGTTATAAAATTTTAAGTAACCATGTTGGCAATAAGATAAATTTGCTCTTAAAGAAAACCTTGTCACAATTTATTCTACCACAAATCATTAAGAAATGTACCTTTTCATGCCTTTTTGTCATCTACTGTTGCTTTCATTTAAGACCAGTAAGAAAATCCCATATGAGGCAGAGGTTAAAGCAACAAAGTAGCATATTTCATGGGTATTCTTTTGGCACTTGAACACATATAAATGACTTTTAACATTTTGGAAACTGTACTGTAAAATTACAGTATTAAAGTAACTATGTAAAGGCTGTAGTTTTATTTCATTTTCTCATGACAAATATCACAAGTCTTTACATGTAATGCTTTTTTGAATGCACCTCTACCAGACAGTAAGAAAATTACTTTTTACAGCAGGGAATTTCTCCATTTATCACTATGGTTTTTCACCAATATAAAAAAATATCATTGTTGGTTTTGGGATTTTTTTTTTTTCCACTTACAGTCTTGTGTTCCTTTGAATTTGGTCGGTTACAAAATCCCATTATGATTGAATATGTCAAAAGTAGGCAGTCTATTTTTCACTTACCCACAATGCTTCATGTTTTGTGGTTTATCCATTCGAACAGCGATTTTTATGTTTAAATCATCTGCACAGTTTTTTGTTGTTTTCATACGATGCCATTCTGCCTGTCGACTGCTGTTAGCAGTTGGGTGCAGAACAACCTGAAATTCAAACGTTGACCTTAGAAACAACTAAAATTTGAAATTCAAAACAAAATGAAACTGACCACTGACGTAAACCAGAAAATTAAAGGTTCTGGGAGACTGTGATTGCATTTATTGCAGTATGAGAGATACCGTCTGTAATTATTGTCCCCAAAATTGTGTTATGAAATGGCTTTATAAACACATTAAAAAAAAAAGAAAGAAGTAACATGTGCAAGATAATTAATTCGCCAACTCACAAGGTTTTATTGTATTTTTATGAGGAGCGTTTCAAATCAAAAAGTTTAAATGACAATTTGAATTTGAATTTATTATTGTTTGCCCATTTAACCCTTTCCCAAACAATAACGACATTTGACGACTTTGTTGCAGACGACTTTAGAAAACATTGTGGGAAAATGAGAAATTGCACGTTACGAGCAATTTTTCCTTTTCCCACATGTTTTCTGCTCTTTTTGAAGAATATTGTTTAATTTCATAACATTTTGAAATGTCGTCTGCAAACTCTTTCAATTTGGAACAGTTTAAATCTTGTTGTTTGGGAAAGGGTTAAGGTCACTGTTAGAATAAATGACACTTCCTGCTTGCTACATAACAGTGATTTTTCCAAAACAAAAAATTCTATCTTTATCAAGTCAACATGTCTATCCTATCAAAGAAGTATCTTCACATTTGCAGCAGAAGACTTCAAAAACGACTGGAAAAACCTATTTTCCTTGATATGTTTTGTCATCAACACTGGTTTCAATTTAGACCAGTCAGATATTCCTATGTTAGGTAATAGTTTTACTGTTGTCTTTTTGTTACCCAATGTCATTGTGGGCCTTATCAAATTTGATAGTAGAAGGCTTTTAAAACAAATGAAAATCAGACTAGATATTGAGAAGAAACCATTGTGAACACTCCCACACCCCTCCGAATATTTGTTGTAACAAACCAAATCTTTTATTGTAACAAACATTCTTTTTAGAGTAACTCTGTTGTAGGCATATTAACTGTTAATGTTTATATGATTGAAACTTTATATAAGTAAAGTAACACTTATTTTGATCTTTTACACCCATAAGTCTTCTATTGAGTACCCACAATATAGGGAGTGTAGAGAAAAAAAGACAGAAAGTAATCCAGGAAAACACTCCTCATAATATTGACATCTGTTTACCTTTCCTAGTTCCTTGTCCTCGAGACTCAACATTCCGGAACTCTCTGTGTAGAGCTTAACCTTGACAACGGGCAGTGGGTGTGTGGTTGTGAAGTCACCCTGTGTGTCCCAGGCGGGTTTCGAGGCCTCGGCCTGGTCGGTCTGAAGTTTCTCCCCACCCTCCACCTCCATGGTGCAGTAGACAATCTTATTGGGTGCCAGGGACTTCAGACCTTTCACCTCTATCACATGGACCTACAATATAGGGTACAATATGTATCAACTGGCTTTTTAAAAGGAGATTGTTTTACAAACCTACATGGAAAGTGAGACGAGATGCTGAAAAAAGTTGTATTGTGATTTCTTCATTTCAATTGTCCCCAACTATTGGTTTACCAAATGAACAAGCCTTAAGTCATATATAAAAGAATATGTTGAATAAGGCATAGCATTTTTTTTGTACCTGTATTGTAAATGCTTAACAGAATATTCTTACCTCTAAATGTGGACAACGAAACAGATTTTTCCTACCACTTATTCAGAAGATAATTGTCTAAGAAATGTATAAAATACAACAAATCATGTTCTTAACTATCATGTAAATGACAGAACACAAATTTTCTAGTGTAAATGTCGGAACAAACATTATTTTCTTACCTCTTATGTAAATGATATAATTATCTACTTGACTTTAATGAAATAATGGAACAATCATTATTTTCTTATAACCTCTAACATTAACATAAGAACAAACACAAAATTTTCGTATCCATGATATAAAAGACAAAACAAATATATTTTTCTAACCTCTAATGTAAATGATAGAACAACATCAAACTTAGACAGGCCTGGTTCATTGTCTTCAGATATATCCATTTTAGACAGAGAGGTATGTTGAGTTCTGTAATAAAATGAGAAAATATATTACAGTTAAACAATAATATAACAACCTATAACAAAAGACCATAAGAATCAGTGAGTCAAATGTTAAAGTTGCAAAACAGAAATTATTGCCTCCTTCTTCAGAAGATCTCTACTCATGTTTTTGATTAGTTTTTCATTTGTCTTAACCCTTATAGTAATGGAACCGACTTCATGCTTATGCAAACAGGTTAGATCCAGGCCAGCCGCCAAGTAAATTGGCGCCTGGCTTGTGATCTAACCAGTTTGCTTCTATGAGTGTCTTTCCTCAACAAAATTAAGCAGATATTTAAGGTTTTTGAAGGCAGACCATACAACAATCTTTTTTTGGAAAATCACCCAACAGTCTTACCGTTAAGAGTGCTGTGTTAAATAGAAAAGATCTGTCACAAAGTTTTGATGTTTTCTGTAGCAGGTGCCTCAGTGTAAGGTATTATTGAGTAAGAGATTAAACAAATTCTGAAATCTAAATTTACATCAGTTCTGTTTTACACCCACTTTATTCCTTGATTTATTCCGTAGAACATTTCTACAGATGACATCAAATTTGAAAAGAATATATTTAAAAAAAAGACAAATAAACAACATCTACTTGATAAATAAACAAGAACACCACCATGAAATCTGAGAATTTAAATGAATTTAACATTTGAACAAGATTTTTTATATGTTTTTTTACATCACATAAACATTATTTCAGTTACTGGTATGTTGTGATGCCTAATTCATACTGATGGAGTAATACCATTAGTAAGATAGTAGGAAAACTGCCTCTCATGAAAACCCAAATGCCGTCACAGGAATAAGAACATACACAAAGAAGGGCCATGTGATTTCAAGTTTTGTTCTCTAACCACTAGGCAACAGGGACCCCACTAGTAAAACATATTATTAATTTCTAGACAATCAGATGAAAAATAATAAATTGGTCGTAATACAGCTGTAAATCTAGATTTCAATATCCATTTAATTCCTTACTCAATAATACCCCCCTTGTATGCATCTACATCAGAAAACTTAGCGAAAAAAATTTAGGAAAACGATAAATAGCTACTTATGAGAAATTTATCGTTATTTACATTACTTTTTACAAGATGACAAAATTACAAGACTGACCAATATTGGCTATTCTATATCCAACTAAAAAAGCATCATCTAAAACCCATGGAAATGTTGAGCATAAGAAACTTTCTACCTTGAGTTAATAAAATTCAAAACCAGATTGAAAAATTAAGGATTTTCAAAAGTTAACAAATACACCAAAAAGGAATGGCCACCAATTTACTGTTTTGGGTTAGATCAGAGTTTCTTATGGGGTGCAAAAGACGATTTCAAAGAAAAAAACTACCCCTCACATAATGCATGTTGTGAATGCCATGACTGAGTTACTTTGTAACAACTAATTAGATGTAACAGGTTGCAGTTGGATTGGTTTAACCCTTAGAATGCTGGGTAATATTCTAAAAATAGATTTTTGTGTCGTCTGCTTTCCAAAACCTTAAATATCTGCTTAATTTTGATGAGGAAAGATAATCATAGTAGCAAACAGGTTAGATCACAGGCTAGCCGCAAATTTACTTGGCGGCTGGCCTGGATCTAACCTGTTTGCATAAGCATGAAGTCGGTTCCAGCACTATAAGGGTTAATACATAGCTAGGGTTCAATGCAGGAATATTGTAAAGTGTCTTTTGTAAAGGACTTACTATAGTCTTGCGTTCAACCATCAAAAGGTTTTCTCAATGCATACTTCAAAGTTACGTCATTCTTTCTTTAATCTTTTACATGAGAAATTCTTGTTACAAATTGAAAACCACATCAACAATTAAATGTCAATCAAAGAATAAGGTTTCTTTGCTGTTTTCAATAGACACCATAGCAACAAGAATACAGAAAATTCGTTTTACAAGGAATCTCATTTTGTCAAAGTGGTTTTATTTCTTAAATCTTACTTTGCATATGTTTTTAAGTGAGTATGGTATATTTATATGAAGATATGATGGACCAATTAGAATTGGCATCACTTTTCCCTAAAAATACTTTGATGGAGACAACTTTTAATTCATTAGAGAAAGCAATGAAATTATACACATTAACTCTTTACTGCATGCAGACAAGACTTTTTTTTTTCTTGAAGCAGATGACTTTAGAAAAGCTTTGTAAGCATGTGAAAAACCTATCAGTTCTGCTGTTGTCATATGTGAATAGATTGAAAAAGCATTGTGTCTAATGGAGAAATTGCTTGTGACAAGCAATTTCTCTTTCAACACAACGCTTTCTGAAAGTCCACTGCTGCAAGATGCAAAACTGTGGCGTTTGGTTGTAATGTGTTAATATTACAGCAGAATAGAGCCTTTACAACAGGCATCAGAGGACCAGTGTCTGCAATTGATCATCAAGTCATCTTCTCAACAATCAAACCTCTTAATCTATCTGTAAATCTGCAGCTGATGGTTTCAACATATTACTTCATAGCAAATTGTTTACACCCTTATAGTGCTCAGGAACCAACTTTAAGCTTTATGCAAACAGGTATAATCCAGGCCAGCCGCCGAGTACATTGGCGGCTGGCCTGTGATCTAACCTGTTTGCTACTCTGAGTATTTTAATCAAAGGTTTTTGAAAGCAGATAACACAAAAATCTATATTTAGAAAACTACCCAGCATTTTATGGGTTAATTAACTACTTCAAAAGCTCCCAAAAATATATATGTTTATGAGTCCATAACTTGGTCCAGGAGTTCTCACAGTGTTCAAAACACAAGCTTGGAAAGTTGTGAGACACAATTGCTTTAATTGCCACTATGAAATTCATACAATGTCTCAGAAGGAAATCTTTATTTTCTTTATATTCTTCAATATCCTGTTCCCCATATGCAAATCTAAGACTGGCCCAAATTCTTAACAATACCAGCCAAATTGTTTTTTGTTTCTTAAAAAGAAAATTAGGAGAGTGTTTAGAAACCATTGTGATAATGAGGATGAATTGCCCATTGGGAGCAATTCATCCATTAGTTGATTTATCTTTAGTCTTCTGCAGCAGATACAGCGGGTGGGGATTTATAAAGGAAGGGGTTAACTACAGTCAACTTTGCTTCCAACTTCAAACTCTCAACAAATTCAACATATGCAAATTGGCTACATTGCTCATCTATTGAGTAACTGGTTGATCAAAGGTACAAATGACATCAAGAACCAATCAGAGGAAATGCTCACAATAAGATACATGAGGTTTGAGTGCAATGCTGTAACAAGTCCATCAAGGACATGCTTTAGTCTGACATAGACCTTTTGATGGCTCCCTTTTAGCAGAACAACTGTAATATTTGTTTTCAGGCGAGAAACCGCAAACGCCTTTGATGTCTGCAATAAGGCAATGATTTATTTCCAAGAATAGTTATAGGGAAGGACACTGCAATCAGCCTAAAAGTATGATAGAAATTGTTGCAGCCTCACCCTTCATGGAAAGAGCATGAGAGATTTGCAATGTACTTTACAGGCCTTTAGCGCTTAGATTTATGTATCGTCTGCTTTCCAAAACCTTATATATTGTGCTAGATTTTGTTGAGGAATGATACTCAGAGTAGCAAACAGTAATATCACAGACCAGCCGCCAATTCACTTCGCTGCTGGGGCGGCTGGTCTGGGTCTAACCTTTTTGCATAAGCATGAAGTTGGTTCCAGCACCATAAGGATTAATAACAAGTAAGAGTGTTTAGTATTTTCTTAACTTAATCTGAAACAGAATTTTAAGTTGTCTTTCCCAACTATCACAAGCAAACTCCCTGTCAGACAAATTGTATGTTAACCCTTTACGAACCACTAAATTTTCGAGTGCCCCATACTGAAAGAGTTTGCAGACGATGTTTCAAAATGTAATGACATCGGAAAGTTATCTTCTGATAGAGTAGAAAACACTATAGGAAAATGAGAAATTGCTCTTAACAAGCAATTTCTCCTTTTCCCATGGTGTTTTTCAGAGTCATTTGCATCAAAATAGTGAAATGTCGTAATTGTTTGGTATTGGGTTAAACAAAAGAGAAGCTATTACTAAGTCTTGCACTAATCATCATTCAAAATGCTAGTGAAAACTCTTGATAAAACAACAAGACTGCTTTAAAAGATCATGTTTATGAATGTGTGTGAGAGTGTTTTTGTTTTTGTTTTTTGTTTTAATTTTGTTTTTCAAATCCTTTCTAGGTACAATAAGTTGTTTACCACAAAAAGAATGTCCCTAATTACCTTAAGACTTTGGAGCAGAAAACACTTTTCAATTTGAAACCGAATGGGAAACATAATAAAAGAAGTTCACCATGTTTTGTCCTCTTCAATTAGTTGTTTTAAGATATAGATTGAAAACACAACAAGGAAATGGATGACTACTGTCCTTTTCATATATTCGATATTCTGATGAAAGAAGATTAGGAGCAATTTTCTCTCTGTCAGAAGTTTATAAAGACATTAAATTTGCAGCAGAAGCAGAAAATGAGGTACTGGGTTAAGTTAACAACAAGACTTTTTAGATGCATATTTGAAAAGTGACATTGGTCTGGAAAGTAGTACTGAGGTTGGTATATTGGTATATCTTTGCTATTTCTTTGTTAATTTCACTTATCTGGAGCAGATCAAATTTTAAAAAACCACTTTGAACAAATTTGAAGCAGATGAGGCTTCTGTAAATAGAGGCAAAATAGTTGGCAAAATACTCCTTTTGTCAAAATTGTTCCAATGCTTATGAATCAGTTGGGCAGTCTTTCACAGGTATATTTTTTCACCTTGATGGATCAATTAGGACATTTATAATATCTTCTGCTGCATGTGCTTAAAACTGAGCATAGGTGAAGCATGACATTGATTAACCTACTCTTTGGTTTAATCCTGATTGAAGGTAATGAAATTTTAATGAAAATGGTAAAATAGATCAATCAATTCTGACAAGCTAGGGCAAATACTCATCTTACTGCTCCAGATCCTTCTTCTGTCCTATCAGAGCAAATACATCCTCCTCAGACTCTTTCTCATCTTCCTTCCATTCTATCAGAGCAAATGCATTCTCCTTCAATTTTTTCTCATTTGTCTTCTATTTTTTCTATCTTTTTTTTAAATTTAATCATTGCAAAGAAATCCCTCTACCCACCTCTTCTCACTTTTCTTCTATTCTTTCAGAGCAAATACATCTTATACCTTTTCCTGCCATTCTTATATTTTTTCTCAGACCAAATACACTCTCTTCCTGTCTTTTCTCATATTCCTTCTATTCTATCAGATCAAATACAGTCTCTTCCCACCTTTTTCATCCTTCTATTTTATCAGAACAAATAACTTCATTCTACCTTTTCTCATTTTCAATTCTATCAGAGCAAATACTCTTTCCCCCAACCCTTTCTGGACTTCCTTTCCAACAATATTTCTAGTACCCCACCAGGCACACAGGTTCAATTCTAAGATTTGTTTGGTAAAGGGTTTAACAGGTATATGCATAACAGGGTGGCCAACCTGTCAACTAATTAAGATCTAGAGAAAAAAATACTTTCATGTTTGGGTAAACCCTGTAAATTGTTGGCAATGTTGATTTGGATCGATAGACACATGAGAGAACCCTCATAACATCATGCAATCCTGTTGGGATTCCCCTGGCTCTAACAACCAATGAATAAAGTCAATACTTCTTCTTTTCACATGGGACAATCATGTGGCCATTACGACAGAATCCTTGAAAAAATTATTATAATTGCACCAAAAATTACCAATTTCAATTTTGTTCAACAAAAGTGAAGATTTTGTTATGCACATAATGATATAAAAGGACCTGTGTCCTGTATCAAGATAACATCAGACTTTATAGCTTTTCAAGCCATGTAAAAGGGAGGTCATTCAAAATAAGTTTGACTATACATTGTATGAGGTTAATATTTTCCAGTTTAGCACTATCCACAGCAAATGACATTGAAACCATTTTTAAAGGACAAAATCCTTATGTGAAGGGGATTTGTGATCAATAAGCATTTGAATAAATGTAACAATAGATGAATTCGCACATTAGTTGACCCCTTATCTATTGAGTGGGCAGCACAACCTTCACATGATTTAACCCATACACTCATATCGAAATTTGTGATTGGATTGGTCAGTCAATTTCAGTTTGAAAATTGTCTTTGATAAAGTTATATGGGGGGTCCCGTGAAAGGCTACAGTTGTAGATATTATATAATCATTCCTTGTGCCCTTACTCCAGAATGTTGCATTATATTCTCTCCTCTATATGTCTTAACCCTTTCCCAAACAATAGCGACATTTGACCACTTTGTTGCAGACGACTCTGGAAAACATTGTGGGAAAAGGAGAAATTGCTCTTAACGAGCAATTTCTTCTTTTCCCTCGATGTTTTCTATCCTATCAGAACATTATTTTTCAATTTCATCATATTTTGAAATGACGTCTGTAAACTCTTTCAATTTGGGATGGTCGAAAATTTACTTTTTGGTAAAGGGTTAAGAGACGGCTGTAACAAAACGATTAATTGCACCTGATGAGCATATTACCCTTTCTTCATAGTGGTTTTGACCAAAAATAATAGGGAATATGCAAAGGTTTAGGCTATATTTTGTCATCTGCTGTTAGTTTGAATTTTGAACGGGTTCAAAAACCCATAAAAGAGGGCAATGGTTTAACAATTGTATGCAGGTATCTAGGGGAGTACATTGAAGACTCAATGCAAGACTGTAGTCCTGCACTGCACCCTTGATATTTACCTTGGATAACGTTTGAGCATTGGCACTGATTTGGAAACAGGTAGACTTTCTAGGTTTGCCATGAGCAAATTGATCTGGGCTCGAAGTTCATCTGTGTACATAGACTCCATCTCTTTTAGCACGAACTTTGGATGCTTCCTCGCCTGAAAAAAAAGAATAGGAATATTAAAAATATCAAATTCTTCTAAAATGTCTCCAAACCTCTAACTATTAACCCTTAGTAGGCTATGTAATTTTCTTAAAATAGATTTTTGTGTTGTCTGCTTTCCAAAACCTTAAATATCTGCAAATAGGTTAAATCACAGGCCAGCTGCCAATTTACTTGGCAGCTGTCCTGAATCTAACCTGTTTGCATAAGTATGAAGTTGGTTCCAGCACTATGAGGGTTAAAGATAAGAATTTGTAGCATTTACTGCAAAAGCATTTAAAAACAATTGTGACAAAAGGATGAATCTGGTGATTTATCCAGGAAGCAGTTGTTTAGAGGAAAGTTAATAAACCCCAAGTTTCCGTCACAACTGATGGAAAATAATAACAAAAAAGTTCAAACTTAAAACATCACAAAGAAAATGACTTATTTATTCTCTTTACTGTGGTCTGTTTTTGCATTCAAATACTCAGGTCAAGAAATCCTATATAGAGAATATGTAGGCTCATTATTTCCCTCCAGCAAAAAAAACCCATGAGAAACCACCATCATCACAATAGCAAACAAACCTACAAACAGGGTTGTCATTAAATTTTGGAGTAAGAGGCTAACTTTCTATTTGAGGGGGCCAATGAAGCAAACATTGAACAAACATCAGGTGTTATAACTACTACCTATGAACTCATGTCAATTTTTTGTTATTTGAGCTGACTAAAAAGTCATAGTCAAATTGGCCGGCAGCCGGCTCTTGATGACAACCCTGAACTAATAACCTCATTCTCCTTTTTTCTGAAGGTTTCTGCCAAATACCTTTACAAAAAGCAGTTTGCAGTACTTTCCAACTGCTTTATAAGTAATGAAATAAAGATGATAGCAAAGTAAAATAAAATTAAAATGCAGAACTTATAATGGTAAGGCCTTCACAAAAAATGTGATAATCCCTATAGTCATGCATTGACCCTTTGTCATGCTCCCCTTTTCAAGCAAAATAATCTGACTCAACATCATGAACTAATATGGAATTATACTCAAAAAAAGCTGGATTTTTTTTCTGATCTTAAGATGTTTTATAGCAAGATTACATGAAGACTGTGTAAGAGGTCAATTCTTCATTGGCCTACCCCATAGAATGCTGGGTAATATTTTCTAAAAATATATTTTTGTGTTGTCTGCTTTCCAAAACCTTAGATATCTGCTTGATTTTGATGAGGAAAGCTACTCAGAGTAGCAAACAGATGAGATCACAGGCCAACTACCAATTACTTGGTGGTTGGTCTGGATTCAACCTGTATACATAAGCATGAAGTTGGTTCCAGCCCTTTAAGGGTTAAGGACAAAGGAAGCTGTTTTTTCTGATCTATAAATGTTTCATAGCAAGGTTACATGAAGACAGAGGTCAATTCTTCAAGGGTCTAAGCCAGAGAAGTTTAACATAAGATCAATTTTCTGATCAATCCCATCTGCATGATGTGGTCAGAGCTCTACCTTCAAGTCTGCCTTTCAATTCATGACTTAACCCTTTAACAAACACCAAATTATTGACAGTCCCAAATTCAAAGAGTTTGCAGACGACATTTCAAATTGCAATGAAATTGAAAAACAATCTTCTGATATGGCAGAAAAATATTGCGGGAAAGGGAGAAATTGCTCGTCAAAAGCAATTTCTCCTTTTCCCACAATGTTTTCAAGAGTTGTCTTTAACAAAGTGGTCAAATGTTGTTATTGTTTGGTAATGGGTCAAGAAAGTGCTTCACTTTGTGAAGGACTTGTTTATAAGTACAATCTGTGCAAAGTATTCAAGAGCTGTGTCCGTGAATTTCACGAACAGATATGAATGAAATTTGGGAAATCAAGTTGATCTTGAACATGTTCAAGATTCAATTGCGTATTAGGAGCTACTCATCCTCTGTCAGGACAGTTTCTTGGCATGAACCAAGATACATTTGTCAAGAGAAGTCAATCCATTTGCTAAAATCTTTACAATATGGAAACAAGTCAGGGCATTTTAAACAAAAGCAATAACAATTAATACACAGGTGTGGCGAAATCTGATTTTAATTTAATTGTATCTAAACGCCAAATCTCTTCCTACGCATGCCTTTTTGACAGTCCTATGGTCCTTTTCAGTAAAACTTTAATTACTAGTTAAGGCTTTTGGACAAGCTTGGCGATACAGACAATTGATATAGCCAAAATTGCTAAGTATCAAAACCTTCATCAGCAGACACTTTAAAGTGTAGAATTGTGAAGGAAGGGATTAACTTATCACATTCTTAGACATTCTCTAAATGATACAATGTGGCAAACGAGGATTCTTCTCTAAATCATTCTTATATGATTAACTCTTATAAGTCCTGGAACCAACTTCATGCTTATGCAAACAGGTTAGATCCAGGCAGGCCGCCAAAACCTTTAATATCTGCTTAATTTTGATGAGGAAAGATACTAAGAGTAGTAAACAGGTTAGATTAAAGGCCAGCCGCCAATTTACTTGGTGGCTGGCCTGGATCTAACCTGTTTGCATAAGCATGAAGTTCCAGCACTGTAAGGGTTAACGAGAAACTTCCTTAAAAAGGTTGGAGGCTGACCATCAAAGACCTTCTTCAGAAGATAAAATATTGGGATTGTCATTTATCATTAAAATAGTTTTGTTGCATGACATTTCTTCCCACGCCCTCTATCAATCCTTTTAAGATATTACCCACAATTCATCCTTTATCCTAGACGGAATTCTCAAATTCAAAGTACAGAATTCAAGAGTTCAATGCAAGACTATAGTAATAAATGCTTCATAATCATGAAGCACTTACTTTAATATTGCATTGAACCCTTGAGATAGTAATGATAGAAATGAAAAATTTGTACATCAAAGTTTTATCTAGAATGTAGCATTGGGAATAAAATGAGGTGTCTATTCAAGACTATAGTTGGAGTTCCTTGTTTGAGAAGGACTTACAATTAGTCTTGCATTGAATGGTTTAACCGTCTTATAATGAATAGTACTGTTAAATCCCTTACTTCTGTTGTTATATGATAATAGTTTCACAAGTTTTCTGTTAAATTAATTGACATCAAAATGGGTATTTTGGGATTAATGGGTTATTATCTTGATTTGGTTTGCAAAAATGATTGGATTCTTCTGCAGCAGATATTTGTGTCTTCAATTTGAAAATGTGAAAGCATCGATGGTTCAGCGCAATTCTATAGTAAGTGCTTCACGTTTGCGTTGAACCCTTGGCATGAAGATTTGTGTCTGAAGATTTCTAAAAGTTTGGTAATCCCTAGCTCAACCGTTCATCACTTGAAATCACACTTTTCAAGATATATATTGTTGTGTTTTTCAGTTAGTTTCAATATCAATAAGTCACAAATTCCCATCTTGCGAATATATATGATATTTTCTCATATGCAAACAGCAAAAAAGACATCAAACATAGATGAATGTGACCAATTGACCCACTATTCATATAAATAGCTGTTAAGTGCATTTTTCGTTATAATTGGTCCAAATTGAAAGTAATAGTAGATAACAAAAACTACCAACTAACATAGAAATTTTCTTTTTAATTCAACCCTGATAGTGCTGAAATCACCTTCATGCTTATGGAAACTGGTCAGATCCAGGCCTGCTGCTAAGTAAATTGGCGTCTGGTCTGTGGTCTACCCTGTTTACAACTCTAAGTATCTTTCCTGTGTTTACTTAATGGATTATTTCTTGTTCAGCAACAATGAATTTGTAAATAAAACTAACTACAAAGCATAGACCATGCTCATGTATGAGAATCAATAAATCACCATATTCGTCAGACACCCTTAGTTATATGTGTGATGATCTTTACTTTGATAACTCAATGACTAAATGCTTTTATATGGACTATCTTACAGCTTTTGTTCTGAGAGTAACTAACAACAAGAGGGCCATAATGGCCCTTTATCGCTCACCTGAGTTCTGTTTGAAAAAGAGGTATATTTAAGACAGAGTGGTTGGTATGTTTCAAACTCTTCTAAGTGCTAATTGCATTGAATACTCTAAGCCAATGCTCTTGCTTGTTAACATTTTTTTATGTGTATTGTATTTGTCTTCTTGAGTTAATGTTCACCAAGACAAAGAGAATTAAGATGAAGGAAATTTAGGTTTGTGAAAGCAGGGACAGTAACAATTGGTTGGGCAAATTAAAATAATAACAATTGGAAAATGTATCTCAAAGTCGTTTACTGGTTTTCAACAGTAAATAAATTTGGAAAATTTTAAGACAGTCAAGCTTATGGTAAATAATCCAATCATTCTGGCCAACTTTCATCAAAATTGGACCATAAATGTGGCCTCTAGAGTGTTCACAAGCTTTTTAAATTATTAGACCTAGTGACCTAGTTTTTGACCCCACATGACCCACTTTCAAACATGGCCAAGATTTCATTTTGGCAATCCTTCTGACCAACTTTCATCAAAATTGGACCATAAATATAGCTGCTAGAGTGTTCACAAGGTTTTTCAAATATTTGACCTAGTGACCTAGTTTTTGACCTCACATGACCCGGTTTCAAACTTGGCCAAGATTTCAATTGAGACAATCATTCTGACCAACTTTCATCAAATTTGGACCATAAATGTGGCCTCTAGAGTGTTCACAAGCTTTTTAAATTATTTGACCTAGTGACCTAGTTTTTTACCCCACATGACCGAGTCTTGAACTTGGCCAAGATTTCATTGAGACAATCATTCTGACCAACTTTGATAAAAATTGGACCATAATTGTGGTCTCTAGAGTGTTCACAAGCTTTTTAAATTATATGACCTAGTGACCTAGTTATTGACCCCACATGACCCAGTTTCAAACTTGGCCAACATTTTTATTGAGACAATCATTCTGACCAACTTTCATCAAAATTGGACCATAAATGTGGCCTCTAGAGTGTTCACAAGCTTTTTAAATTATTTGACCTAGTGACCTAGTTTTTGACCCCACGTGAACCAGTTTCAAACTTGGCCAAGATTTCATTAAGACCATCATTCTGATGAACTTTCATCAAAATTGGAACATAAATGTGGCCTCTAGAGTGTTCACAAACTTTTTAAATTATTTGACCTAGTGACCTAGTTTTTGACCCCACATGACCCAGTTTCGAACTTGGCCAAGATTTTATTGAGACAATCATTCTGACCAATTTTGATAAAAATTGGACCATAATTGTGGTCTCTAGAGTGTTCACAAGCTTTTTAAATTATTTGACCTAGTGACCTAGTTATTGACCCCACATGACCCAGTTTCGAACTTGGCCAAGATTTTATTGAGACAATCATTCTGACCAACTTTCATCAAAATTGGACCATAAATGTGGCCTCTAGAGTGTTCACAAACTTCTTAAATTATTTGACCTAGTGCCCTAGTTTTTGACCCCAAATGACCCAGTTTCGAACTTGGCCAAGATTTTTTTGAGACAATCATTCTGACCAACTTTCATCAAAATTGGACCAAAAATGTGGCCTCTAGAGTGTTCACAAACTTTTTAAATTATTTGACCTAGTGACCTAGTTTTTGACCCCACATGACCCAGTTTCGAACTTGGCCAAGATTTTATTGAGACAATCATTCCGACCAATTTTGATAAAAATTGGATCATAAATGTAGCCTCTAGAGTGTTCACAAGCAATTGTTGACACACGCACGGACGCACGGACACACGGACGCACGCACGGACGACGGACATCTCGGTATCACAAAAGCTCACCTTGAGCACTACGTGCTCAGGTGAGCTAAAAAATGAAGAAATGATCCTTATCAATTATCACATGACAATTTTCAATTTCTTATAAATAATATTTCAAAGTTATCATGTGAAGCACAATTTAACTCTTTACCAAGCGCCAAATTTTCAACTGTCCCAAGTTGAAAGAGTCTGAGGATGACATTTGGAAATGTAATGAAATTGAAAAAAGTCTTAGATAATAGAGCAGAAAACATTGTGGGAAAAGGAGAAATTGCTCGTTAAGACTACTTTGATGGAATATTTGCTTTATATAATAGTCATGCCATTGCCCTTTGACAAACCTTGGTAGCCTAAGAGTGATAAGAGTGACCATTTCATTGACTTGTTCCTCAGCATTCTTGCCCATTTGATGACATTGCAGGTTGCAAATAATAGATCATTGTTTACAAAAATACTGTTTAAACATCTACATGTATAAGATAAATGTGCAATATATTTACCAAAATTATTTGACACTCAATTTCATTGGTCACGGAAGTTTAAGGAAATTTTCCATGGCGATTGTCAACTGACTTCATTTTATCACTTATTGTTAACAAATAAAATCAATTTTACACTTTTAAAAGGCATTATTTGAGCTTGTTCCCATCCCAATTACTCTTAAAAAGGCTGTTAAATATATGTTGTTCAATTTCAATTGTACTATAAGCCACAAGATTCAACAGTACATGAGCCCTAGCTATTATCATATTTAATTAAGTGAACGCTTCCAACAACTTTCAGGTCTTAAAGATTACCTGCAACATGAGCTGACATGCTTAATTAAAACTTTTATTTCTGAAGTTTAATTGTCTGCTTCTTATTATTCAAAGGATTATCTAACAGATTTACATCTTTTATCTTTTTAAAATAAAATGTCTTCTGTCAAAAAATGACATCACAGATCTGAAGTTTCAGAAAACTACATGATTGATACACTTTTTATCACCCTTCAAAGCCATGGAGTGGAGAAATAGCAGATTCAGTAAACCATTTAAACACTTTATTATGTTAACAATGATATTTTATTTCTGTCCTGTCAAACTGTTGAAATCAGTAAGAGTGCATTTGACTGAGATTTTACATAACGCAACTTTTTCAATCAATGGACTTGAGGCTGGCCCTCATTTCACAAGTATTCAAAGAAAACACAGGTTTTCAGTGTCTTTGACATGTTATCCATCACAATGCTGTTTTTTACATGATGCATCAACATTTTTTCAGTTATGTTGCAATGATAATGATGGAGGTAGACCCCATTTACTCAACTGCCCATAAAGGCTGGTCAAGCCAGGTAGAACCATCAGTATTTCCTAAGTCAGTCGGTAGACTACCTCTCATAAATCCATATCCCTCACTGGGATTTGAACCCTTGCAAAGAGGGGCCATGTGATTTAAAGTTCTATAATCTAAACACGAGGCAATTTTACAAAAGGCATTGGGAGATGTTTTCTTCTGTAAAGTGTTCATGAAAGAATAAACAGATCAAGGGTTTACAAAACGCAACTCAAGCGGTAATTCAGTGCAATACTATAGTAAGTGCTTCATGTTTATGGAGCACTTACCATAGTTTTGCATTTAACCCTCGAAATTTACTGATGTTCCATTGTTTGTTATATCCATTGACAAAACAGAGATCAGTTCCAGATCAAAGGAATCAATTTACTATTTCATCAACAGTGTCCCATTAATCACCTTTGAACATTGATTGCATTTTCATTTCTATGACAAACCATCAACAAATAGGGGCTAGATATGATTAATATTGAGGAATCAAGTGCAAGAAAAGAGTCAGCTAATATTGCACAATTCCACACTCACAAAAGAAGCAACAATCAAATGGTAACATGTGTTACTGTGAACCTATCCTTATAACTCCTTACTCCATACTGTATATATAACTTAATTAAATTTGATGCCCCTGTTGTAGAAAACTGCAGAAATCATTGTGACAGAAGGATAAATTAATTCTTCAGCTGCTGATGCATCAAAAAAAGGGAAATGTGACTGCAGGTAAATGGAATTACGCGACTATGCTGATTTTGTAGTAACTTTAAGAAAAAAAAGATCTTACACATGTATGTTTTTTAAGACTAAACCAATTTCTTCACACAGACTTTCGTTGTTTCTGCATATTAAAAAATACAACATTTGAAAATGATAGAGGACACTTAGGTGCATTTCCAGTGTTATATATTGTTTAATAACCATAGAGACTTTAGGACATAATTCCCATTCTCAAGTAATTACACATATATATATATATGTCAAAATAATGCTTTAAAAGTCTCCTGCTGATGGTGTCTTAAAGTGAGTCAACATGGGGTAATGGGTAACAAACTTAGAAGCTAATTAGTAACTGTAAACATGAATGTGAACATGAACACAAACTTGTTCTTGAACACATTTATGAATGTTATGAACATGTTTATGAACATATTCATGGACATGTCTGTATTCATGAATACATTCATGAATGTAACCTTGACATTTATAAACATGTTCTTGATGTTTATCATCATCAGAACAAATTTCTTTTTATTCATGATCATTTTCAGGAACAATTTAACTTTGTGTTCATGAACAATCATTTTTCGTTCATATCCATTCATGAACACAGTTCTTGAATACTTTGCAAGGGTGCCCATGGTCGATTTCTTGTATCACCCTTTACCAAACAATAAATTTGCAACTGTCCCAAATTGAAAGAGTTTGCAGACAACATTTCAAAATGAGATGAAATTGAAAAATAATCTTCTGATAGAGCAGAAATCCACAATGTTTTCCAAAGTCATCGACAACAAACTCGTCAAATGTTATTATTGTTTGGTAATGGGATATTATGTACACAAACACAGCCCACCATTTGCTTACAAAGAGCACATCACTGTAGATGAACAACAGAAAATCCTTCCATAGCAGACCATTCATGAAAACGCTGGATCTCAGATGAAAAAAAAACAATATTTCTTGTCTGAATATTTTCATACCAGAAATGAGGTTTGCCAAATGTTTGACATCTGTACTTTATCTCGAATTGATCAACATATCCCTACAGAAATCAACCTTTACACAACAATTAGAGCAAACAGAATAATATTTGCAACAAACAGTTTTCTTTTGATTAATTGAACTTAAGCCTCTTTTCTCAGTTCATTCTGTCTAAATAAGTGGTTCTGCAAAAATATGTCTTTCCATTCGCCTTTTCCCTGTTTTTAGTTTTCTTTTCATTTCAATTGTGATGAAGTTGTAAAACAATCTCCTGAAAGAGCAGAAAACATTGTGGGAAAGGGAGAAATTGCTCTTTAAGAGCAATTTATCCTTTTCTCAGAATTGTTTCCATAGTCGTCTGCAACAAACTAGTCCAATGTGGATATTGTTTGGTAATGGGTTAAACAAAAAGGCATTTTAGTTTGACTGATGCTTATGTCTCAAAGTGAGCATAGGTAATGATTAAAATCAGATGTAAAGGGCATTTATTCGTTTAAAATGGATTTTTCCCATCAACATAACATTTTTGTATTTCAGTTATGTTGCTATGCCTGGCTCATAACGATGGAGGAAGACCTCAAACTTGATTTGGCCATAAGGGCATGTAAAATATCAGATAAGCTGCTTTAACATAAACAACCTCTCAAAACAAAACCCAAATAAATGCTGTCACCAGGGTTTTGAACTCGTGCTAAGAGGGATAATTCGATCCCAAGTTCTGTACCAAGAGGGCAATTGAAAAGGACAAAAAAGAAAAAGAAAAAATATGATATCAAATCATTAATAGGGGATTGCTCTAAAACTCTCTAATTGTAACAATATTTCTAACACATTAATTACCACCTTCCACCACATTTTTGCATCTCGCACCAGACGACTTTCAAAAAGCGTTGTGGCAAAAGGAGAAATTGCTTGTCACAAGGAAAGGGAATGGCAACATGAATGTCATTGAATCAAGAATTGTTTTTTTTATTGTTGTATGATAAAAGTAGTAATTGCAATCATAATCAATTCAGGAAGCAATTAGCATGAATATATTTAACTATGTATAGTATGTACAGCATAAATGCTGAACGTTTTAAAATAACCTCAAAATATGTTTGGATTTTGAAAATTAATTCAACTTGGATAAATGACAGTATTTTTATGTGTTTCATGTGATTTATCTAACCAGGTGATCATCACTTATTAATCGGAGCGCTTTTTTCTATTTAAGATGTTACCCGAATGTAAACAATGAAGTTAAATTGGTGGGCACCAAATTTATGAAAAAAGCATTTTGAAAAATAGATAATAAATAGTGCAGGCATTATATTGTTATGATCCTGTGTTTTTTCGCTATATTTCAACATATTCTTTCATAACTCATATTAATCAGTTTTGCAGTTTTTCTGAGCGCTATCATGTTTTTAACCCTTTATATTGGTGGAACCGACTTCATGCTTGTGCAAACAGGTTAGATCAAGGCCAGCCACCAAGTAAATTGGCGGCTGGCCTGTGATCTAATCAGTTTGCTACTCTGAGAATCTCTCCCAATTAAATTTAAGCAGATATTTAAGGTTTAACAAAGCAGATGACACAAAAATCTATTTCAAGAAAAATTACCCAGCATTTTAAGGGTGAACCCTTTACGGTATATAGCGCCGTTCACCACCTTATCAATTACCGCATTAAACACTTTTCGCCGTTATACCTATTACCATATAAAACCCATTTTGACGTTCTATTGATGACCGCATAGAACGCTTATTGACAGCTGAAAAAATGATTCATTTTTAACCCTTTATTACACACATAAACACACACATCACTTTCTCCAAATTTCATTTTCCTCTTAAAAAAATGTTTTCTTTCATTTCCAATGATAAAATTATAGGGTCAAAGTTTAAACTTTTGCTCTAGAGAGAATCTTTTGATAATGGTCCCACGACACCCTTCTGAAAAAGACGCTATCAAATTGAGATGAAGGGAATTCAAATTACCAACCCAATTAATATGAGAGGCCTTCAATATCCGGTCATAAAAGATCAAAACAATGCCGATTAATTTGTTAAGACTCGATAAGGATTTCATGCAATTCTTTATAAATTAACATATTTCTAAAAATACTATCCAATTAAAATGAGAGCAAGCATACGGCACGTTACCCGTAAAGGATGTTTATGACACTGAGCTGTTGTTCAAAGTTTAAAGGCGAATGAAAATAAAGCCGTCAAATAACGAACGTTATAAAGATGTCTACTTAGAGTATTATGTCAATTTTGGTGCTTCCGATCGCAGGTCAAACATCAATGTAGATTCAGAGCAGTCATTTGATCGGTCTTTTGAGCATGAAGATGATGAAATGCTGATAAATCTTACCAATTCACGGACAAGCAAATTAGATTATTCCTCCGACTTTGACTACAACAATGAGCTTTTGGTAGATTCATATCACCCATGGACACATATTTTACGGAAATATATGCATGTTTCGTTGCCATAATGAATAGATTTTTACCGTTTTACTTGTATATAAGAAGACCAGGTTTGACTACTTTATGAAGAAATATTGCGTTGAATAACATTTTTTTAATTTGGAAACGGTTTTAATGGAAATAGAAGTAAAACGATTCAGTTTTGTTGAGAAATATACAAAGACAAAGCATGTATCTCCGTCATGCATGGCATTTTAAATGTAAACTTTTCAAAGTAAATCGATTTACCAAACAAAGTTAGATAAGGGTTAGCATGCCACTGTCAGCCACAGGAGAGATCCATGTTAGATGTATGGGACAATGTTTGTATTGCATTGTAAATACCCTTTCCCATGGGGCAGTCAAGTGTCTGGGAGAATTTTCTCAGAAAATAAAGCAGGGTGAAAATGAATTGAATTGGGTTTCCCTTGGAACAATGTTATAACTATTAAAATTGCAGACAACCAGGGTCCTGCAGACTTCTTCACTATTTCCACCATAACAAGTATAACTTTAATATGATTGGTAATTTCTAAAAATAGATTTGTGTGTTGTCTGCTTTCCAAACCTTTAACATCTGCATCATTTTGGCGAGGCAAGATACTCAGAGTAGCAAACAGGTTAGATAACAGGCCAGTCGCTAGCCTATGATCTAACCTGTTTGCATAAGCATGAAGCCGGTTCCAACACTATCAGGGGTATTGCATCGCCCTGCTGATTTTTGGATGCAGAAAAGGACTGGTTAAGCCGGATAGAGCCATCAGCATTTTGAAAGTAAGCTGGAAGGCTTCCTCCAGTGAAAATTTTTAAATCTAGCACTACCCTGATTTTGCCTGGATTCTCAAAATATCTCAACTTCCTATGTATGCTTACACCCTTTCTTATACTTAAGAATGGTTATCATCCCCAGCTAAATAAGACAGGTGAGCTTTGTTTTTGACATCCCTTTTGGTGCATTCATAAGAGATCATTGAGGGTTCCACACAATACTATAATAGTTAGTTTATGTTTGTGAGGCACTTACTTTAGTAGTTCATTGAACACCTGTTATGAGGAATGGAGATTTTCAAACAGATACTTCAATCACTCTTGAATTTGTCAAACCCTTGAACAAATTAAATCTTTAGACTGGCCAATACTGCATCTGCATGGGACACTAACAAATAAAGGCATCACAGGCATTAATTGCTATTTTGACTGGTTGATTGAAAGGAGTTTTTTATTGCAGCAAAAAAACTTATACGAACTCAATATGTCAAGACAAAAGGAAGTAATTTATAAAATATGAAGGACTTGCTACAGTCTCGCATTGAAGCTAGTACAATAGTACATGTTATTATAGAGAGAGAGAGAATGACCCAAAAATCCATGACAGTCCATTAATAAGCTGTCCATAGGAGTGGAAACTTGCTATAGGAGAGGAAAAAAAGCTATCTATAAAAGTGGGGTTGCATTATCTATAAGAGCAGATTCAAACCTTTACCAAACGCCAAACGTTTGAATGTCCCAAATTGAGAGTTTGCAGACGGCATCTCAAAATAAGCTTCTGGTAGGGTAGAAAACATTGTTGGAATAGGAGAAATTGCTCGTCATGAGCAATTTCTCCATTTCCCACACTGTTTTCCAGAGTCGTCTGTAACAAAGTGGTTAAATGTCATTATTGTTGGGTAATGGGTTAAACTATCTGATAGGAACCATTGATCTTCACTCACAAAACTTGGAGCCCATATACCCCAATGAAAATCTAGAGACCACACCCCTCAAAACCATCAGAACCCACATGACCCCAAAACCAGTCCAAGCAAAAAATAACTTGGTAAACATGGGTTTAGTATACAAATATCAGGTTTCATTAAAAGAATGTCTTCGCTATTTTCAGCCAAATCCTTCATTAGAGGTCCCAATAGGAATTGTGATTTCCTACATGCAAAATTCGATTTATCAAATATCTTTTAAAATACCTCGTGCAAAAATAAGCCTTTAATATGAACTCTTAAATATTGTGAGGAAGTTGTTTGTTTTTAGAACAATGTTATTGATCTTCAGTCATTTTCTTTTTAGTTTAACAAAGTGGAAGGAATACTAACCCTTATGGAGCTGGAACCAACTACATGCTTATGCAAAGAGGTTGTATCCAGGCCAGCCCCCAAGTTAATTGGCTGCTGGCCTGTGATTGAACCTGTTTGCTACTCTGAGTTGCTTTCCTCATCAAAATTAAGAAGATACAAGGTTTTGAAAAGCAGATGACACAGGAATTTCTTTTCAGAAAAATACCCAGTATTCTAAGGGTTAATACATATTAAACCGAGCGAATTGAAACAAACCACTTTCCTATCATTCAAAAGAACATAGAGATCATATCTGATCAACAAAGTTCTAAGCTTAAAGCAGCTGTATAATATTCAAGGCTACATTTCCTTGGACTTTAAACATAAAAAAGAGGCTATGCTAAGGTCATACATCGAAGTCATTTGCATAATGTATTGAAAAAACAGCTTCTTAATTCCTTAATTTGTCAATTCTAATGATAACATACAATAAAGGGCTTGGACATTGAATTATTTCTCTTATTGAGATCTTGGTCACCATCTTTTGAAATAACACCCCTTTGTTCTTGAAATGTCTAAAGTTAAAAACAATCTAAATACATGCACCACCACCACAAGCATAACCCATGAACAAGTATGGGTAGTTGGACTTCCTTTAACCTGTAACACCAAAATACTTCACCAAAATTACCGCGTCTGATTCAAAAGACATTTTAAATTTAATTTAAGGATAAACTGCTCATAATGAGCAATTTATCTTTTTGTCACAGTTGTTTCAACCAATATCGTAGAATTGGTTTTTTTTATTCAAAGCTATTTTTATCACAAATAGTCACAAATCCTGTTAGGTTGGACAGGTTAATCTGGACCAATTCCCAGCAACAGATTCATGAACTTATTCATGAATGTTCATGATCAATGAATAGTCAATCATGAACACAGAACTTTTTCATAAAATTCAAAAAAACAGGTTCATGAACATCAAGTACAGGTTCTTGATATTCATGAACATGTTCTTGAAATTCATGAACAAGTTAAGAATAGCTTTGTGTTCATGAATGTTCATGAAGTTCATGAATAAGTTCTTGAATCTTTCGCAGGGGTGAGCCAATTCCTAGTCTCCCATAGTCCCTGGCACTGTCTGCCCTAGGCAAAAGGTCAGCAGAATATAATCACTGTAGATGGTTGATGATTATGCATACTTTGGGAATTATCTTCTCATAATACATGCATTTGATATCCAATTACTGAACATTCCAACATATTCATGGCCATAAACAAGTTCACATCTGGTCAAATAACGGAAATTAATCCATGACTGAACTTGAATAGTAAGCATAGTAAGGAGTTTGACTTGAAATACTGATGCAGCAGGTTTGATGCCCTAGCCTGGCCAAAACACTCTGTATCCATTTATCAATTCCCTTATATGGGAACTTATGACTGGTCCAACAGCAACTACCAAAAAGTATTCTTGCGCCTGCAACAAGAGCCCTGTTGTATTTCAACTACATGAAATATCTGGCCAAAATTTGCAGAGGATTACTTTCCTTTCAATGATTCAATTCTGCAAAGCAAAAAAGTACACTGCTCAACTGCTATTCAATGGTGGATTGGTATAAAAAAAGATTTTTAGAAACCATTGTGACAGAAGTTCAAATTAACGACAAGAAGGACTGGGTATATTGCATAGGGCATAAAAAGGTTGATTTCAAATGTATTATAAATAGAACTTTTTTAAATTGTTGGTTTTTGTGGTATAAGTGAAATAACAGGGTTTTTATGAATGGATAGTTATATACCTTTTTGATCTTAGATATTCTGATATCCTTTCTGATTGATAAAACCCTGGATTATATTTGTAAAAAGTTACAAGCAGATAAATTGCTATACAAAGTTTGAGCATAAATGACCCATCACCACTGATGAAAGATAAATAATTAGATTATATTTAGAAGTGATTTGTATCTATATATACCTTATTCCAGAATACAATAACCCTTTTCTCTGATACACTGTTCAGTTTATTTAGTTTCACTGCTCACCACTTTGATGCTCATCAAATAGATTCATATTTCATAGCAATCTTTTACATAAATATCTATTATTACATATAGGACAGTCAAAAGTTAATGTGTTTTTTAAATAAATATCAATAATTACAAAAAGGGCAGTAAAAAGTAACATGTTGTGGTAAAAACTCATGTTCATGTCTTGAGTAAAATAATCTCTAGTTTCATAGGCCTGTTTTCACAAAGCTGCAGCAGATGTCTTATGAAACAATTGTGACATTAGCAATACTTCCTCATGACAAGTTTTTCCTTAACTTCAAAGTGAGCAACAATCCTTATCATTACATTGTAAAATTTGCTAATGCTTACGATAGATTGAGCATTGTTCAATGTTTGAATTTTCATATTGGGGATACTGTATCAAAGACACCAAAGACAGTGAAACTTTTGATTGACTTTGGTAGATACGACTGCCTTAGGATATTTAGGGTAATTGATCCCTAGATAATGTGGTAAACATAATTAATTCAATTATGGCCCATTGATTTAGTTTGATGTAATAAGATGATAGGATACTGTCAGATAACCAGTTATAGTGTATCAATCATAACAATTTTTGAAAACTCAGCAAAAATGTTATTCATTTGCTCAAAACTTTGCATCCAAATGTAAATAAATGCATAAATTGTATTTCCTTATATACAGCGAAAAAGGCACTTTTACCAAACCAACATTATTCTATTTCCCAATATGATTTTAAAAAAACAAAAAGTGGTTTTTGAACATGTTCATGAGCATCAAGAACATGTTGATGAATATATTCATGAACACAAACATGTCCTTGGAAATCATTGGCAAGAATTTTTTTGGTGTTATAAACATGTTCTTGACATGACATTCATTAACATGTTCAGAACAACTTAGTATATCAAAAGCTTTTTTTTTTCATTTATGTTTGATCATGAATATATGTTATTTGAATCCTTCCAAAATTCTTAAATTAGGGTCAAGACACACTTTACACATGAAAAGATAAATTATAATTGAATCTGACACACAATTAAATACTTTTTTAAACAGGAACATATTTATATTTGTCTGTCAGTGTATCAGATCAAGGGCCAAATGTAAAGAGTCAAAAGCATAGGAAAGTATTTAAAGTACTGTAACCCATTATGAAATAGAAACATGGGAAGAAAGTCAAAATTTGAGCAAATACTGATTTCAATGTAATATCATAATCTTGATAAGGGGCAGACAATAATGTTTGTCAAACAAAAACCTCTGAAGCAAAGAACAAATGCATTCATAATGAATAACTTCTATTTGAGTCACACTGGTTCATAACGAATGGAATAGAGACTTAAAAAGCAATTATCATTTCTTCGTCCAGTTGCAGAATGGTTAAAGTTTGAAATATACTTTTAATATCCTACAGGTATTTTGTGGGAGCTAAAAAGAATTGATCCAACAAGAAAATCCTAAAAAGTACCCACAAAATAGAACTTGAAGAAGAAATAAAGAATAAGTCAGCAAGGGAAATGCATCACTTGGCTTCAGATCCAATTTGAGTCAATTAAAACAATGAGTAATGGGTTAAAGACTTTAATATAATATGATATAATTGGTATATGTTCTACAGATATTTACTTCATCAAGAGCTTCCTGAGTCTTCATTTGCTGTAATAAAATTTAATACTAAATCAACACATCAGTCAATCCATTAGCCATTAAAAAAATAAAAGTGAAAACTGAAACCGTTCAATTTAACATTAAAGTGCAGTTAAAACTAAAAGATATGACACAGTGTTTAATGTAAGCCTATCACATTTCTTGATACTTATTGCTTTGAAATTTCAAAATTGACTTCAAGACATGTAAAAGATATTTCCTGAATTATAGTAGATATTAACTGAGTAACATCTTAAGAGTTGTCTATTCTCTGAATTTTGAGAGTAAAGTACAAAAGTTTGTGTATTATATATTCTGCCAATAGGGTACCAATAATCAGAGGCCTGGAAAATAGCAGTCAACCTCATGAGACAAAAAAACTGCAATCCGGAGGTCTGTTTGGCTGGTTAGCATAACACTCCATAAGAGCAATTTGAAATCATTTTATTGTACCTGAGATACCATAGCAAGGTTCTGAATAATTTATGAAACTAATAAAGTTTATGGGATTCTTCATTGGCTTTCCAGAGTTTCTATTTCCAGCCAACGCTTCAGAACTGGACCCCAGTAAAGCATCAATATGTGAAGTGCATCACCTCATAAAGTTAATAGTGGAAATGTTGGCCTTCACTGCTAATTTCTCACGGTGAGACTGATTTGATCCTTTACCAAATGCCAAATTTTCAACTGTCCAAAATTGAAAGAGTTTGCAGACTTCATTTCAAAATGTGATGAAATTGAAAAAAAAAATTCTGATAGGGCAGCAAACATTGTGGGAAAAGGAGAAATTGCTTGTTAATTCAAACAGGTTAGATCCAGGCCAGCCACAAATTCAATTAGCGGCTTGCCAGGATCTAACCTGTATGCATAAGCATGAAGTTGTATCTAGCACTTTAAGGGTTAATTTACCTCATTTGCTACAGAAGACTTTAAAAACCTGAGTGTGACAAAAGGTTAAATTACTTATGATGAGCAATTTGGTCTTTCAGTTTATCTTTTCATATATTCATTTATTTACATGGGTTATACATTGCATCTACATAATTCCAGGTATGTTTCCATGCCCTGCTCATCATGATGGTAGAAGACCTCAAACTTGACTGGGCTCAAGGACTTGTCAAGCCACAAAGAAATATTGGCATTCCATAGGTCAGTTGGGAGACTATTCTCAAGAAAGGCAAATGCTTTCACTGTGATCTGAACCTATGCGGAGACAGGGTCATATAATTTAAAGTTTTGTATTCTAAACACTGCCTGTTTGTCAAATGTATGATTTCTACCCAATATTATTAAGTAAATTTATGTACTTTATTTCATGGCATTTCATAGCATCTGATATTGCTTTCAACCTTTACAAGTACCAAAATCCAATACATGTATGTGGGTAATGACTAACTCTTAAAGTTGGGATTCTTAATACAATAATCTTTGAAAGAATTCTAATTGGTACCCACAATATAGGTCTTAGCTTATGGAATTTGAAGTACTGAATTCTAATACCCCTTTTTTCTGTACCCCTGTACCAGGGACTAACGAAACAATTAGACAAAATTATTTACCTTCCTCATGTGTTCTACCAAAAGTAATCGTCGGTCAAGTTCTCTTCGTACCTGCGCTGCCTGCTCATCTGCATTGTCCAACTGGGAAGATAAAACAAGGATCGATCAATCCATTATCTAGGTAATTTGCTAAAGATAGATCCTTGTGTTGTCTGCTTTCCAAAACCTTAAATACCTGCTTAATTTTGATGAATAAAAACACTCAGAGTAGCAAACAGGTTACTTCACAGACCAGCAGCCAATTCACTTGGTGGCTGGCCTGGATCTAAACTGTTTGCATAAGCATGAAGTCAGTTCCAGCACTATAAGGGTTAATTCATATATAACTGTTGGTCAACATATAATTGCTTTATATACAATTCAGAAGAAGAATTTCTCCTTCTTTTGTCAAAATAGGAACTTGCCAAGATCATTTTAAGAAAATGTTAAAGTTTATAATTCACATTGTGTCATAATTGTAGTCAGCTGTTGCATACACATTAAACATACCTTGGTGTTTCTACTTAATCACAATGCTTCAAAGAAATCTTGTGAAAGAAATTTGTATCAAACAAATTATAAGAGATAATGCATTTACTTGGCAAGTAGATTTGTTATACCATAATACGAATCTAACATTGCCTTCTTCAGTCTATAACAAGCATGTCATCAGGAATATATGTGATACAATTGCAACAAATGACATCAATTAATGGTGGATTAATCAAAAGTAAACTCAATATACGGTGCTGTGTTAACTTGAATATCTATCCACATAAAGCAAGAACTCAAGAATTGTCCTAAAAATGGAAAGATTCTTTCTCTTGGCACTGTCCTAAAAATGGAAAGTTTCTTTCTCTTGGCCAAGTTGGAATAAATCTGTCTCATGGTAAATTGTCATAAACAGAAAAGAAAATTGTTGGGGGAAAGGATGCATTTTACCTCAGTCTACTCTAGATACAGGTGCAAAATTGCTTTTCTTTATCAATTATTTATGATGGAAAGGGGGGGAGTTAGTGACTTTTAAGATATCTTATATGGGGAGAGTGTTAATTGATTTCTAAGTTATCTTGATCTTACAAGACAAGTGAGATGTCTGGAAGGTTAAAGATTTGAACCCTGACTCACACACTAAACAAAACTTAAAGCCCCTTGTAGTGAGTTTTTCCTTCATGGCACGAGGTTGGTTTCATTATCCATGCAAAATGAATTATAAACCAAGTTATGGCATGCCCCGAGGCGCGAAGTGCTAGGTTGATGGAGAGTGGGAAATAGACAAGTATTAAGCATTAATCCTTAGAATGTTTAGTAATTTTCTTAAACTAGATCTTTTTGTCGTCTGCTTTCAAAAACCTTAAATATTTGCTGAACTTTGTAGATACTCAGAGTAGCAAACAGATTAGATCACAGGCCAGCAACCAATTTACTTGGTGGCTGGCCTGGATCTAACCTGTTTGCATCATAAAGCATGAAGTTGGTTCCAGAACTATAAGGGTTAAGCCAGGCAAGAATTAAAGCTTAATCTTTGTTAAAATAATCACAGTAATGACTGGGACCCAAGGTTTATAGTTACAAAGTATAACAGAAAGCTTTTTTTCAAAATGAGTTTAAATCCTTTATAAGGGGTAATGTAATGTGATGAAGAATATTATAAACAGGCAAATGAATACAGGACTGGCAGCAATTCAACTCTTCATGCATTTATATAATGCTTTGAATTTGGACAATTACATAGAGTAATAGATTAGAAATTTGCTATTTGATCATTTATAAATAAATCAAAGTCAATAAAAGGTATTTGTTAGAAGAGAGTTCTATCCTTATATAAAATATTTTCATTCCATACCTACATTTTCATGATAATGTAAACTTGCAAAGGAAAAGAAGTAAAACATTTACACCTTATTGATAATTTTGACATATCTGACCTATCTATTGCACATGAGATGGTGTTTAGATGGAAGGAGTTTATTTTTTCCTTTTTCATAATTATAAACTTTTCATTTCTTCTCTTAAAATCAAACACTGTTGCAGGGTTGTCATTAAGAGTCAAATGCCAACCAATTTAACTTTTTGGTTGTCTCATATAACAATTAGAAATGATAGGTGGTCATAAGAAATAGTTAAAACACCTAATCTTTTTTAGTGTTTGCTTCATTGACCTCCTCAAATTGACAGTTGGTCTCAAAAAATTAATGACAGCTGCTGTTGGTACTCATTGGGGTAAGTTCGTCACAATACAACAATAGGAAAGGGTTTGGGATTCTGCATTATAGGACCCCGATTCTCACCTTATTTACACCTTTCTTTTCCCTTTTTTTTTTAAATGAGATCTTCAATGATCAATGTCCTTTGATCTTTAGAATTAGGAAACATCAAAAAGCCTGCATATATATATGTGAATGAATGTGTTGGTGTAGTGGTTAGCGTCGGGAACTAGAGACTGTTGACCAGGGTTTGATACCCGAAGGTGAACATTTATTTCAACATGGAGTGTCTTTGGGCAAGACAAATTTCCTAGCCTAGTACTCGTAGGTCATCCATGGAACATGTACTATAATGGTAAAAGGTGAGTACTGTACATTAATTGGAAGAAAAATGATAATCAGTTAAATAATCAATGAACGTTTTAGACTAGAAAGTAGATAAAATATGTGTATTACCTGACAGGCATTGTATAAAATTTGATGTTCATACTTCTTCACACCTAAAATATTTTGAAACATTTCATAGAGTTGTTCTTTACTCAGAATGAGCTCTGATGCAGCAGTAAGTGTCCTCTGCGCTTGTTTTCTTGGATCCTCTTCACCACGAAATATTGCATCAAACTTAGTCATCCATGAACTTAAAACAGTTTCTTTGCTTAAACCATCAATCTCGGGTAGGCTTCTAACACGCTTTTCTATGTTATTCTTAAAGACTTCTCTAAAATCATTGGCTGAGCATCCCCCACTCTTCACCATGTTATTTACACGGTCACTCTTTAAGAAAACTTCATAGTAACTCTGTACTGCATTTGTAAATGCTTCATCAGCAACAATTGTCGTCTCCCCATTCAGAAATGCATGGAACCGTTCCTTTATCGTTTGCAGCTGTTGTTTTGTAACTTTCGTCTGTCGACGTGCCATGTCAGTAGGTTGTTTAGCATTGAAGGGGTAGGCAATGCATCGCATCACGAACACGTACAGTTGCAGACGCTTCTTTCGCTCTTCTTCCTCCTTCTCTGTGTCTTGTTCTACCTTCTCTCGCTCGGTGGTGGCTAAGCTGGGACTTGCAGGACGAATGCTGTTGGACCGTGAATGGGCCTGGTTGATGACTACCCCCGTGCTAATGTTATCCCCACTGGCAGACAAACTTCGCTGCTCGATACTCGGGAGGCTGATGACGTCCGAGTTCTCATCTTCCACGGTCTCATTCTCCGAGTCCTCCTCACTGGAAGATGGATTAATCATCTTTCACGTGTAAATATCTTACGGAATATGCAAACATGTATACATCTGACAAGTTCTGTAATATTGTGCTACTATGGACGTATTCAGCCTCCGACTGCAATCAGCAGGTGCTTGTCAATATTATTATTATGAATACATTGGGCATGCGCACTACAGTTTTGGTTTCAATACACAATTACGGAAATTGCCGAACGATTGCTCGGTGAAAACCGTAAGCAAAAAACCTGTAGAAACAAATCTTATCTTGAAAAACGTTTTCTGGCTCATTTTCAAAAACAAATATAAAACAACTTTATTTCATAACAAATGCTATCTTGTTTATTTATTTAATATTATAATTCAATGACGTCAGTCACCGGGAACGCCGCTGTACACAAAAGTCGAACCCGCTCTGTGTAAAATTTAATGGCCGCCATTGAATTTTGTTGCTATTCGATATTCGTTTGCCTATTTTGGAAGATAACCGCTCTGTTATGGATCTATTCATTATGACATTATCTTTTTCTAACATAAAATGTCGTGATAAATCGTTTTGTAAGGAAGTGCTTTGTATTTGGTGTGGTTAATAACGATTTTACAGTCATTGTTTATAAAAAATAGATTCGACCTAGTTTCCGGATGATTGTTTTTACTGACGCTGAATTGACAGTTATCGTAATAGTTCTTGGACGCTAGTGTGTGAGACAATTTGAGATAGAACATAGATGTGTGTAAGTAACAAGTTTTATCTTAACATGGTTTAATGCCACGGTAACACTCACAGAAGCTCTTTTTGACACGAAGAAGAGTATCCATAGAACATCAACAATCCAGCCAAAATGGCGTTACGAATCAGACGTTTGAATACTCCCTTAGTACGTAACTGCAATCTGTAATGAAACAACATGGACTATCTCGTACTGTCAAACACTCCATTTTGTTTTCAAACAATCGCATTGATGAATTCAAACACAAGAAAGGACAGACAATAATCAATTTGGTTACATTTTTTGTCAAAACAGGTTCATTATTGCTATTTTTTATCTTGGACTGCTGAGAAATTTCATAGATCATCATGTCATGGAGAAATAATTAGATTCCCTTTTGCAATTCATAAGGCAAAGATTAATGAATGGATGGACACATAAGTGTTTGAAGCAACTCTGAGTAAGCATTCAGCAGTTGTTTGCAGCAACTTCACCAGTTTGAATGGTTGCATGAGATTTTCATTTGATGGTTATGCATATTATTATGGGCTTTGCTTGTTTTTTAACTAATATGATGCAAATTAAGGGAAAAAATCATCTTTTTAGAAGGCAATATCAGCATTTGCGCCAAAATATTCTAAGGACCATGATTTTTTTTCATTAGAACAATAAAGATATAGATATGTCTGTCCAGGGTTTTCATTAAGAACTGATTGCTGATGCAAAGCATTTGTTAAAATCCCTTGTAAATTGCTAACTTCATGCACTTTTAGAATGTCTAATAAAAGGGTGTTGTCTGGTTGAATTGGTTTTAAAGATCTCAACCTGGTTCTGTTACTTCAAATCTCAATGAAAATCCTGTCTGTAGTACTTGGTCATGAAAAAGAATCTCATTTTGTTCAACCATAGCAGCTCAATTTGTTTTAAGTGTATATGAACCTTTCTTGTGCAGCCAGTGAATGGAAAGAGCAAAATTGGCTGCATACAACAATTTTGTAGAAAGGTATCCAGAGAAGTGCCATCCCGGAGAGGTTCCCCCTAATTTCAAGGAGTCAGAGAAGTGCCCTTCCTCTAAATCTTGAGCTGAGGATATTAGCCCCCATGAATATTATTTGAACCTTTGCTCAATGGTATCCATATAAATCTGTCTTTTAGTACAAGCGGGATAGCCCAATTTTGAAATTTTGCAAATAAGACGTAAAACATGTTAATGGTAGATGTTCTTGAATATTTTTTTTAACCAAATACTAACAGTTTTCATCTTGAGCAGAGCATACCACCATACTTTAGTTGAGGGACCAGACCTATTTTGATTACTGAGTATGTACTCATTACTTTTAATGAGAGCAGGCAATATTTTATCATAATCAAGCGTCGAGATCAGTCATACCAATAATAAGCAATCCAATCAGTTTTTAAAGTATGTAATTATATGATTGCATGAAATTGCTGAAATGCCGCTGTTTGTCTGAACTGTGGGAAAAAGAGAGGATAAAATATCAATCAGTCGCAAACACTTTGTGAGCATATAATGAACAGTAAAGATTTTTGTTCTTTTATCTTTGGTTACTGCACACCAGAAAACAATCTTGCAGAAGGGTATTTTTTGAGGGGCAACATTATTAAGGAAAAATTATCTATGTCATCAGTTTTGACGAGAGGGCACCTCTCCATCCCTAGATTCTGGTAGGAGGGCAAAAATGTTTGAAGGGGCACCTCTCCGGGAGGGCACTTATCCGTGATCCTTGTAGAAATATTTATATACATGTATATAAAGTTTTGGTTTCTGACAATAATATAGAAATTTACATAACCCATAATTTCCATTTTACACTTTGCCATGTTAGAAATCAAAGGCTATATTTGAAGATAATGTCCCATCACACAGCAGTTTTAAAACTTTTTTTAATTCATCTTTATTTCTAGTGTTAACAGCGAAGTGATGATCGTCCCGAGTCAAGCAGTTCAATCACTTACACCTTATGCTCTTAAGACCAGAATTTTGTCATGATAACATTTGAAATTATAAGAGTTGACCCAAATCCTCCCATTAAATTTATAAACAAAGCATATTTGATTCTAGAAATGGATTTGTAGGGATGCAATTCCCCCCTTCCTTTTGAAAATAGGGGGATTCAGGGTTCTTTCCGGCTAAAATTTTCTTTGCGCCAACACTTGTGCCAAATTGAAAAAGTTGTAGCCAAATTAAAAAAAATGGAGCCAAATTCAATAAGTTGGAGACAAAATGGTCTTCTGTAGAAGGGGAAATCCTTCATAAGGTTCATCTACGGTTCTAAAGAGGTTCTCAAGTATTCGTTTGTTCTATCTATTTCTACATGCTGTTTTCATTAGGTTCTATGGACTAAATCTTCTCTCACACTCAACATTTGAAACAGGACATAGCAGAAACATGACTTTCACTTTGGCATCATATTATAACCAACTTTTTCCTGTCCTTCAAGCCTCCTTGTAAATATGGTTTTCAGATGTCAATTGGATTTTTAGTGGGAGGCATATTCAACGACTGAGAAGATCGATTTAAAGTCATTCTTGTGTTGGATCAGAATTAAGTGTCACTCAAAATTGCGGATTTTATATAACAAAACTGCTGTGCATAAAAGAGTTTCATTTATTTGTCAATCAGCACAACTGACTTCGTTGACGTTTGATGTCAACTTCTTTAAAAGGTCGCGAGGGCAAACATTCTGATTGAAACACAATTAAAGTAATCAAAGTCATAATTTCCATATAATTGAAGTTGTAAAGGCTGGCGAATGACTAAATGAAGTACACAAGAAAGTGTCACCTTCAACAAAGTTGACAATCAACAGATAATGAACTGAACAAGTGTGAAAACAGGATTATCCCATATTGGAAATCGCATTTGATAAACAAGCTAGTTTCCGAGTTCTAATTCAAAGTACTGAGATTACGGGAACAGGGTTCTCTCTGGCTAAAATTTTCTTTGCGCCAACACTTGCGCCAAATTGAAAAAGTTGGAGCCAAATTAAAAAAATTGGAGCCAACTTCAATAAGTTGGAGCCAAAATAGTCTTTTGTAGAAGGGGAAATCCTTCATTAGGGTCACCTACGGTTCTAAAGAGGTTCTCAAGTGTTCGTTTGTTCTATCTATTTCTACGTGCTGTTTTCATTAGGTTCTATGGATTAAATCCTCTCTTACACTCAACATTTGAAACAGGACCTATCAGAAACATGAATTTCACCTTGGCGTCATATTATAACCAACTATTTCCTGTCCTCCAGGCCTCCTTGTCAGATGTTTATTTGATTTTTAGTGGAAGGCATATTCAACGACTGAGAAGATCGATTTATAGTCACTCTTGTGTTGGATCAGAATTAAGTGTCACCTAAAATCGCGGATTTTATATACCAAAACTTCGGTGCATAAAAGAGTTTCATTTCTTTGTCAATCAACACAACTGACTTCGTCGATGTTTGATATCAACTTCTTTAAAAGGAGCGCGAGGGCAAACATTTTTATTGAAAAGCAATTAAAGTAATCATAGTCATAATTTCCATATAATTGAAGTTGTAAAGGCTGGCGAATGACTAAATGGTGTACACAAGAAAGTGTCACCTTCAACAAAGTTGACAATCAACAGATAATGAACTGAACAAGTGTGAAAACAGGATTATCCCGTATCGGAAATCGCATTTGATAAACAAGTTGGTTCCCGAGTTCTAATTCAAAGTACTGCGATTACGGGAACCACCGATACATGGTTCTGGGCTCTACAGTAAAAACAAATCGATATTGACTCGAGATCGGCAACCATGCGGTAAAGACCATCAAATTCTCGCGGAAAATAGTCGGCGCCAGGCACTTTCGCCAAATTTGTATTTTTTGCGCCAATTTCTTGATTTTGTCGCCAATGGCGCCATTTGCGAAGGCCAGCGTGAACCCTGCGGGAACCATCGATACATGGTTCTCGGCTTTACAGTAAAAACAAAATCGATATCTAATCGAGATCAGCAACCATGCGGTAAACAAACATCAAATTATCGCGGAAAATAGTTGGCGCCAGCAACTTTCGCCAAATTTATCCTTCTTGCGCCAATTTCTTAATTTTTGTCACAAATGGCGCCATTTGCAAAGATCAGCGTGAACCCTGGGATTTCTAGAAACATGACAGGATCCCGAATAAAACAATTCTTCAATTATAGGAAAGAAAATAAATTATAAAAATGATTAATTATCAAGGTTTTTCCTCCTTTTGTAACCGGGTCTGGACGACGGACCCGGTTTTTCCCTATCTCCAGATTTGACAAATTATCCCAACTGAGGAAACAGATTTTATGGACCTATGCTTTTCAAATAACGAGATTCCACCACTTCCCAAATGTGGAGAAACAGACCCACCATCTTTCCCAAACATTCATTGTCTAATTTATACCAATTGTGGAAACTCAGTCTAAAGTGAGTAATTTGTGACAGAACGCTCAAAATCAAATGGGTAAATTGTTTCCGCTACGGTTGAATGAAAATTATGGAGCCTATTCTTGACGGTCAGTGTTAAATAGAAATAAAAGACTGTGCAGAGCGTGAAAGTTTAAAATATTAATTCTATAACAGAAGTAACAGCTGTTATAAAATATGCACAAATAGTGGGAGATCTCAGGTGATATAGATTCTGAGATAAAAACTAGATGATGACTTTAATATGATCTGGTTGCATACACTGGATTTTCGTACTTAGTCCACTGACTTTTGATTGGAAAGCTATTCTTTTAGTTTATTCAAGATCTCGTAATGTTCATGTTAGTTGGAACTTTATGATAATGTATCAATTGAAACACACTATTAGACGATAGTACTTATCAAGTGGCAAGTCTCATGTAAAAACTGTAATACTAATTTGAAAAAAAAAAGAATCTGGATGCTTTAAAATCCAATTTAACATTTCTTAATGTAGAGTAGAAGACGATAAAAGTACGCCTGGTAGTTTCATTTTATGTCTTAAAATAAGCTACACTGATAAAATGTATTGTCCGAGGGTTTTCCAGCTTTTTAGGACAAATGACCTAAAGAAAAATAATCATTTGGGACAGGTGTCTTAAAAATAAATCGATCCAATCTGAATCACTGCACTGTATTTGAATTTGAAATTGATGCCTTGACATTTTTTTTCAGGTGGTTGTGATGTAAGGGTAGGAGCAGGATGAGTGTACCATTTTATCGGCCTGGAGTCAGCTGTGTAGATACAGCTTTCTCCAGGTTTCTGGAGGCATCAGAGTAAGTTTTCAGTTCACAATTACTTAAACTGTTCACTGGACCCCCTATAACCCTTTACCAAACACCAAATATTCGACTGTCCCAAAATAAAAAGAGTTTGAAGACGACATTTCAAAATGTGATGAAATTGGAATGTTATCTTCTGATAGGGCAGAAAACATTGTGGAAAAAGGAAAAATTGCTCGTTACGAGCAGTCTTTCCATTTCCCACAATGTTTTTCAGAGTCCCCTGCAACAAAGTGGTCAAATGTCGCTATTGTTTGGGCAAGGGGTAAACAGTTCACTAGCTCAAGCTTGATGATAATAAAGAGATTGAAACACTGCAATATTTTGTAAATGACCATTGTAACCATATTTAATGCTGATTTTCACAGATTTTATGAAATTAAATCATTTGCATGAAGACCTTGTTTCAATGTTATATTGTATTCGTCTTCTGCAACTACAAATTTTCCCATGCAAGGCTGATAAAGTTTTTTCCAAACAAAATGACACAGTGAGTGTGACAGCTTTGTAATTCGTCCAAATGCTACCTAGGGTATTCCTAATGTAGACTGGTGGTTGATTTCCTTGTTAATGAAAAGTGTCATAATTTACAATAATTGATAAATATAATATTGCAATGTCCATAGAAAACAATTTGAAACAGAGGGATAAATCTTTTGTTATTTGTTGTGATACTTGCAGAAGTTACTTTTGAGACCCATTGACCAGTTTTTTTTCTAGGTACTTTGTTTCTTATGGAATAACTAGTGTAATTAGGTTTTGTGGTAAACCTTTCAATATGAAATGTCTCCTACCATAGTGGCAGTGTGAAGACATTCCCATTCATTGCTGTCTCTCCCAGGTTTTATCTGTCACAAAATTGTTATTTTCCAATTTGAAGAGTTCTCATCTATGTTTTAACAAATTTAATAAAAATGTTTGCTGCAATGAACTAGCTCAAGCTCAATATTTAGAAAGAATAACCTTTTAGAGTCATCAGGGCAGGCACAATCAATTGTCTGTATTGCCCAGCTTGTCCAGAGTCTTAACAAACAAGTGAATTTTTAGTGAAATTTACTATATAACCATGCGGACAAAAATAGGAAAGGATTTGGCATATATGGAAAACTAAATCAAAATTAAATATCTTCAACCCTGGTCATAGTACTGAAATGCCAAAAAGTTGTTTAGCTTGTATACTGTTTACTAACAATTTCTCAGTCATTCTTTATCTAAATGTTTATGGCCATAGCATCACAGTACCTATAGCATCATATTGAAATTTGACGTGTAGCATGGTAAAGCCAAAAAATTTCATGTTGACATTTCTCTTGAACAAGAGATGAATAATTGAGGTGTTGGACTTGGATCAAATCTTTACCAAACTTTATGAAAGGTTTTGAAATTACTTCAGTTTGTTATATTAGTTGTACACTGTACATGATAATTGATTGTGTTGTTTTTTCTATGACCAGATATGACTCTCCGGTGGATGTTTCGCCTGTTGCGGACGATCCTTACAGCTCTCCTCCACAAACCTATCCTGGATGCTTTGGCCTCCCCTACCAGGTATTCTACTTGTTTTTAATCCCATACCTATATTGACTCTTTCATTTTTCATGGACCTTCCACTACAGGTTTAAGAAATAAATGGTCTAAAATAGAATTTGTTGTTTCTCTTTTTGTCACAATGACATATTGCCTATATATTGGAAAGCAAATTCTATTTATAAATAGTAATACATAACATAGTCTAATGTTGCCCACAATTTTGACCATTTACAAAATGATATTCAACGGAAACAATTAAATGACAGTTTGATCGGGATCCATACTCTCCCAGTTGCTGTGTTAACCAATTCACTCATATTATTTGTCACTGGTCTGAATTGAAAGCAGAAGACAACAAATTGTGTGAAAAAAATATTTTCTCAATATCATGGGGCAGTCATAATGACATAAGGATAAATCACAATAGGAGCAATATACTCATTGTTAGAGTGGTTTCTATAGTCATCTGTATAGATTGAAATAATGTAAGGTTCTAACAGGTTTATTATGCAGGGACACATATAGTCCTTACATCTTAGCTACATGTGTTCACTCATTTATAGATTTATGCATTTCACAGCTGGCATAAGTCTTAAACCCCTTTTGAGATAAAGGAAAAAGTTTCTTTACGCAAACAATCTCAAATATATTCATCTTGCATTGGAAATGCAAATATCCCTCTTAAATTTTAACCGCTTGGGAGTTGTTGCCTGCTAATAACTCTAAACAGATAAGGTTTTTACAAAGGAGAATTTATGCTGTTTTTCAAGAAACATAGCCAGTTCAAATTGTGAAAGGGGGATGTATTTGTTAGATGGGAAAACACGATTATTTGTGTTTTGTATTCTAGCCATAATTTTATTACATTAGCTTCAGGTGATCTCTGAAAATGTCTGTAATGCTTTTGAATTTTAAGTTTTACAATCCATTCCTGCATTATGGTATTTTGGAACAACTTGAAGGATAAAGCACATCAGACATATATTGAACATGAAGCTTCACAGAAATTCTGCTCGATATTGTGTTGAAATCATGAGAATCTAAAGATATATCGATTTATACTAGAGCAGTGTATTATTTTGTCACAGTGGGTTTCAAAAGAATTTCATAAGACCCTTTGGGCAGACATGTTTGGTGTCTTCCATGATCATTATGAGCCAAGCATCACAACTTCATGATGTTCATGTGATGGTAAACCTTATTGAATAGATAAGATCAATTTTGCAGAATTATTTAAATGATTCAATGTGGAGTAAAGCATTAACTCTTCAATGCCTCCTCAGCATTTCAGCAGGCAGCTTCTGTTTAAATGCTGTAAAGCCTTTTGTGCTTTTGATTGATAAAATATAATCAAAAGATTGTTTTAATTATTTAAGCTTTCAAGGCATCAGAAATTTTGCTATGGTCATTTTTTTCAGCTGACTTTGTCTATATCTTAATGCAACAAAGGAAAAACAATGTAGTTGCAGACTTCTTAATCTCACAATTTTATAAAGTGACCTAAGTTGAAATCATGTTAACTAGATTAAAAGAAAAAATTAATATTGACTTGTGTTAGGAGTATTTAGGGTATGTTTATACCGGTTCAGGCCCAAATGAAAACTAGACTGTGACTGAATGGTCATCAATTCCAAAATACTATATAAGCCGCCTTCCGACTCCCATATCAATATTTTATCACAATTAAAACAACCTGCTGAATCATTATATAAGTCTTTCAAAGTGTATGTATTATGAAGCATAATGATTTGAGGAGAAAGATTCAATGTCTGTACAGGTATCTTGAAAAATATTTTATGGATATTAAAAAAGATTAGTACTTGTTCAATTATTGTTTGTTTGTGTTGATTTCTATAGAGGAGATTAAAAGCTGTTATTGGCATGTCCAGGCTTGCAGACATGGTTCAGTAACTCCTTTTTGGAGACATGTTCACACTCTATAAACACCATTGTTTACCCTTTTCCATATACATTTATGAATAATTAACTTTTCAAATTAAAACCAAGTCTTTTCCATGTACACTTCATTTGAAAAATAAACTCAGAATAACAGAAATTAAATAAAGAACTAGATAAATTATCAGTTTTTTCGATTCAACCATCTTCATTCAAGTAAAAGTGTTGTATACAATGACATAGCATAGGTCAATATATAAATTGTGAAGGGAATGGGTTAACCATATATTGAATGCCTTTTATGAAAAGGAAAGAAAAGACCCACACAATTTGAGTGGTATTTTTATATGGCTGGAGGGTTCTTTTCTATTTTGTGATTGGAAATTTCTCATGTTTGATTTTAATCTAAAATGACTCTTTTGTTTCTTGGTACATTGACATTCTTGTCTATGAGATAATGATATGAATAGTCGATTTTGAAGAGTTTAGTTGTATGTACTAAAGGGTATTAAATGACCCTAAGGAAATATTCACAGGAAAACAAGTAAGCACTTCTTTCTAATATATTTCAGTGTTCAACACTGTGCAAACACCTTTTTGGTGTTTGTTTGTAACAAACAATTTTGAGAAGACTCTAAGGTTTCTATTTAAATTAAATTCTCAATATCTGGAAGATGTCTTCAGTTAAATTCCTTCTTCCTTCAGCAATGTCTGCAGTTTTCATTCTTTTATCATCAAATGATTACCTTTTAATTCTTGCCAGCAGCTTTTCAAAAAGAATTGTCTTTACCAGCAAACTATTTTATAGATTATTTTTTTTAAATGTAAACTGTCTGCCCTGTTGTTCAAATGGACATATTTCGTAAATACAATAACATGTTTATGAAAAGTCACAACTTTCTAATTTTGACTTATACTCTCATATGAAAATTAAGTTGTCTCAAAATCAAAATCAGACTATGATTATTAAGACTGTGGTCCAGATAGGATGTGTTTGTCTGTAGATCAAACAAACACATAATGAATTGTCAAAGTGTATGTAAATATACATTGGGATGCATACTAAGATTTGTCAACGTCACGTCTCATTTAAACCTTTTGATTGACATTAACTGATATATGATCAGTCAATACTTAAGAACTTTTTAAGTTCTTGAATGTTTTCCAAAGAAGCTTGTAGTTGTGCAAATTTTCAACCAAAACAAACCAAGATTAGTGTTGAAATCATGATGTACTGTCTTGAGAAATGCTGTAAGAAATATAATGTCTACCAAATTGAGAACCTTATAATAATCATTATGTATTAAGTTTGGTGAAAGTAAGTCAACTCTTTTTCAAATGGGGAGGGTAAATTACATTTGGAAAAGATTTTGCAAAACAAACAAGCATGTAATATAACTTTACACCTTGGCGATTGAAAATCAAGAAATGGTTGTGCTTGGATATTGTTTGATCTTTTATGTTACTGCTCTTTCAAAAGAATAGGTTGATAGTTCAGCAGTACTATTAATGTTTCTTATTAAAATACACCTTTGTTTTTTTCTATTCGTCAATTTTATCCGTCTGCTGAAATTTCAATAAGTGAAATACACATTGCCCTCCACAAGCTCTGAAAGCATCATTAAATGATGAGTTTATCGTTATTTCAACAACACTTTAGAATTACAAGAAAACAAAATAGTTTCAAAACTGTTGTTTAGCTCAGTGTCAATATAAAGACTAACAGTTAATTGCTTGAGGCCTGAAACACTTTAAAGATGAGGTTTTCTTTTGAGAATGTGCACAGAATCATTCAGGAGTGTCATCTATTTCTATGATGAATAACAATATCCCTTTTGTATTTAATTCAATTATCTAATTGTATACTTATGTTTTCAAGATATTTAAATGAAGATTATATTTACTTCCTTTTAACTCTCACTCTTAAGAATTGTCTGGAGTGCTTGACTAAGCTATGAAGGAAATTTTAACCTCCAGGTCTTGTGATTATTGTTCTGAACTTGAAATCCCAATGTCCCTTTCGGCTTGGGTTCAAATCATGGTAGAGTTAGATTTCAATTTATATAAGAGTCTGGTGACTTCCACAAAGCAGTTGATGAAACGCAATGAAAACTGATATAAGTATAAATAAATCTTTCTCTATCCATAAGTTGAAGAAATTACTTCAAAGTCATGTAGAGGGATTTACTAGCCTAGGGGGCTAATTTAGTTCTCTAAATGACAACAGGTAGGTAGGTATAATGACACAGCCATTGCAATACAGGTATATCTGAAAAACTATTGAACCCAATGAATAAGTCATCTTTGATGCTTAAAAAAATTAACCCTTTCCTCATACAGGTTTCAGGGACTGTTCCAAATGGAATTTCACCTGAGACATCAATACTCCTGTATAAGATGTAACATATTCTTTGTGCTATTAGAAGCATTTATGGCAAAAGGAAAAAAGACATAGTCTACTGTTGCAGGTGCTTTCAAACAAATATTAATCCTTTGTCAAACATCAAATTTTCGACTTTCCCAAATTGAAAGAGTTTGCAGACGACATTTCGAAATGTGGTAAAATTGGAAAGTAATCATCTGATAGAATAGGAAACAATGTAGGAAAAGGAGAAATTACACAGTGTTTTCTATTCTATCAGAAGATTACTTTCCAATTTTACCACATTTTGAAATGTTGTCTGCAAACTTCGATTTTAGCAATTTCTTCTTTTTCCACAGTGCTTTCCGGGTTCGTCTGCAACAAACTGGTCAAATGTTGTTATTGCTTGGTAATGGGTTAATAACTTTGTTTATTTTAATTTCAGGATCACAACTATGGAGCTCCACCTCCTCTGACCCTGACTCCTCCCCCAGCTCCGCCCCCAAAGGAAAACTTCGAATTGAAGGAAGAAATAGTGGTCACATCGGACCTGTTAAACCAGCCCTTACCCAATATGCCCCCTCAGCCCTCGATTGAAGAAGAGATTGATGATCCCACCAGGTGTATATGTGATTTTATACATGATGATGGTTACATGATACAGTGTGATCAGTGCAGGTGAGTTTTGGCCCAACCTTTTCTCAATCGATGAATATTTATCTCTTATTTAATAATTGAGGGAACCAGCTATTGATAATGGATCATGGGGTCCAGACAAGCCTGCATTTCAGAGGCTTTTACATGAACTTTCTTTTGCTATTAGGTAGCCCCTTATTGTGGTTGGACAACAAAGAAAATAGATAGAATAAGACTCAAGTTTTATTTTGATCGTAGTAGGTGATGTTGTTAATTTTGAAAGTTGAAGGACAAATCTTCCTTATCGATGGATTTTGTTGAATTACAGTTAACATCTATTGAGGATAACATTCTGTAGATACCTTAATGACTATTTTAACAACCTCTCCATGTATTCTTTTAGACTCTTATTGCACAAGAATGGTAAAATCAACTAAAACAGATGATTTATCTTTTTTTTCTCAGTAATAGTTGTCAATGAGATAAAGAGGATGTTATTTGTTGCAATGTGAAATTGTCACCTATCCACCCCCTATCCATGCATTCAAATTTTAATCAGCTAAGAAAAAATGCATGAGGTAATTCAAAAGTGGTTTATAAGCAGATTTATTTTTCACATGGAAAAGGCTTTTACAGTTGAAAAAAAAACCTTGGTGAATGAAATGCAAACATCATTGATGTAGAACTGAGTTGAAACCCGGATGCTAAAAGCAATTTTCTGGTATTGGTTATTTCTCGGGAAAATTTTCTGCAGTTGCTATGGAAACTGTGTTATCAGTGCAGTCAGTCTTTGATGCATTTGATTTTGTAATGATGTACAGTCTTGAGAAACCCTATCGGTAATATAATGGCTGGTATGTCTGCCAAGTTTTGCTTTGTAAAATAGATGAATACTTTAAACCAAACAAAACTAGATATGAATATAAAGGCCATTTCTTTAAACTTGAAAGAAGACTTTTATCCTTAATGCATATCATACTTGTTAAAAGGACATAATTTACTTCTCAAGATTACCATTTTCAATCTGTTTTTACTCAGTAGATGTTATGCCAAAGTCCTGCTAAAAATGAAAATGTAGTTCTGCATCAGGTTCTTGACTGTCCATCTCTATGCTTGGTCACTTTCACTTGCCTTGGTTTGGTTGAATAGCCAGCGAGTATTCAAATAGGCAAATTAGGTTCACTACACCTGATAATCCATGTTAAACCAATTTCCTCACATGAAATTCTAACTGTTCTCAACTGAATTCAGTTGGTCATCATATTTATTTTAACCTTTATAGTACTGGACCAAACTTCATGCTTATGTAAACAGGTTAGATCCAGGCCAGCAGCCAAGTAAATTGGCGGCTGGCCTGTGATCTAACCTATTTGCTATTCTGAGTATCTCTCGTCATCAAAATTAAGCAGATATTTAAGATTTGGAAAGCAGACGACACAAAAAACTATTTTTAGAAAATTACCCAGCATTATTAGGGTTAATGAAAACAGTTTATTGGGGTACCGGTTTATTGCAGTATTTGGTTGAGACAAATTGCACAGATGATGAAACTGACCTTTACTATCCTCTCCTATTGTAGGATATGTTTATTGAGTGTACTATTTCTATTATTGCAGTGTCTGGCAGCACATAGTGTGTATGGGACTAGACAGGGACAGTATACCAGACACCTATCTCTGTGAGAAATGTCATCCTCGACCCGTGGATAGAGCTAGAGCAAGGGAGTTCCAAATACGGAAACGGGAATTCCTTAAAACACTTGTCAGTAAGTTGTTTTTATGATATTTGATTTCCTGTTTATTGGTAGTCTGCTGTGTGGTGTTCGTTATAAACAAGTATATTTATCATTTTGAATTTCATGAAATCTTTGTCTTCTTGCAAGGAATTCCTAGCAGACAAGTTGGAATAGGAAATGGTATTTGAAATCTGTTCATAAGAACCTATGCTATCTTTGATTATTTGACTGCTTCACAGATGATAATTTGTTTATTTTAAGCGAATTTCATTATGAAGATTTTTGATGTAACTTTTCTGCATCTGATATGCTTTAATTAAGAAACAGAACTCATATTTGGGTGCAGCTGAGCAACATCATGGCTCATCGCTGGAATTTAATCCTCCTTTAATATGTGTAAGGTATTTAGAAAAATAAACTAAAATGTCAAATCAGGAGGTCTAAAACAATTTCTACATTTGTTCACTAGTGTCAGATGATAGCATTATAAATATTTATAGTCTCTAATACTAAGGACTCTTTAAAATTTAACCACTTGTGCTATGATATATTGAATGTTATGTACGAGTTCACAATTATGCTTGGAACATGTTTTGGCCACCTGTTACTGGGAAAAAAAGGCTTGGATGAGAATTAAAGTGTTCCATTCATAGGCTTATATTATTTCTCCGATTTTCATATACTCATGTTTCCTTATTAACATATTTATTTTTGTTTCTTTAAAGTTACATCTCATGATTCAAGTGCCACTGATACAGACCCAGAGGAAGTTAATAATCGTCTCAAAGCCTATGGACTTGATGCAAGTCAAGCTAAACAAGAGAAACAAAAACAGAAGATGAAGGTGAAAAAGAGAAAAGAAAGAGCGAATTCAAGAAATAATAAAAAACTGAAATTGAAAGAGGAGAAAATTGAAAAAGAAAATGCAAACAAGGAATTGAACAAGAAACATAAGTTAATGGTGAGAGACTTTGCTTCAAAAACAGCACTAGCGAAGAAAGAAAAGGTATGACAAACTGCTTGGCAGTGCTTTCTTCATCATGAAGAAAGCAATTATGAATTTGCTTTTGTATCTCAAAAATGTTGCTACTTGCAATTATCCTATTGGTACTTTCTGCTAACACAGAATCTTAAATGTGGTAGCACAGGAGAAAAGGGCCTCTTTCCTCTTTCTTTTAGGATGCTTTAATTAGATTTAAGGTTTAAGTTATATCTATAATCTTTTAAACCATGATGTACTATTTGTTATAGCAAAAGGTGTACATTACTTGTTAATTAAAATGTAGGATGCATTTTCAGCTGGTTATGTTTTGAAATATGGTGGCATTAGGAAAACTCATAATTTATGAATTTTTACAAAACTTTAAATGCTGTTACCATTTCATCCGTTTTTGACATATTGATGAAAATTTTTGTTTCTTCTGCTTTAAATATATTACTTGGAATGAGAAATGGGCTAATAAAGGGATGAGACTCAGTCAAGGTTTATCCAGATGAATAATCGGCTAGAATTTTGTCTGAAGCAGACTGAAATTCCACATCCTCTTTAAGTGAGCGTCTGTATTTAAATGATTTTACTTTCATAAAGTTATCCTTAATGAAGTAATCTTATGTGTTTGAACAGTTGACTAAAAAGATAGAAAAGATGCGAGCTGAGAGGATCAGTAAAGAGATGCGAGATGATAAGCTTGGCTGTGAGAGTATCAAAGATGATGAGAGGATCATCAACAACATCAAGACTGTCACCTCCCCTGTTATACAGGATGAAAATGCTCAGAATGCCTGGGACATCCAGTCATTCAAGTAAGTGGATAATCAAAATTATTTAACTTTTTAATACATTAATTTCATACATAATGCTTATCTTGTTCTTAAACCTAGTTGTCATAAAGAAAAAGCAACAAAATCAAGAAATGAAGATACTTATTTCATAACAACTTTTGAAGATACTTATTTCATAACAACTTGAATAATTTTTATTGTATTTCATATTTTGACTTAACTGCATATTTATATGTGCATAACACAATGTAACTTTAATAGAATTTACTTACTTACTTTAAAAATGTAGTTTAAGTTCCTTAAAGGAATCTTTTCAATTGGTAAATATGTAAATATTTTTCAATTATTTCATCAATAAACATTTTCCTGGTTCAGGTAATTTTCAGGTGGCAGCATTAGGTTGAAATGTCATAAGTTTACACCCATAATGTATTAATAAGTTCAAAAGTATAAAAAACTTAACATATACTTATTGTTGCTCATAGATTTGCATATCATGATGACAAGCACAACAAACAGTTAACAATACCAACACATTTACATAAACAATGCCATTCATAGACTTTACATGTTCATTTTTGCTTGTGGTGAAAAGTGTTAAATTAATTATTCTGTTCATGGATGTGTAGCAAATTTATATGGAAAGACTTGCTAAATCTTCAATTTTGTATTTCAGTGAATGGGAACAAAGTTATGAAGTGGCCAAGTATAACCAATATACAACTTATGTGCAGGAATATCTCAACTCAACTTACATGAACGGACATCAAGTATGTACAGTTTTACTTTCTCTAATATTTAATTAAACAAAAGACATGCCAAATGTAAATTCTTTACAAGCAAATATTTATATTTCCATAGCCATCAGCCAATTATACAACTAACAATCCAAGCAAGCTCTAATTAAAACAGGAACACATTTATGTGTTTGTTTTTTGTTCATCAAATGTATGGAGGCTTATTTAGTCCTTTGTTTGGAGGATGAAGCAGTATATAGAAAAAAAAGCTTGGCAAGGGTGAACTTTACAAAATAAAATGTGAGAGGTTATAGGAAATTTGTATGGGTCTGTCACTAATTCTGAATATGCCTTGTTGTCTCATTGCACAGATTTCTAGGGAATTGCCCTGGGTCTAGTTTTATGAAACATTTTATGCTAAGGATTGGCATAAGTTCAAAAAAGCTTTCCTTCTCATTTCAAAATAGGGCTAAGCAATATCTCTGAGACCCTTCCAATGACGTGTCACGATGCAATATTGTACATTCATTTCAGATACTATTCATGTTTATCAGCTTTGACTTATGCAAATATATTCCTTAAGAACGTTTAGTAAAATGGTACCCTGATGATTGGTTCTATAACGATTTCTTAAACCTTCACCACACCAAAAGCCAAATTTTCAACTGTCCCAAATTGAAAGAGTTTCCAGACGACTTTTCAAAATGCGATGAAATCGATAGATAATCTTCTGCTAGGGCAGAAAACATTGTGGGAAAAGTAAAAATTGCTCTTAAACAGCAATTTCTCCTTTTCCCACCATGTTTTGCAGAGTCGTCTGCAACAACCTGGCCAAATGTTGTTATTGTATGGTAATGCGTTAAAGATAATTATTGTTATTTATTTCAGAATGAAATAGCAGACCTTGTGACTGATGGGCTGCGGGTTCAGCGTTGTCATATCAAGGATCTGAAATCAAGGAAAAAGGTATGACTGTTACCATGGTGATCTCTGTATTATTAATTATATGCCTGTAACTAGATAGTTACTTTGTAAGAATGATTTACATTGGATAGGAATTCATTTGGTTGTTCCAATTTTTTCAATTCTTAAATGCTTAAAATGCACAACTTATTTTCATGTATGGGATGTTTGATATGTTATTTTATAAATGTAGTTTGTTCTTAACCCTTAGAATGCTGGGTAATTTTCTAAAAATATTTTTTTGGCGTCTGCTTTCCAAAACCTGAAATATCTGCTATATTTTGATGAGAATGATACTCAGACTTGCTAACATGTTACGTCACAGGCAAGCTGCCAATTTACTTGGTGGCTGGCCTGGAACTTACCTGTTTGCATAAGCATGAAGTCGGTTCTAGCACTAAGAGGGTTAAAGCTTGGATGCCCCATTTATGTCTTGTTTGTCGTAAATGAAAGATTAATGGTTTACCTTGGTCCTATTTCAACCATTTATATTAAAATGAGCTTTATTTAATTGAGCATATCATTAATTTCTTAATAGTTTTGAGATTCTGTTTCACATCATGAGAGCCATGCATATTTTACATCTTAGGTTTTGAGTCGAAAATATTTCACCTAGAAAATAAACCCAAGACTGATGTAAAACTCCAAGAGAAATAGTTTTGTTTGCGAACAACAGTCTGCATGACTTAAAGAAAAGGACAGTGCTCTTTTCCATACCAATTCAGTTCAATAAAGTAAATTAAGTATGAGATTAGCAGAGGTCAATGTAATAGGCATATTAAAGGCTCATTCATGCAGTAGTTGAATCTTTACCATAAAGCCTATTATTTGGACACTCATAGAAAACGTCTTGAAGACTTTACTGCTGATTATCTTCAGCATAGGGTTTAGAAAAGAAGTATTAAAGGGGTGAGAAAAGAAAATGAATTGTACCTAAAATCCTGGAAAAAACAAGTACCATTTCGAGGGTTCAGTGCAATACAATAGTAAGTGTTTCATGTTTATGAAGCACTTTCTATAGTATTCCACTGAACCCTTGATTTAAACTGTGATATGGAGCATTTGGATTTGTATACATGGTAATAAGAGTTTCTATACTTGCAGGGTTTGGAATCCACATGCAATATCCCCAATGGCCAGCCAGTGATTGAGGTGATTGGGAAGGTGATGACCAGACATCAATATGATAAGGATAACTTTGGGCAAAGACAGTAAGTTAACACTATTCTCTCTATCCAATGTACAACATAAACTTTATAACCTGTTTATCCTTGAATGATTTAACACAATGTTTAAAGATTAAAAGATACAGAAAAATCTTCTAGTAGTTTTTCTTCCGTTGAAGAACTATATACATAGTTGTAACATTTCTCATGGTTTGATGAAATTTGTCATGGTGTATTTTTTTTATTTTTTTTCCTATAACAATTAATCTATTCCTCTATAATTGAAGTTGGCGATGTTATCCACAGACTTCAAAATAAGCATGAACATAACATTTACTTTCTGTTATGTGTTAGATTGCATTGTGACATAAGGATGAATTCTTGTAGAAATGAATCCTTTTGCCTCAGTGGTGTCTTAACCTTTCTGCAGTAATGATGTCAAAATTGGGTACCATTGAGACACATGGTAATCAACCACATGTTAAGCCTAAGAATGCTGGGTAATTTTCTATAAATATCTGCTTTCCAAAACCATAAATATCTGCTTAATTTTGATGAGGGAATATACTCAGAGTAGCAAACAGGTTTGATCACAGGCCAGCCGCCAATTTACTTTGCAACTGGCCTGGATCTAACCTGTTTGCATAAGTATGGAGTTGGTTCCAGCACTATAAGTGTTAAGTCTTCTGCAGTAATAATGTCAAAGTGGAATACCATGAACCAACAGGCTAATATACCACATGTTAATTGTGCTATGTTTGTTTCAGGTTAAGTCCCTTTGTGTTTTTCTATGGGATTGTGTTTGACCTCGACCTTGTAATAGATGCCAGTGACTACGGGAATGATGCCAGATTCATAAGGAGATCTTGTCAGCCCAACGCTGAGGTACATTCGTTTGTTACTTCTAAGGATTATTCTTATGATATTTATTTCTGGACTTACCTAGGTTTCTTCTTTATCCATTGAACTACTTAATCTACAGAAGGCATCTCAAGCATATCATTTCATCATGATTAGGCAAGAAATAAACATTGCTATAGAAAAGTTCCATCTGAATCAAGCCAATTCAGTTTACCCTGTTTCTGGAGCAGACATGGCTCAGTGCTTAGACTGATTTTGTGTGAAGACAGGTTCCATCCATTCCTGTCTGATTTGCAGCTGGTTAAATTGGTATTCTTGATTTTTTCTTGTAAAGGTTTTGAGTCATCTGTAATAGGGAAAGTATTTAATGATAGATGATGGGAGTCTCAATAATGCTATGGCAACACTTTGTTAACAGAAATATTTTGATCATTTTCTCAAAATTTCAGGTACGACATGTTGTTGCTGGTGGGCAGGCCCACTTTATTGCTGTAGCAACGAAGGATATCGCAGAACATACTGAAATAACCATCCCATATGACTATGACTACAAAAAATGGTAACAGTCAATTACTCTTTGTGTCTTATTAATGAAAACAAATTGTGCCGCTTTCATCTTCAAAGTAATATTTAAGAGATCAAATTGAAATCAATTGTCAAATTCACCAATTACGAATGACTTTTTTTCTGTTTGAATATCTCATGGTAAACACCACAAATTTATGATTATGAAAATACTCATGTAGTATGACAATGACAGTTTGTTCTACACTCTGATATTGTTTTTCATTGCAGGAACTTTTGTGTGGATTGTGCATGTTTACGGAACAGCTGTCCTATATCAAGGTACCAGAAAAAAAGGTTGAGGTTTCAAAAGTTACAGATTGGAGAGTAAGTTTGATGATTATCTATTCAATTAAATGAGGTACTTTTATATGATAACTATTAATGCAGAACTTCTTTTACTCAATGCACCATCCAATGACTTTTTAGCAGAGAAATTATATACTTTCAATTTAATTTTGTTGTAAGACTTATCTATTGATAAATAAGAGATATGAAAGAATTGTTTATATATGATATACTCAACATGTCTAGTTTTCTTGGTGGTTAGATTTATGGAGTTGATAATTTTATCGCATTTTCTCATTATAGAAGAGCAAACAAGAAGAATAACAAGAATGAGAAGAATTTAAAGCTGCATGTGAAATCCCCTGTCAAGTCATCCCCAACAAAGTCCCCAGTAAAATCTCACCCTAAAACTCCTGAGAAGATTGAAGATTCCTTACCGCAGCCTGATTCCGGGGATTGCTCAGCCTCTGAGACGGTACAACCCGCAATCAGCCCTATAAAGATGGTGAGAAGATCACAGGTTTCCAAGCAAACCAATGTTAGTACCCAGGTGTCTGCAAGTCGAGTTAGATCAATCAGTGTACCTTCACAGGTATGTAGAACCTTTAAAATATATTGCCCTTAACTAGAGGGCTTCACTGTCTTGTGGTTAGAGATCAAAACTTGGAATCACATAACACCAGGTTTGTGAAAACATATGAATGTATTTTGATGTTCAATTTCAATTGTAGTAGAACTCCCAAGACTTAACGGTATATGTGCGCTTTTATCACAACAATAAATCATACATGTATTACTTTTCACTTCTTCATTTTATGAAGAACTAAGAAGCCATGAGAATTATTTTTAAAAATTTCTTGATTTGATGTCTTTGCTTTTACACAGTTTCATGACTGATGTATTTTTAGAGGGGCTAGTTACAATAACGGATTCTTACGAACAGTGTCCGTAACGAAGCATAGCTAGAAAAATCCACTTTGGATTTTATGTCCCCTATGAGGATTCGATCCCGGTTCTCCCGGGTGACAGTCCAAGACATAACCACTGAGCTAAAGAGTCGGCTCAGTAACGCAGAGGTTACATCTTGTTCTGATTGATTGTTGCTATGCTGTAGAGAGTGAGGTGGTTACGTAACACACCCCCTCTTATAGAAGTCATCATTTATGATGACATGTTAGCCATTTCGGCTTGTAAGTCCATTTTGGACGAATTAATGGCTCAATGGCCAATCCCGGACGAGCCCCCATCTTACGAACAATGTCCGCAACGAAGCATAGCTAGAAAAATCCACTTTGGATTTTATGTCCCCTATAAGGATTCGATCCCGGTTCTCCCGGGTGACAGTCCAAGACATAACCACTGAGCTAAAGAGTCGGCTCAGTAACGCAGAGGTTACATCTGATTGATTGTTGCTATGCTGTAGAGAGTGAGGTGGTTACGTAACAGGATAAACAAGTAAATTATATTTAATAGGAATAAGCCAACATATTAATCCTGTACTTATGTGTTAAGTTTTGATTTATTTTATATAGGAAGAAGACTCCTCATCTGTTACCGAGTCCCTGGCCACCCCAGAACCAACAACTTTACGCTGTTCTGAAGTTGACGCTCTCACATCACCAGAAATAAAAGACAGTTCTGGGAAGAAGAATAATGAGGCAGGAGAACCAGGAAAAAGGAAAATGGTAAAATGTTTACTTTGAACCTGTTCTAGATTAAATTGAGCCTCACTATTCAGAGAAAAGAGAAGCGCTATACCACTCATGTAAGCGTTGCAGTTGTATCTTAGTATATCTCATGGAGTACTGTTTCGAATTTATTTAAACTTCTCACCTTTACTAATGGCCATTATGTGAGGTCACTGAAAATGTCCCATAATTCTTACTTGGAAATTTATTTGATTAAATTATGCCTCTTTTTGTACTTTAAAACTGTGGTTTATACTTTGTGTTTAAGTTGATATCTCAATAAATTTGGAAGGGAATAGACTAGACCTCTGCACATGTACTTGAGGCAATTTTTAGCTTGACTATTCAAAGACTAAGAGGAGCTTTACTACTCACCTGGGATTTTTCCAATTTGTTCATCTTATCTGGTTCACAATGACTTAAATACACAAATGCTGAGGTTCAAGTTGTCATATTGCTTTTCTTACATTACCTGTGTTTTCTGCTGACATTATGAACGCAAAACTACAAAATGAAAAGAAGAACTTGTGACAAATTTCTTTATTGGTCTATTTAAATTAGATAGAGTAACACAAATAGAAGTATGTCTTTCATCACAGGACTTGCAGTTGTCACATACTGTATAAATATGATTGATCAAAGACCATTTTCTCTGAATATTTACCAGATGATGTAATCGTTCCTAATATTTCAAGAAAACATCTACACAATAGATCACTTTTAAGTCAAATAGTATAGCTTGATGTCCAACTTTTCTTTTTGTAAATTATTTGTAGTTTGTGTTCAATAACATTTGTTTATATTTTAATCTAGACCCGAGAAGAAAGAAAAATGGAAGCTATTATGAAAGCCTTTGAAAAGATGGAAAAAAGAAACGCCAGAAAGGCTAGCGTGGACCATCACGGTGGGGCAGTGAAGGAGAAAGAGGTAGAAAAAGTAAAAGTGAAGGAGAAAACAAAGGAGAAAGATGAAGTAAAGAAGGAGAAAGAAACAAAGCAAGAACCGGAGGTAACACTTTTAGAGGTGTCTGACTTTCAATAAGGGACAACATCTTGCTTGATATATAGACCTCTTATAAACATGTAGAAAGATCATTATGATCTGTTGCAAGGAAGGAAGTAAAGTACCAACATGCATGTAATGACCATTTGAAGAAAACGTAACATATGACAAATGACCTTCATTTAACCCATGAAAGAGGATTCAGGATTAGGCAGTTAAGTGTCTGGTACTTGTTCTTATAAGGAACTGTTAAGTGGATATCTCAAAGTTCTAGCTAAAAGGGCATATAATACATGCAGCATTTTATAATCTGGGTTTGTGTATCCCTACTTAAATGTTCTTGATGAAACAACCATCCAGTTGACAACGCCTCAAAAAAAATATTCATACAGTGAAATTGTGTACAAATCTCAGACAAACAAATGCATGTGTGCAGCTGAATATTGCTTTCATAGATGTTATTGTGAAAGCAACAATAATAGACAAAAATAGGGTAAGTTATTGTTGACCGGTCAATCCCGATAAGTGTGCACAGTATAGGGCTCAGAGAGGAATTAACATTATCAAGGTAATTTTTCCTCCTATCTTGAATTTATACACTGAAGGTTAGTGATAAGGAAATTAAATATAGGTCCAGATAAAAGAGGTTTTCACTAACTTCATTACTGCTTCTCTTAACTCTATATTGTGGGTGCTCGTTAGAAATATCTAAAAGAAATGATTGTAATATGTATACATTCAAAACATTTTCATCTGAAAGTGATAAAAAAATTAGTGATATCTATGGCTACTTTAGCAAGATTTAATTTTTCTGAGCGCTACGAAGCTTTTAAGTGAAGTATTTGTTTATAGCAAAATTTTGAAATGTTGGGCTATCATGAACTTATATGATGTTTATTCAGTGGGATCCTCCCGCTGCTGCTGTAGCCCCTGTTATTAAGGAGGAGGTGAAGGAAGAGAGAGTGGTTGTTCCAGAGGTGGTAGTTCAACAAGATCAGCCAGCCCCACAAGAGGTGAAAGAAACTAGCGATGTGAAGGAGGTGGAGAAAAGTTTGCCATCCCCTCCCATACCACCACAGCAAATCGTCAAGGAAAAACAAGTCAAAGGGTAGGTCTCAGTATGATTATACCATCTCCTACATATACAGTAAATAAAGTTAATCTATTGGGAACTCATTGTTTGCATCAAATTTACAGTAGAAACTGATACTCCACATAATTTGAGAACTCTCGCAAGGATCAATGTTATTTTTGTCACAGCATTTCTAAATGATGACTACTGGAAAATCTTGCTGAATGTCGATGGTTTTTTCTCGGCCTGACCAGCCCTAATGGTTAGTAAAATTAGAGTTTTTCTCGGCCTGACCAGCCCTAATGGTTAGTAAAATTAGAGTTTTTCTCGGCCTGACCAGCCCTAATGGTTAGTAAAATTAGAGTTTTTCTCCTTCCATAATGAACCAGACTTCATTATTCAACTGATTCTTGATGTGGTGTATAAAAAGGAAGACAAATTAATACTTATGTTGTTTTTTTTATAAAAATCTATTGACAACAAGGGGTTCATGAATAAAGTTTGGATATTGTTCAAAATATTGACTAATATGTTAAAAGTAACTCATTAAAAGTATTTTGAATGGAAAAAAACTTTTTATTTTGTTAAATAGTTAATAATGAATGTTAAATGCCACTTGTCGTTATTTTGAGATATATTGAATTTTTTCTTCTTTTTTTCTCAATTTAGGAAGAAGAGCAAGAAAGCGGCTGCCAGAAGGTGGGTTATGTCTTATTCTTCTAAAAAAAGGTAATCATCACACATTCAACTTAGCTTGCATGGCATTCTCATCGACAGGACACTACTGGTAGCATGCATTGTGTGTATGATGGTTGCTTGAAGTTTTACATTCTGTGAAGGTTGTGTTGGCTTTTGTTGCATTTTCAATTTCAGTATGTTTATTTATTTTACATGTATCAAGCTTAAGAAATACTGTTGTTGAATAATGAAATACTACTTATAGATATTAGATAGGGAGAAAATGTCTCCAGTTATCCAATAATACAGATTACAGTTAAGTATTTTAAACCCAAAAAGAAAATCAAAAGATAAGCATTGTGGCTTAAGTAGTTAAACGACAAAAGAAAATCAATAAATATTATTTCAAATGAAGTCATGCTGAGCAAAATTAAAGTATTCTATTTTTTGTTATGATCATAATATTGAAATCAATTTGGAAAGACCTCAAAATGTCTGCTTCATACACATCGTAGTTTAGGAGTCAAAGTCACTACACCTACTTCTCTTTAAAGCATGTTTTTTTAGTATTGTTTCAGCTTAGATAATTTCTTCAATGTTCATTGTGTGTTGTTTAACCATTTCCATCATACACATTTTGATACATCTGTAGCAGAATACTAAGACTCAATATGTAAAAGAAAGATATTTTCTAATTTCATCCATTTGTCACATTGGTTTCTTACTGAATAACTCAAAAAAGAGTGATTCTCATACTTAGAGTTGTCTGCTATTGCTTTTAATCTGGAGCAGTTCTCAAACTTAATATAAAGGAATTTGCCAATTGAGAACCAAACAAGAGAACTTTCACTCTTTCCTTCAACTTTGTATTATGAAATAATTAACAATATTGTCTTAGAAACCTAATGAATACCCTTAAGCATGGGATTATCTAATTGGTTTTTAAACTGTTAATGACTTTGGTAGGCAATCTTATCTGGATCATTGATTTGATGTTTTCATTGGTTGTGGTTATTGTTTTCTCGTTATGTTGTCATATGTTAAGTAATTTGGAAAGGACATTGCACACAAAAACAGAGAGCAATTACAAAGCACAAGAAAGGTTGCACTTTCTATTAAAGGATGAATTGTTTTCTGACACAAAGTTACAGTTTGGGGAACAGCAAAGGAAGAAACCATTACAATGTTTGCAGATGTTGATTAATTAAAAACTGTTTTTGGTGAACAAATAATATATTAATATAATCTGATATCAGTTCATTTAAATTTTATCAATGTTTCTTTATACTTTACAATACATCGAAAGAGTTATGTCCCTTGAAACAGGATTTTTGGACTGTCTGCTTTTTAATTAGAAAACTTAATGAAAATTGTTACTGTCTTGAGCATAGATTTGTTAGCAAGCAATATAGCCCCAAGAATTTTACAGCCCTTGCAAGAGACATATAAAGGTTTCCAAAGAAAGCAGGGGCAAGAGTATGTTTAAATATGTATGCTAACCTTCCTTTGTAAGGAAGCATGTCATTCTGTTTATTTGAATCATTTCAATAAGGGCTGGAAGCAAATTCTGCAAAAGAAGCTTTAATTCTTGTCATGTTTCGCATGCCAATATATTTAATCATTGATATTGTCACAAATCTTACTTCATGCATGCAAGACATGTTAAACAAATTGAATACATACGACTTTACTGCTGTCTTATTCAAACCTTCTGAGTTTTATAACTAGCTTCTTTGTAATTATGATGGATTTGATATATAAGGAAGCATTATAACAAAGGGAGAAATACATGATTTAAGAAACTTTTTTTCTATTAATGGTTTTCTGTTCTTAAATTCTAGATTGATTGAACCAATAATCTATGGCTTATTATCATAAGATCACTTTCTTTTTACATGAATCTGCTGCAGATATAATGATAATAATTGTAGTAATGAGTTTAACCTCCATCATTCACCCTATATCTGTGTTTGTATTTCAGGAGAACACGGAACTGTAGTGGAGCGAGTGGACCAGAATTACCAACCCCGGTTACATCTCTAGATGAAAGCTCCAACAGTGTCGGTGCCATCTCCATGCTGCCTTCACCCAGTATCAGCTGTCCTGTTACACCAGCAGAGGGTCCTGCTACACCACCATCATTTAAATTTGTGAAAACAAAAAGGGTAGGCTTCACCTCCTTCTTGTCTAAACTGGTAGACAATTTAGATGCATTCAATTAGGTTGACTTAAACAGAAATGATATAAATTGTAAATGACTTGGATTTTGAGAGGGCATCCATCAACAAGTTAAATATTAACAAAATAAATTGTCGATGTTCCTAAACTTCTGAACAATGTAGATTCATTTGTATATGTCAACTCTAATACAAAATAAGTTGTAGATGACTCTGAATTCATGATGGCAAATCTTAAGAAGTAATACTTATTTAGGTGCCATGAAACTTAATTTTACTATTGAATATACTTGTTCTTGTAAGTCACTGTTAATTCTTTATTTCTTTTCTAAGAAAAAAACACATTATTCCAGAGATGCACTTATGTGTCACTTCTTTGCTAGTGATCCCCATATGAACATGTTACTATGATGTATTATGCTGCATAATGAAGATATATTGTACAAAGAAACCATCCACAAGTGATATAATCAAATGGCCTCTATGATACAATATTAACACTAAGAAAACTCTTGACAAATAACATTTTCACCTTGCAGCACTTGATGAATGAGTGGTACAGCGAGAAGGTGACAGATACCAAACCACCGGCCAAGTCTGAGCCTTTACAAGTATCAGTCCCTGATGACAGTATGTTTGTAACATGTCTCCCGAGTCCACGTAACTCCTTAGATAAACTTAGACGTAACAGTCAGAGTAATGGATCCAGGGATAGGTATGGAGTGGCCACAGATAATAGTGTAGGATCAGCAAAAAAGGTAAATATAAAGTGATTTTGTATTGCCAAAAGGTATCAGATAAAGTTAACTGAGGCAATTTTATATCAGTGTAATCATGAAGAAACATATTGCATATAATTTTCGATTCCTTTTGTCATTTTTGTTTTCTTATAAGAAATTCATATAAGTAATAACACACTAAAAATACTTTGATGTTCTTTGTTTAAGTCTTTTTTATGCTGTCATCTGGTTAAGAACTATATTGTTATTGATTTAGTTGCCTGCAGCTGACATTGGCATCATTGATGTAAAAGAATTACTCATACACTAAAACATTTATCATTCAAGAATTGTTTGTATGGCACTGAAATTTGTCATAAATTGTTGGCCTAAATATTCTAACATATACTGTGTCTGTATGCTAAAACAGACTTGAATTTTAACAGATTGATTTATATACAAATGAATATCAAAAACATTCCCCCTACATATGTTTTTACCTGCTTCTGCAGTATAGACATACATTCACACTCACACATTTACAATTATTTTTAAATTGTACGGACATATGTTAATAAATATGATTGTTTACATTGTAATGAACAATGAGCATTGCTGTGCTCAAGTCCAATTTCCACATAAAATTTATTTTATGTCATGTTATTAAAAGCATGAATTTTTATGTTGAAACAGCGCTGGTTAAGGCAGGCAATGGGTGAAGAGTCAAGTGAGCCCTGTTTATCATCGCCCATACCACCCTCAGGTGGGATGAGCCCAAATCCACAGATGGCCATGCCCAGCCCATGTGCTTCACCACCTATTGGTAAGTTGTGTTAACCCATTACCAATCAATAACTTCATTTGACCAGTTTGTTGTGACTTTGGAAAACTTTGTGGGAAAAGAAGAAATTGCTCTAAATGAGCAATTTCTCCTTTTCCCACAATGTTTTCTTCCCTATCAGAAGATTGCTTTGCAATTTCATCACATTTTGAAATGTCGTCTGCAAACTTTTTCAATTTGGGAAAGTTAAAAATGTGGCGTTTGGTTAAGGGTTAACCCTATATTGGAACAAATAAATATCATCAGCAGACAACCAAAAATAGCATGATAAGATTTATTTTCTTTAACCCATAGAATATTGAGTAAATTCCTAAAGACAGATTTTTGTGTGGTCTCCTTTCCAAAACCTTAAATATCTGCTAAATTTTGTTGTGGAAAGATACGCAGAGAAGCAAACAGGTTTGATCACAGGCCAGTTGCCAATTTATTTGGCGGTTTGCCTGGATCTAACCTGTTTGCATAAGCATGAAGTCTGTTCCAGCACTATAAGGGTTAAGATCTTGAATAAAAACCAATGTGGCAAGAAGATGGATTGCTCATTAAAATTAATTTTGCTTTTTTTGACAGTGTCTACTTCAGCAATCAAATTGAGGTCTTATGGAGTAAGGGGTTAATCCATTTACACTAACTCCAGCCTGACCATACTTTTAGTTTTTTGCTCTGTAATTGACTTGATGTAAATGTAACGAATTGATTATTTCAGACTTTGTAACTCCATTAAAGAAACGCCGGCTGGCAAGGGAGTCTCTTTCAAGGGAATCCATTGCCAGTGAATCTCCCACACCAACACCCACACCGACCCCCACACCCACATCAACAGTCCCCTCAGAGACAATGAACACAAATTATTTCTCCGGTCTCAATGAGACATTTGAGAGCAAGATGGAGGAGATAAGATTAAAGAATGGGATAAGCTCCTATTTCTCTACACTGAAATCTGCAGAGGAGGAGGGAATGGTTGAGGTGAGATATTTATGTATCTTTATCATTAACTGAGTTCTATGTAGCCATTTAATGTGGCCTCAATATCAATTCAATTCTGTGTAGCCTTTTAAAGTAAGTATGTAAGTAAATTGTATTGTAGTGACATTGTGTAATGTACATATACTATACATATACACTATTTACAACACCTAGCAACAATGGGCCTCTAAGTCATTTTGAGGTCAAAACATGAATAACATGAAATACAACAAAAGTTAACCAACTTTCTATAAAATACCTGCACAAAAGCTATAATTATGTTTTCAAATAGAAACTTTCAAATGTTAAATTAAGTAGATAGCCAAAGTTTAAATGTGGCCTTAATGTCATCTCAATTCTATGTAGTCTTTTTAATGTGCCTCAATGTCACTTAAGTACAAAATGAGTCGGTAAAATTATATTTTTTTACAAATTTCTTAAGGAAGAATATTACCTAAGCTGTGGATGCACCTTCATACCCCATTCGTTCATTCTTAAGGTAGTATCTGCGTCTATATTAGCCTGTGGTGTGTAGGTTTGAATACAGGTTAACTTCAAAATTATTCTTCGGCATGCATGAATCAGAGCACCTAAATTACCAAGATGCAAATTTTGTTAGGATTCTCATAAAAACAGTTAATGAAATGTTTTCGACAGAGAGTATATAATATTCAATCATTGTACATTAGTGTGAAAGCTAATTTTCAAACCCACCAAGATAGGATGATATATTCATTAGTGTTTGTTTGCACTAATCTTTCAGTTTAGCCCATATATATTTTTTTATCGTAACAGACTAATCCTGAAGCACAGAGCTTGGATCATATTGATGAAGGAAGTTCTAAAGAAGTTAATGCAGATCTAGTGGAGACTATAAAACCACCAACATCCGACTCCAACAACGTTATTGAGTCAGGCACACAGGAAAAAACACCTGAAGACAATAGTGCAGAAGTGAACTGTTCAAGCAGTGAAAACACGGGTATAGAGGTATCTCCTGCAGGAGACCTAAACCAGATCTCAAATTCAGACAATGTGTCAGTGTTGTCCCCCTCGGAGAATGCAGACAATGACTTAACACCCTCTGTAGAGGGAGAGGAAGAGGAGGTACAGGTTGTGGAGGAAGACAAACAAACTGAGCATAGTGAACAAATGGAACCAATCCTGTTAGGCTGTGATGATAAGGGGGAGAGTAAAAGTGCTATTAACTCGGAACCGGATAGTAGTGAGGGTGTCTGTTCTAAAACTGCTGAAACACCTATGGAGGTTGAGTGCGATAGTGTATCCATGGAGACTAGTGTTACCATGGAGACAGTGACTCCTTCAATATCTGGAGCATCAACTGAGAATGGGGAGGTGGATAGCACGGAATGTAGTGGTGTAAATAAATCATTGTTAACATCAACAAGTTCAACAAACAGTTCAACAGTTTCTCATAACACATCCCAAGTTTTAGATAGTTCTCCTTTGTCTGTTGTGGAGCCCTGTGATAGCTGTAGTAGTGCTATAAAAGTGAACTCTTCAGTGTGCCATGAACAAAGCAGGCCTCGGACAAATTCAAGTGATAAAACATGTTCTTCAACTTCCTCTACCTTCCAGGAAATCTTGGCAAACAGGGACACAAGGAGTTCTCATTTGTTATTATCGCCTGAGAAATTGTCTGTGGTCGACTCAAGCACAGACAAGACAGCTGTAAGAAGGGGCAGTTTTTCATTAGGGGATAGAAACTTACAAAACTTAAGTGTTCAAGAATCTACGCTCAGTGTATCGGATAGTACTCAAAATGAGCACCAATCCTCATTAGATGGTAGGAGTGAGGTATCAAACAGCACCGATGACACGTTATCCCTGCCTCAACTTTCATCTCATCATTTTGTGAGAAGTTACTCATTGAACGATTCATTTCCACCAAATGGTGTTGTTACTCCAGAGCCATCTACATACCCAAACCGTCATTTGAAATTTTTAAATGATAGTAACTATAGTACAGAAATGACTGTGGACTCCACGACACATTTTCTGTCGTCTTCATCATCTGGAAATGCTGTTCTGTATGATTCTGACTCAATGGATGTCTCCTCAGCATCTGAAGCAGGAATGAATGGTTCTCTAGAGGACAAAAGGAATGAAGATTCGTTTATGGAATTAACTCCCGGAGGCTGTGAATCCTCTCAACCTCCTAAAGAGAAGAAAAAGGTAAGAGCAAAACATTATTAAGTGTCATGTATATACAATATTTGTATCAATACATTGGCTTTTGTGTAGGAAACCATCTGTTTCATGAAGACGACATTTCCATCCTAAGGCTTGGCATCATTTTATAAACAATTTATAAACAATGAATTAACTTATTTATCATCAATATTGTTTTTTATTGTTTTTTTTTATATTTTATCTACATATTATGTGATAACAGTCAAGATCAAGAGTTCTTTATTGAGTTAAACTATACAGTTTCTTGTCACAATAATTAACATCCCCTTTTAAAGGCTGTAACTTTTAAGAAAGCTTGTTTCAAAGTAAGGTGGTGCTTGATAGGTGAAGTGGGTGGCTGGGTGCAGCTTGGCCAAGTGGTAAAGGTGTAGTTCTTGTGACAGCAGCAGCACTGCAATTTGCAATGAGAGTGCCCTTGAGCAAGACAATGCAGAATCTACTACTGCCGAAATCCAGGAAAGCCCCAACCTGAAATACTATTGACACAGAGTTAAACCCCACATGAACATAAAAGGAATTTAATTGGTGCAGGTATAGATTAGTTACTACCAGAAGCCTTTTTTTTATCTAAGTTAGAAGAAATTTGTTGTTGTCTACATACCAAAGTATATGTATTATTTGCTGTAATATCAACTGATATTGTTAATGAATAGGAAATATAGATCAGATTTGTGCATGCTTCAATTGCCTAGTATATAATAGTATGGTCATACTCTATTTCTGTTCTTCAGGTCAGCCTTCAGGAGTACTTAAAGCGTAAAAAGGACAAACCCTGCTCGGAAACGATTCAGACAATTGCAGCTGTCAGCAAACCTTCATCTGTGTCTAGTACAGTGACCACTCCGGTCAAATTGACCACACCTGGGTCCTCACTAGAAAAACTCCCACCTCTGGCTTCTCTGCCTTCACTACCAATGTTTGAGAAAACTGAAAGGAAAGAGTTCAAAAGTGAGTAATAAACAAGTTTCACTATAGATTGCTGCAGTTAAGATTGTTTATAGTTTATGTAGCAATTTGTTTTGATAAGTATGGGTGCAATTTGAAATGATTTTTACTTAATTACTTAATAAAGGTTAATTGGAAGACATTTGAGGGTTATACCAAAGACAGCAGTTACTCTTACCAAGGATTTGGATTAAGAGATTTGCTATAGAGAATACATCAAAATGAAATTGTATGGCAGACCTTTATTTGCACTCTTTGCTATGAGGTGGCATTGACACATTTGTCAAATGTTCATCCTATATGACCTTTGTTGTAGACGCATAAAACCTTAATCATTCATTCCTCTAAATTCTGGCTATAACTGTTTTGAAATGCGAATTAATCACAAGGGGTTAGAAACTGGAGAAGAGTAAAGTTACCATCCTAAAACATAAAGAAGTTCCTTAATTGAAATACTTTGTTTTACTTTTAAGGTTCATCAGACCTGTTGTCACCCATCTTTAACAGAAAGGAAAAGCAGGAAGAAGTTAATCGTTCAATGAGTTTATCTGAGCGACTGAGACAAGAGTTTGGTTTGGATGATGATATTGATACAGACTCGAGTACAGACAATAAAACAGGTATGTTGAATTTTCCTATCCCTCCTACCTGACAATTGATAAAGAAAACAGTCTTAAGATCAAGCTTATTTCAAGAAACTGCTTTTAGATAATATGCCCTCCTTATACAACATCATTTTCTTCAGTTTTATAGAGATTTTCAAAAAGTTATAGAAAGGGTTTGGCATTAAGTTGTTTAATGGCACATCTTCCTTTGGTAATAAGTGCATTATACATTCAAATTGTCTCCATCTTTGTTTTAGGCTTTTGTTTTGGTAGAATGATAAATTCTTCTTGATTGTTTTTGACATCTTGAAGTGGACAATTTCAAAATTTCACCTACACAATGTTTTGTTAGAGCACTCCTGTTGTTCAACAATTTGTTTTGATTCAAGGTATAAAGTTGTTTAAAAAGTCTTCAATTGAAGTTCTTTAGGTGTATATGAGTAGAAAAAATGATAAGGAAATAGCCTCTTACTGTTTTTCAGTTAATGTGTCTAGATCAAGTTGACACTTGACTTGTATTCATCAAAACAAGAGAAATATTTATATCAAAATTTCAAATGATTTTGGACTTTATTTCAGATCCAGTAGAACCTGAGGAGAGCAAAGACATCCCACCTCCTCCACCTCCCCCTCCCCCACAGAACAATGTGATGAGATCAGTCCCTCTGAAGCCAGGCCCCGTTCCGAACGGGAATCCAATACCGCCCTTAATGTCACTCAAACCATTTCCAACACTCGGGATCACCAAACCCATACAGAATACAACCAACCATGTCACTGGAGTGGGTATGTCAGCAACTAATTGTATACCACAGATGGTACCACCTTCATGTTCCTCGACAGTTAAAGTGCAAACGCCCTCCAGTAAACATCCTGTTAACTCACCATTACCAGCACCATTAGGAACTCTACTCGCCAGTATGAAATCTCCAGCACAACTTCAAAGTGATCTCACTGCTAGTCTAGCAGCACTTAAGGGTAAGTGACTTACTGTACACTGGATCATATTCTCACATAATCATCTGAACATAAGGAAGAAACATTAAAAAAAAACCTTCTTTTTCCTTTTCATTATAGCACTTACTAAACTTTATTTTTCACCCCATAATGCTTTGCTTTAATATATTTGCAAAAAATTATGTTACTTTGTTTTTAACCATATTAAATATCTTTCTTTGATTTATCTGTATGAGCTAATATTTCTTAATCAACCAGATTCTTTGCTTACTAAAGAGTTGCATGTATTAGCAACAATTTTTTACTTGAAGCCAATTTAAGAAAACTTTGTAAACTTTGAAAACACTTCCAGTCCTGATCTTGTGAAATGTGAATAGACCAAAAAAGCATTTTGGCATAAGGAAACATTGCTCGTGACCAGCAATTATGCCACAACGCTTTTTCAACGGTGTCTGCTTCAAGTAAAAGAATGTCGTCTGCAGGTGGTAAAGAGTTGAAGCATGGTTTTCCTATGCTTGAGATTCCCCTAGACTTTCTTCATGTTTTTGAATAGATTTGAGCAAAGAACAATAATGTGGGGAATTCTTTATTCTATGTTATAGAATTGGTAATCATTTGTAATAATGAATAATCACTGTTGTATGTACACACAAAGAAAGAAGTTCTCCTAATGTGACACACTATGTTTTTGTTTTCAGCCCAAATAAGCAAGGTCCAACAACAGTCTCTGCCCAACTCTCCCTCCTCATCTGGATCTACGGTAGTGAATGACCAAGCCCCCAGCACAACACAGACTATCACAGGAGCGAATAAAGCACTTATGTTTGATTATGGACACCAGCAAAGTTCAAACTTCTCAAGGCAGAACTCATACCCGAGCAATTCTTCAAATCATCATCAGACATTCAGCAAGTCTTCCATGTCGAGTGCAGGATTCAAGAAATCATCCCCGGGGTACAACAGGGTGTCACCTCATTACAGTAAAGTGTCCCCACCAGCAGGCTCTCAGCCCTACAATAGTCAGACATTTAACAACCATTTCAACAACAGATCACCTACATTACGCAGTCAGAAACCATTACAGAAACACCCGTCGTCCGTCTCATCCACCAGTCGCAGCAAACATAAATACTCCTGATTTCTAATTAATTTGTTCTGCTCATGTCTGAATGAGTGTCTAGGGTTCTTAAGGATTTTAATGTAAAACTTTTAATTGTAAACCTTGATCATTTAGTGTATTCTGTCTTTATTGAAGGCAGTGTGGGTAGTGATTTGTGTTTATGGTAAACCATCTTAAAATCAAACCTTTAAGTCAACATGGACTTTTGGCTGACTATTCAAGTAAATGATGGATTAATGCACTTCTAGGTCTTTCTTATAGAAAATAAACATTCATCTAAAGATCGCAAATGAACTAGAAGGATGGCATCTAAATCTTTTACTGAAAGGTACATTTTTTTTTTTTTTTTTATCAAACAGCTTCATTTTCATTACAATAACTATTTTTCATCCCAATGCGTTTTTCATTAACATATGTCTGTCAGTTGTTTTTCTGGGCATTTTATGGTGTTCCTACTAGATGACTTACATACAGCTTTTAAGATGTACAGTGTTGAATTTACAAATGTGCTAAATATTTACATGAACTCAAGATGGACATATTTTAGAATAGCTGAAAGGGCTTGCTTGCATATTCATTGTTTATACTTGTTCAAGAGTAGTGAGATTTCATTATGTTTATTTTTGTTTTACAAACACAAAGGAAAGGCAGCTTTTTTTTCTTTTTGTATACAACTGTACAGGTGTCTTTGTGACGCAAAAAAACATGCTCATCATTTACTGTTGTATATATGTAAATACTAACTGGTAGCAAAGAAACACATAGTCGTTTATATGTACATAAAAGCATGGTAGCATAAGGATTCTTAGCCTAGTCAGGTTTTGTTAGGAAATAAAGAAAAAAATGTTATCACAGCTTACCTCATAGGATGATATGATTGTGTTCTTATCTTTTCAGAACAGTTTTATAAAGAGACTGTCATTCACGAAGATTTTTATTGTGTTTTCGGATAAGACCAGTCACAAATTTTACAAAAGGGTTAAGGGTTTAACTATTGCTACCATCCTAACAATGTTTATATCACATACAAGTCCTTAGCATAATTTACTTAGTATCACTTTCTTTGTGTTTGTTATACCTGAATGCAAGGAGAAACAGCTGTATATACTTGCTGATAAGTCAACTCTTTCCCAAACAACACATTTTTGACTGTCCTAAATTGAAATTGTTTGCCGACGACATTTCAAGATGTGATGAAATTTGAAATTAATTCCCTGATAGGGCAGAAAACATTGTGGGAAAAGGAAAAATTGCTTGTTATGAGCAATTTCTCCTTTTCCCACAATGTTTTCTAAAGTCGTCTGCAAAAAAGTGGTCAAATGTCGTTATTGTTTGGGAAAGGGTTATAGGTCACTTTTTTTCTTATGCATTTCTCTCTCTGTGCTTAAAGGGAATATGAAATCATTGCGATCAAAGATAGAACTGGTTGTTATGAGAAACTTTGTCTTTCATCACAATTATTTCATAATTTTACCCTTATCCTGTGTTAAGTAATTTTCTGCAGACCATGAGAAGCAAATATCAAATTGACCAAAAAGACACTACAAAACTAGTTAAGGGTTGTGATAGTTTAACAATTGGATAATTATAGGGAAATATTTTTCCTGTCACAATATTTTCAAATGGTCACCTACTGCAGAGGCATTTTATCCCACCTGTACTTGAGAAAGATCAAAGACTTTAAGAAAAATAGTGACTTATGATTTATGTCTTGTATGATCAATATATTTTATTTAAAGTTCACTGACTGATATAAGAGGAAAATGTTGCTTTTCTTTGGGAACTATTCTTCTTGAAAACAACCCCCCCAAAAAAGGTTGCTTTTGTTGAGCAAGTGTGCCAAGTATTGTTGCACTGAAAACTATTTTGATAGCTTGTTATTTTCTTTAAAGGTGCGAGGACTTTTTACAGTAAGCTAATTTTCCTGAAAGTTACCCATTTATGCGTTTACTGGTGTGATATGAATTCTGTGCCAACCCTCACAACTTTGACAAGCATATAAGCAAGCTTATGGTCGTTATATCAATTAGATGAAAAAAGAACAACTTTATGGACAAGTGAAAGTCATCTTAACCCTTTCCCAAACAATAACGACATTTGAACACTTTGTTGCAGACGACTTTAGAAAACATTGTTGGAAAAGGAGAAATTGCTCGTAACAAGCAATTTTTTCTTTTCCAACAAGGTTTTCTGCTCTTTCTGAAGAATATTGTTCAATTTCATCACATTTTGAAATGTCGTCTGCAAACTCTTTTAATTTGGGACAGTCGAAAGTTGTTGTTTGGGAAAGGTTTGAAGGGATGAAATTTCAATATCCAAAGACTCCTCACATTCGTGAACAAGCAGCTTTAACGCTTTAACACCCTTGGTTAGCATTTGAGGGCATTTCTTGGACCCTTGGTAGCAGAGGCAGACAGTCTATCACTGTGCCACTTTCTCCCACTTTCGCCCGATCATCCTTTAAAGTATTGAAACATTTGATTCACATGCAGCATGAGGCTAACGAATAAGAAGCAATATCGTTTCTACCAAATAGTAAATGCATGGGTGAAAGTGTTCAGGATTATTCCTGAATTTCAGGGTTTTTAGACTTTTTGTCCCTATATAATGCTATAGCAAACATGCCTTTTCAGGATAAGGAACTACAATTTTCAGGTTTTTGAAATTCTTAAACTTTTACCCATGTAAATGGCTAAATAGAAAAACAATATTATTTTGTTGCTGTGTTTGTTGTCAGAAGCTGCTTTCAGTTTGTACTAGTGACAATTGGGAGTGTCTTGTGGCAAGACGCTGCAGAGCCTTGCCTTGTACTGGTGAAGTCCAGGAAAGTGTAATAATGTTGACATGGTGTTAAACCAAATATGATATGAAAAAAGTAACCCTTGGGAATGGGTTAAGATATATTCATGATAGTTTGATCCTGCCTGAATCATTTATATGAAGTTGTTTTCATACTTATACAGGTTTGGACTATTATTAAAAAGGATTTGTGACTGAGATGGTAAATATATAGGCTTGCCAATATTGATCAAGATATTTTTTATTTATTTTATTTTTTTTCACACAAATTAATTTTGCCTATCCCTACTTGATTATGTATTTGGTTTTAAAGGTGTTTGTTCACACATATGACAATTTGGAGGTCAAAAGAAAATGTTGAAACAATACAGTTTTTGTATAGTGGTATAGTATATCATTAGAAATAAGTATTGGATGCAAAATTGATTAAGATTGAGTCAATAAACCTAAGTATGTACAGATGTTATGCAATTGATTTCAAAACTGTTGCAATGCTTTTGAATCTGAAAACATGTTTATTCATTGTATACAGGTTCTAAATACTTAAATTCATATATATTTTGCTTCCGATGGCTATTCTTCAGTATGCATTATTCAACATCATAGCTGTCATACTTTCTTGACCCTTTCGCAATGAATAACGACATTTAACCACTTTGTTGCAGTAGACTTTAGAAAACATTGTGGGAAAAGGAGAGATTGCTCATAACGAGCAATTTTTCCTTTTCCCACAATGTTTGCTGTCCTATCAGAAGATTATTTCCCAAATTCATCCCATTTTGAAATGTTGTCTGCTAACTCTTTCAATTTGGGACAGTCGAAAACTTGTTGTTTGGGAAATGGTTAAAGGGATGAAATTTCAATATCCAAAGTTTCCTCACATTTGTGAACAAGCAGCTTTAACGCTGTGCACTCCAAGTTAAATAGAAAAACAAGGGATTTAAATGAAATAAAACTAGATAACTATCACATTGATTTTCTGGATTTTTCTCTTTATTATTAGTGTTTTTTTGTAGTTATCTTATAGACAAAGATACAGGGATAGTTAGTTTATTTCTTATTAAGGAAGATAGAGATATAGATAGTTTGCTATGTTATTAAGGGTAAAATGTATAAGATGATCTGACACAAAAAATCATTAACTTTGATGTTTTGTTTTGTTACAGGTTTGGTGTAAAGCAACTCTTAGGTAGTGAAAAGAGACTGCCCAAAAGCAGTAATTACATTAAAATGAAAGAAATTCTTACTAATCTTCATGTTCTCCCTATTATATACCTCTTTCTTTTTTCTTTTTTGAACAAAACTGTTTAATGGGGGTTTGATGCTCAGTAAAACAATGAGTTGACACCAGTTAGCATTCAATAAATCCTTAATATATGATTTTGTGTTGAAGTGTTTATGATTTTATGGTAATATATATGAATTTTATAATGTTAGGGCATTTTGTGTTTGTTAATGTATTTTGTGTTAATTTGTTTAACTCTTTTCCATACCATTCTTTGATTTTAAGGGTCTGCTGACAACAAGTGTTGAGACAGTAGGAAATGGAGGATAAGCCAAATCCCGTTATCTTACAGTACTTGCTATCTAGCATAGAATCCAACTTCCAATTGCTTGTCAATAACTTTTGTTTTTGGCAGTCTATTAACTTAAGAGAATTAGAATTGATTAAATTGGTCAAGAGTTATATTCCTTGGTTTCCCATCTGATACTTTCCTCTCTTCTTTCTTTCTACTTAAACTTCTTCTTGTCATGTGTCGATATGAATTATGTGCTATAATCCCGAACAGTATTCTAACAATGTCACTCAACTTATAAAAGTTGCCCTGTTTGGAGGAATACATGTACTTACAGTTTCTGGACGGCGGATCCACCAATGTTATTCTTTAACCCTTAGAATGCTGGGTTATTTTCTAAAAATAGACTTTTGTGTCGTCTACTTTCCAAAACCTTAAATATCTCTTAAATTTGTTGAGGAAAGATACTCAGAGTAGCAAACAGGTAAGATCACAGGCCAGTCGCCAATTTCCTTGGCGGCTGGCCTGGATCTAAACTGTTTACATAAGCATGAAGCTAGTTCCAGCACTATTAGGGTTAAATATCTAAACAAAAGGCAGAATTTCTGAACAATTTGTGACTCACGTCTTGACTGTTCCCAGTTTCACAATCTAGGAATTTCATGGTTCTTAATGCACTTGAATTGCTTGGTTGAATGAATCTGCAGAGCCTGATTGGTAAAATAGGCTTTACACAGTCTAACCTGTGATTGTGGTTCTCACAGCCTTGTCATAAATCTGCTGAAAAACTGTTTAGAACTTTAGGAAGGCTAAATGCATAATGCTTTATGTCAGTATATTTATGTAGTTAAGTTGAAAAAAACATTGGTTAAAAAAATGTTGTCTTTAATCTGCAAAAATAACATTTGCCAATACCTGTATGTTTCAGTAACCCCTTTTCTTCATAAAGACATGTTTTACTAAATATGCAGCAGAGAGCGAAGGAACCAGTTTAGACAAAAGGAGAAATTGCTCATGATGAAATAGCCCATTGTCCTTGTTACATGATCAAATTCACGAAGGAGCGGGCAATACTCTCAAAATTCCTATCCTCATTGTTTTAGTTGAACCACATCTGCTTTAACCCTTATAGTGCTGGAACTAGCTTCATGCTTATACAAACAGGTTAGATCCAGGCCAGCCGCCAAGTAAATTGGCAGCTGGTCTGTGATCTAACCAGTTTGCTTCTCTGGTTATCTTTCCTCAACAAAATTAAGTAGACATTTAAGGTTTTGGAAAGAAGACAACATGAAAATCTATTTTTAGAAAATTACCCAGCATTCTAAGGATTATATACAAAGGGCTAGACCAGTTCCACCGCATGAAATTGTTTTATATTTCTATTTCTTTATACATTTTAACTGGCCTTACATGAATGGATAACATTTTCCCTCTGATACAAGATAAGTTGGAATTGAATAAGATGTGTATATTTTTTAGCTTGTTGCTTTATTTGTTGGTGGCCTTCATGTTGTCAAGGCTTCTAATGTAAAATGAATGTTGACAGTGTACATCCTTGTTAATGTTTAGTATTTACAGATAGATTGTGTTAATGTTTTTAATATTGTACTGTAAATATTGAAAAATGACCTTGTTGTTATGACATGGCGTTAAATGTAATGATTATTAAAATGACAAAGTAATAAGTTATTCCGGTTTCTGTTGGTTTATTCAGCCCTTGATTCTTTGTTTGACACCTTTTGGTGGCAGAGGCAACATCTAGTCATTCTTGCCTTAAGCAACGATTGTGAAAGGAGACTGACCTGTCGTGTATAAGACAGGTTATTGGTTAATGCAGATGCCATTCATTCAATAGAAGCTTTCTTAATGACTTAGGTCCTCTATTAACATAAAACCAATAGTTTCAAAGGAAACTTTAAATTGTTTCCACCTGCTGAAGACATTTTTTTTAAAATGAAGCAGACGCCTAGAAAAGTGTCGGAAACATGTGGAAAACCTTTCAGTTTTGCTGTTGTGATATGTGAATAGATTGAAAAAGCACTGTGACAAAAGGCAAATATCTATGCTATTTCTCCTTTTGCCAAAATGTCTTTTTAAAGTCGTTTGCGGCAAGGCAAAAAAATGATATTCCGTGGCCATGGTAATGTATCAACTTTGTGTTAAAATAAAAATGGTTAAAAAAGGCTATTCTGGCACAATAAATATTGAGTGCGCAATTTTATATACTATATATGGATTTTTACATCACATCAACATTATTTCAGTTATGTAGGAATGCCCGACTCTTAATGATGGAGGAAGACCCTATACTCAACTGCCCATAAGGGCTGGTTAAGGCGGGTAGAACCATCGGCATTCCGTAGGTCAGTCGGGAGACTGCCTCTCATGAAAATCCATATCCCTCTCAGGATTTGAACCCACGCGAAGAGGGGCCATATGATTTCAAGTTCTGTACTCTAACCACTAGGCCTTTTGATTCACTAGAGACAGCTTGTTGCACTACTGAAATGACCCTTCACTGGGTATATCGAGAGAGCATTTAATCATATGACATGTAAAAACGAGACAAGTTACTTATGCAAAGAAAATTTTCTGTTTGTCTATGATTGAAATTTTCAAATGACGATTTTTGGCAGCCATTCTGACGAGAATTTCTCAAGGAAAAGATACATAATGGGTATGCTTGACTAATCAATCAAGGATGCCTATTTGTTTAAAAAAAAAAAAAAAAATCATACATGCTTCATGCATTGTTTGACATGGGGAAAACATGTAACAGATAAATTAAATGATTCTGGAGGTATTGTTAGGTGTGTAGAGTGTCATATCCATCTATTATCCGGACCAATTTTTTCACCAAATTCTAAATGGTCCAGTACAACTGAAATGGGTCAAAAACCGACACATTTTCTTGATCCTTGCGCTGAAGTGACTTTCAATTGGTCTTTCAGCGAGATTTTTGAGCAAGCCAAACCTTTGCTTAGTAAGTAGATTTTCCAACGCTGGATAAAAGGAATTAGGCTTTAAATCCCATATTTAGCCATTATTCTTTTACCACTGATCAGATATTTTCATATGGGAAAGCATTCAACTTGGAAAGAATACTTTGCAGTATTAGTGAAGAAACAGAATGAGTATAATTGTATCGTAAGGTTTCTTTACTTGGGGTTTAAAAGCTGTCAACAATTGTTCAGTTATGTTACAGCTTTCATAGATTGGCCAGTACTAGGCAAGGGCTCTGAACTGTCCTACAATATGACTGAAATACTGTTTGAGACTGCGTTAAATCTCCAAACATCAACAAAAAATATTAATTGAACATCTCCAGAGTTTACAAAGCAATGCAATATAAATCAGGCACAATTTTCAGGTTCGATTCACCACATAGCTGTAAGTCAGATGATCCAAGCTGTAACTGTATTAGAATAGTAGAATGAAATATTTATGTATGGATCATCCAGACTTTATATAGCTGTTGAGTATGTAACTTCACCTACAGCTCTATCTAGAGCAGGGGTTAGGTTAATCATCTTTTTGTATTCAGTATTTATTAAAAAATATATATATAAGTATAAAATCTACAAAGGCATAGAGGTGAAATGCTTAGGTTTTGATTTATTTCGTGGCCTCAAGCAAGTAAGTTGTGTGCATGTGTAGAGAACTAGCGCACACAACTTACTACCTCATGGTCACAACCTAGTTATCCTATGGCCACACAATATTAACTTATGTGCATGACTTGGTCTCGTCTTAGTAGCTTGTTAACATAACTAGGTAGCTTGTTTACATGACTTACTACCTTGCTTCCACAACTTACCAAATCATCTTGTGGCATAGAGGTAACAAAGTGTATGAACAAGGTAATAGTGTGTGACAACAACTTATTTTTCTCAAGGCCACAAGTTTCTAACTTGTGCATACATCTTACTAATTCATGGCCATGAGAAAAACCTATGTGTGTCGCCTTTATGCAACCTTAAAAATCTTTTCCTTGATAGGGCTCATTTTGAATGTCAACTGCAAACTCTTTCAAATGGGGACAGTTGAAAATTTTGCGTTTGGTAAAGGGTTAATTGGACCTTGTCGGAATATATTCAATAAGTTATTTGGCACAGCATGAAATAAAATACCTTAAAACAGAAATTTGGGAATGTGTTTTAATTAATTGATTGTTGGTTAAAATAGGTAAAATACCTTTGCATAGAAACAATGGAATGCACACACAAAAAACATAGCCAATCAATCAGTCCTGAATACTGTCAATTCATTGACAAATACAAATGTCATGTACATTTCAATAAAATCTGCATTAAAAAAATATGAACCCTTTACTAAACAATGCCTGGAGGTTTGAAGATTTTGTTGCTTTATTTGACATCAAAACACCAGGAATTATCTTTGATAAATACATGCTGCCTAATGGAAATTTGTGGAGGGTCGAAACTGAAAGCAAAAGCAGACTACAGAAAATATTGCGAAAAAAACAGACATTTTCTGTATAATATTTTGGAGAAAAACAAAGTATCAAGAGGATAAACAGCACAATATGAGAAATATATCCATATGTCAGTGATTTCTTGAGCAGATGTGCCCAAATAGAGAATTATGGATTAACTCTTTACCACCTGCAGACGACATTTTTTTTTACTTGAAAAAGATGACTCCAGAAAAGTTTTGTAAACATGTGAAAAAACGTTCAGTTCTGCTGTAGTGATATGTAAATAGATTGCAAAAGCATTGTGACAAAAGGAGAAATTGCTTGCGACGTGCAATTACTCCTTTAGCCACAATGCTTTTTGAATATCATCTGCTGCAAGACACAAAAGTTGTAATGTGTTAAGGGGTTAAATGTGCCAGTAATTTTAGGGGTTTGCAAAATGATTCTAACCAGCAATACCAAGGATCATTGGAAAGACTATCAAAATCCCTTTAAAAACTTGGAATATAGGTAACTACTTGAAGGAAAACAGGAAGATAAAGTTGGGAAAAAAGATAAAACTACAAAGTATGACAAAAGGTCCATCATTTCAAGTGGGATGTGTATTAAACTTGAATGGTGTGTTCCCTGAACTTTGACTTGATATTTCATCACACCTGTTCAGATAGACCCTATCAAGGGGAACATAAAATATACAAAATCTATTGGTTCAGCACTATACGGTTTAAACAACTAGAATGTATGGTAACAAGTTAAAGGTACTTCTTCACAGATGCCAGGGAATTTGGAAGTTAAAAGTTAATTTCTTTTAAGCTGCATGACAACTTTACTGTTATATGATATGCACTGAAGAATAGTCATTGGAAGGAAAATTAGATCACTTTAAATTCTTTAAAGTATGTATTCAGCGAATGAACAGTATTCTAATCCAAAACCATGACACTGCTTTTGAAATTTACCACATAAAAACTTTACATACATAGATTGACGCTTCCTGAATTATTCATTCTTTCAATAGCTACTTTCAATAACTGTATTATTTCAATGACATTTTGTCTTTCAAATTTTCCCTTCTGTGAACAAGCACCTTTACCAAACAATAATGACATTTGACCAGTTTGGTGCAAAAGATTCTGAAAAACATTATGGGAAGAGGAGAAATTGTTCTAAATGACCAATTTCTCCATTTCCCACAATGTCTTGCCCTATAAGAAGAATATTTTTCAATTTCATCACATTTTGAAATGTCGTCTGCAAACTCTTTCAATTTTGGACAATAAAAAATTGGCATTTGTTAAAGGAATAAAAACTGTCTGCAGATCCTAAAGGTTCAATCGTCACATTGCATCTCCTTTTGATGTTGACCCATAATAAATCGTTCTAGACGTTCCGCAACAAATGCCTGCTCTGTTGCCCTCAGGGCTTGTAGGAACTTGTTGAAGGCGTCAGGTCCTCGTCGTTGTAGGATGAACAGAAACTTTGTCACTCTTTCCTTTCTCAATCTTTCAACCTTTACTTCATCATACATGTCCTGTGTGAAGACAAGCCCTTCCAGCATGTGATCCATCAACTCTTCCACTGTAACGTTCTCGCAGAGATAAATCCAGTTTTTTCTAATAGCCTCTCTATGCTGAGGCTCCATGATTGTGCAGAACGAGTTTGTGCTCGTAAACTAAACTGTTCAGCATCTGTCAACACTGTATCTTGAATAAATTTTGCAGCATCTTCAATTGCACTTGGTTCAGTAATGGTCTTTACCTTTTCTGAGCTGAAAACAAGAAAGACCTGAGTGATTGATTGAGTTGAGTTATGTATAATATAACATCTGCTGCTTCAGAGGTCAAAGCCCTTGAATTAGGAAAATACAGCAATTGCAAACTTCTGTTTAATATTCATAACAAACAGGCCATACCATATGTATTAACCCTTGGAATGTTGGGAAATTTTCTAAAATGTTTGTATCGTCTGCTTTCCAAAACCTTAGATATCTGCTTAAAAGTTTGATGAGGAAGATACTCAGAGTAGCAACCAGGTTAGGTCACAAGCCTGCTATCTATTTTCTTGGAGGCTGGCCTTGATCCAACCTGTTTGCATCAGCATGAAGTCGGTTTCAGCACTTTAAGGGTTAACTGTAACAGTTTTCAATTCAATTTCAAGGATTCATATAAAAAATCAGCAATTTATTTCTTGACATTTTTATGGTCGTCTGCATTTAATTAATCGGAAAATATTGAGATTTTTTTGCATCGGGCAGATTGCCCCATCAGAAAATAAAAAGCAATCTTCACGTCGTATTATTTTGACTAATGGCCTTAAATGGGTCATAATACCTGTATTGACAGTGTATACCTAAATTGTTAATACAGGTATTATGATCCATTTCCCTGTGAGTTGACCGACCTAAGAATGTTTTATTTGATCCCGTTATGAGCCCATGCGTATGATTTTTATCATGTAGTCTAGTTTCGGTTTTAAAATAATTATTCTGACATTAATTTAGCCTTACCTCGACTTTCCAACGTGTTATCATACATGTCTCCTAATTGCGAATAGTCTTACGCACCGATTGTCGACCCTAGTCCTATTGTTCGTGTTCACATTAAACGTGGTTTTCCTTTTATACCACAATACAAAGTGTGTCTCTGTTCTGTATTGGTGATGAACTCGGTCCCGGATGAACTCCATTTGATATCTAAGGGAAACAACTGTTCTAAGATAAGTAAAAATGAATTTTTATATGAGTTCTCTCCCCTGAAAGGGTAAAGTTAAAAATGTATTAAAAATTGTCATACTCGCGTTCCAAAGCCCATGCATCAGACAACTCTGAAAAATGGTTTTCAATATTGGAAAAAAGAGTACAGTAGATAAACAAGTAAAGTTTTGTTATCTGACTATGATAATCTACCAGAAACAAGTCTGCGTTTTGTATACTTTAAAAATAAAGTAGGCCTATGAACAATAATGATTGTGGAATGAACAATGACGACGAAAATGGATGGTAAAGCCGTCGTGGGTCACCCATCCAGGTACTAACCACTTAGCATGTTAGTACGTTGCTTAACTTCGAGAGAAATCCAACCACTCTACCAAATCACCCATAAAAGCCGGCTTCTACAGCGAGACTGTAGAAGTAGTATTTATACATAAACCCTATTACCAGATTACTGTCACAGTAGAAAGACGGGTATCTCATCTGCTCCTTGCGGGGATACCCGTATTGTCTCATATGTTTCATAAATCGTTTCATTACAGCTAGTAGTCCACTGGGTCGGCTAGTAGTCCACTGGGTCGGCTAGTAGTCCACTGGGTCGGCTAGTAGTCCACTGGGTCGGCTAGTAGTCCACTGGGTCGGCTAGTCCACTGGGTCGGCTAGTAGTCCACTGAGTCGATGCCATTTGGTGTGAGTTTTCGCCAAAAAAGTTTGTTGTTGCGCCTAGTGGCGAGAAAAGAGTGCCTTGTGGTGTGTAGTTGCTCAAACTGCCTCCATATCACTGTCTACAAATTTGATCTCACATTTGGTGTGAAGAAGATTTCATTTATTTTTTAATTTTTGTCGAGCCACTCGCAAAGAGGAATCCAGAGAGAGAAAGTGCCAAGATATTCCATAAATAACATGTTTTCACAAATGAAATGTGCCCAAAGAAACACCGTGGCAGAGCTCTGCCTAACCTCAGTCTGAGACATAGATCTATGTCTCTGTCTCATTCAGTGTTCCTTGAGCAGTGAAGCGACCGCAATAGAATGGATAAGGCGACTTTCCTGAACTATCTGAACTGTAACCGGTACCATCATAGGCGTAGGAGCCGGGGGGCGGCCCGACCAATATATCCAGACTGGGGCCAGAGTATACTTTGGCCCCCCCAAATATTCACAATGGAAGATGAAGATTTTTGGAAAGAAAAAATGAAAGAAGTGGAATTTAACAGCAAAATTAATAAAAAAGTGTATTTTGTGCTTTATTTAATACCAATTTGCCTTTATGAAATCTCAGCTCACGGAAAGTAGTTTCGACTAACGAAAACATTGATGCAAAACGTACTCTAAGCAGTCAGACTTTATATTGTATTTAAATATAAAGTTATTTTTTGTTCGGAAGTGTAGACGAAGTTGTGGCTGTGACAGCATGGTGGCTGTCACGTTTAGTTAGTGTCAGTACAACATGCTTTCTGCGTGGGATCGAGTCTTGGCCTACCCTATTTTCTTTTTCTTTTGGTTATTTTGTCTTTACTAAGATACACATTATCATACGCTTTCTTTTAATTCATTCAATGATATTGAATTGGTAGACGCATGATTAGTCATGAGAAAGTTTAGGAACATTTATTCTTAGACCGGTCCTCATCTGAAGTTGGCCCCCCCCCCAATGTTGAAAACGCTCCTACGCCTATGACCATGGTACATAGTTATTTATGTCCCTTCTGATACCTGCATCGCCATTTTCAAAAATTATCTTACGATGGACATCTTTATTTCAAGCCTTTCTTTAGCTTAGTCGTCACATCTATGTCTCTGGTCAAAGGAAGCAATCATTACTAAGTTAATCAATATCTTCCTGGATATATCATTGGTTCTAAGATATCACAACTCAAAACGTTGTGAAGCAAATTAATGCGAGTGCAGTAGAAATAAACATTTGATAATTTCACACCTTGAATAATTTGTTAATTACGAGAACGGATTTTCACACAGGTGAAGAGAAAATACATGATTTATGTTGAAACTTGTATTTAAGAGCACTGATCAATCAGCATGTCACACAGCGATTCCCGAAAAAAAAAACATGCAGAAAAAATCCCCTTAACTCAATTTTGCCAGTCCGGAAAAATCCCCTTTGTCGACTTGCCAGTTCCGAAAAATAGCCCCTTCATCGATTTGCAAGTGCTAAAATAACTCGGATTATCCAAGCTGTAACTGCGTGACATATCTACGTCTGGATCATTCGGACTAGTGCTAAAAGGGATTTTCTCCACGGGGCTTTTTTTTTGGGGTGAAGGGGGCACCGGCATTTAATCTCCGTATTTGAGCCCATATACCCGGACTTTCCCGGTACATATTTTTACTTAATTAAAATATTCATTATTTGATGTTTCGTATTGATTTCAACAAATAGTATTTCTATTTTAAAATACTAATTGTATCACTCTTTCAACGTCAACATAAAAAAGTGTTTTATTTACCAAATTTATTAGAAATGATACATTAGAAGGGTTTTCAATTATTTTCTCAAACGAAAAATAGCGGATTTTTATCAAATAACAAACTGGTGTAAACCAGTCTGGCTGAAAGGCGTGACAGATTGCCAAAATGTCGGACGAAGATGTTATTTCGGACCAAGAAAGGGTAAGCTGTCTCTTAGAACTCCTTTGCAAATCACAACGGCAACGAATGAATCTCGACTCAAATGTTTGTTTCTTTTCAGAAACAAATCTAAAGCATCATTGAGAATGTTTTTCCAATGAAATAAACAGATAATTATTTTTGTTTCGGCTTCACTTCCGCTTACGAACCGAACGTCAATAAAACATCAAAATGACTCATTTTTCTTGATTTTTCATTTTCTAAATATAATTCTTTGTTTTTTATTGCGATTCCAAACCCAATAATAATAAATGAAGAACAACTAGAAAAGCCTGTTACCATATCTTAGTCGTTATTTTGACGTTTAGAGCGTTGTCGTAGGTGGTAGTTTCAACTTCTGATGTTTTCCTTCTCTCTCGATTTGAATTTGTCAAAGAATCTATGTTTTAATCTCTAACTCTTGAATTCTTTTAGTATTAACTTAGGATGAACTAACAGGTAAAGGGCATTGGCTTCTAGACCCCCATCCACTGGTCAAACTTATTTGACTGGAAAGGAAAATTCTTAGATTTTTTTTAATCGGGCAATATCTCCTGTCATGTAAAACTTTCAAACCATTCATTTAATTTAGAACGCTGCTACAAATATTTTGTCGCATTGTTTTAAGACTGATATTTCAACTCACAATTATGAATTAATCCCTTTTCAATCGATCCAAACACGAAGTGTTGGTATTCCTCATATTTAATTTGTAAGAACATTTTAATTGACACTAGGTGATGATTTTTCTGCTCCGGATAAACTTCCATTGCGCTGTAGTGTGAAAAACCTAATTTAGCGTATTTTAATTGTTAAACGGCTATTGATGCCATTATTTGGTGGTATATAAGTTCATTTTACATATCTTGTCTTTGTATTGACTTTGAATGGTCATTTTGTGCTTTAAAACCAATAAGCTGATTTTGTTTTTTTCCTCCTCCGTTTGGATCGTTCGAAATTTCAATGTTAGATTGCCCCATCAGAAAATTAAAGCAATCTTCACATCAAACTTCTTTGACTACCCCATCCACCATCTTCAATTATTGACTAACTCGTTTCAAACCTTCCTGTATGAAACCACGCTGCAACTTGTTAGATACAAAGTTGTAACATCTTGTGGCTGAAATTTGAATATTACTAGAACTTTTTGATTTAAGAAATGAAATGTATAAGGATTACGAAAAGGTGCTTTTATTCAAAGAAAACAGAAAGTAGTTTACAATCTCTACCGGAGTAAATTGGTTCCCGCTACGCTCCCACATTTATCTCTGTGACGGGCTCAGAAAATAGTACCACTTTTCCGGCGTGGTCACGTGACCGAAACTGACGGGTAGTAGAATACTGCATCTAGCGGCTTGCAAAAAGCGAGCTCCAAACTAACGCTCAGATCAAATTAAGAAGTCTCTTAAGTCGTATCACAATATAAAGATAGATAAGATAGGACAGTTGAAATAGAATAAAGACATTTATTTACATACAAAGCAGTTTACATTTGAAGTGTTTTGAACAACAGCTTATTGAGTAGAATTGAGGCGACGCTCCATACGACTCGAAACCCGCCCCCTCGATCAAAACAAAGTGAATGACAGCTAGAAAATACATTCTCCAAGACAAATCAAACCTCCACGTAGTTTAACAAATGAGTCGTCAGTCAGAATGAAACGTTCTCAAGAAAATCCAATGAATCGAGAATATTGGTGACCTCAACAACAAATAGCACCAAATGTTACTCTTCATTTCAAGTTTAAGTCTTCCTTCAGTCAGTTCAGACATTGATTAATTAAGTGGACATTGATCATAATCTTAGGCCTCAATATACTTATTTGAAAGGACTATCTCACATGTGATTTTAACAATTTAAAATAAGAAGTTTTCTTTCCATAAAATGAAAATACAAATTTCTAAAGTGACAGAAGACTAGATTATTGACAGCTTTCCAATAGCATTCTTAACTGTTAAGAAAAGTTTATAAAGAACATTTACAGTGTATATTGTTGATAATGCAAACCGTTTAACCCTTTCCAAAACAACACATTTTTGACTGTTTCAAATCGAAAGAGTTTGCAGACGACATTTCAAAATGTAATGAAATTGAAAAATATTCTTCATAAAGAGCAGAAAACCTTGTGGGAAAAGGAAAATTGCTTGTTACGAGCAATTTATCCTTTGCCCACAATGTTTTCTAAAGTCGTCCGCAACAAAGTGGTCAAATGTCATTATTCTTTGGGAAAGGATTAACCCTTTACCAAACACTAAATTTTCGACTGTCCCAAATTGAAAGAGTTTGCAGGTGACATTTCAAAATGTGATGATATTGAAAATAATCTTCTGATAAGGCAGAAAACATTGCTTGAAAAGTAGACATTGCTCGATAAGAACAATTTCCACATTCCCCACAATGCTTCCAGAGTAGTCTGCAACAAAATGGTTAAATGTCTCTTATGTTTAGATTGTTGTTTAGAGATACGCCAGCTTAAATGGTTTGGAATATCTGCAAAATAAATGATTTTTATCTTTTCTAAATAATTATGATTGGGTTAGAAAGCTGCCAATAATCTAGTCTTATATTACTTTAGAAAATATGTTGTCATTTCAATTGTAAAAGACAATCTTTTCTTAAAAGTTAAAGATCCCAATCTGTGAGATTGTCCTTTTCATATCAAATTATTAATGTTTATTTCACCCAATACACAACTATCTGAGTTAGTTGCTTTAAAACCATTTTCTAACATCTGCTTTTGCTTTCAAATTAATCAAGTCACACATTTTACATGGAGGAATGGGTGAAGCAGATGTCCAGATAAAAGGCATATTAAGCAATTATTGATTCTTTAAATCTTATGTTGTGGGTACTCATTTGAGACATTAGAACGAACAAATGAATCGTTAACTAGATCTAACACATCAAACAGATCCAAGCGTTATTTTATTCAGATCAAACTCATCTTTTCATTACCTAGTTTTACTGATAAGAAAGTTCCTATCTTATCTCTCACCTACACCATATTCTTCAATCATGCTTTGATAATGCACATGGTGGACACTGTTTCTGTTTATTTGGTGATCCTCAGGTGAAACTGTATTTGGTTGAGTAATTTTGCTTTAGTTACTTTTCCATTTTATACAGCAAATGATATTTATGGTTGAAAGGCTTTCAACTTTTATGAACACTGTTCTGACATCATCTTTCTTGAAATATAATGAATGAAAACCATTATGTATCAACTAGACAATGTTTTAACAAACAACAGTTCAGCTTATTTGTTAATTCAATATTTCATCATCATATCATTAAACAGTAATATTCTCATGGTGAGAACTTGTCTTTTAAAGATTTTGATTGTTGTATGCTGTAATGATAATAACACATGTATATTTTTGTCTTAAAAGATTATTCATAGAAAACATTTGAATTATAAAAGAATTAAACTCTTACAATCAGTCCTTTAAGTTCCTATTAACAAGCAACTGTTTGAATACTAAGTAGCAATTATAACCATATCTGGGGATGCTCCCTGCTTTCATCATTTAGTCACTTATTGTGAATTTGTTATAAGCATTTATGAAAGAAACTTAAGAAATAAACTGTTGTCATAATTGTTTTGGCATTGCTTAGCAGTTATAAAAACTATGATTAATTTTGATGCAAAGCATGAGTATTGTTCATTCAACTATAGCTGATATATGTATGTAAAATTCAAAACATGTGAAGAAGTAAAGTGAAAATCTGAAACAAAAACTTAATTATTAATCGTTAATTGTTTTCTTCATTTAACAAATATCTACAGAATATGTACCTTAGACCATCCTATACACTAAAAGAATCATATTACTGGCCACCTTTAACCCTATCAATTATCAATTCTTTCCATCATTTTTTTCATTAGAGAGGTTAATAATAACTAATTAAACTTGCTCATTATACAGTTCATCCAAATATTCTGAAATTACATATGGTATAATTCATGATTTATTAAGTTATATAACAATGCTTCAAAAATGTGACCCATTTTCATGCTTGTGAAAGCATTTCGATTAAAGAAAAACCTGGTTATCATTAACAACTTACTGTTTCGTCCAAAAGATTTATGCAAAAGGCCCACTTTCTAATTGAGTCCCTCTTCTTATTACAAATTTATATCATGGTAATCAATGAAATTCTTTTTCTGCATTGAATGAATCAAATATGGAATGTTTTGTTAGTCTCTTGTCCCTTATTTAAGATTGTTGACATGGTAAAGTATGTGCATTCATTGGTTCAGAAAGAGGATTGTGAGAAAATATAAGGACATCTGAATTGATAGACTAAATGCTACGTTATGTTCAAATTACAATTAACAGAAGCATCGACCAATTCTCTCAGATATGAATAGTGAAAATTATCCAAATAGTAAGCAACTAAAGATAACATTCATAACATTGAAAAGTGTAGAAATCAGTTTGATAAAGGGATTTGATATAACATGACAATCTGTCATTCATTTTTTAGTTTTATTCCAATGCTTTTCTCACTATTGTTGGAGGTTTTACCAAAATGCCCCAAAGTGCACTAAATCAAGCATAAATTTGCCTTGATCCATCGACTAGTTTTAAGATAACCGCGTCCTTACTCCCCCTCATCCTAGCCACCCCCCAGCCCTACCCCCCACGAAGAATAACAGCTGTGGCAGTTTTATAGAGGGGAGAACCAAGGATGTACAGCTTTCTTATTTCTTAAGAATCATTAATGGTTTGTCTATTCTTTTGCACAAAGTATGAGCATACATACATCATAAAGTTAGCGGTAAACCTTGTATTATATACAATAAAACACAAGCATAGTTAGAAAAAGGTACTTGCAGTTAATTCAACATAGGTCTTTCCTCTCATCTTTGTCTCTATGCTCATGCCTTTCCTGTGGCCCCACAAACCATGAACACATCATCCAAATATCCATTTTGTTTCATACTCTGGCAGCCTATAACTTGTATCTTCTCTGCAACTCTTTTTTATCTCATTCAGCTCTCATTTCATAGCATGTGAAGCTTATTTGTGGGTTATTTGGAAGTACCTTTTTAAAACCACCATCTCATCGATATCTTACATTCGTGGAAGTTTTCAGAACATCGATTTGTAGAGATCTGCGCCCGTTCAGATGATAAGAATGTGCCATTTAAGAAGCTTTTGTCTTATTCCAAAGACAATCCTATCACGTATTTTGATATTAATCTTTGCAAGTGGCAAACTCTTTAAAAACACAGTTGTAAAGTGAAGACATCGTTCCCAAATCCTATATCTTTTTTGTTTACATCACTGGTATCCAAACTGTGCGATAACCAACATTTATTATACATCAAGCGGGAGACCAAAGATGTAAACATTTCGCGGATTGATTTTCAATAGCGTAAAAAGGCTTTAAAATAGTTCTGGCAAAAATCAGTGAAATACATATTCAATTTCTACTGTATGGATAAACTAAAGGTAATTTGGACTTATTCAAATAGTGTTTTACTTAATTGTATGCATATAACAGTTTGGATCGCAATATTACAGAGTTTGCCACGATTCGTGGCAAAGATGGCGTGAGCCCGTTGCAGAGGTAGTATCCGGGGGACGATAACTCTGCATGGGAGATTGAGTAGTTTAATTTCACGACTCTGAGATATGAGATTATATGCCTAATTTTGATTGGGTGCCATTTTATCGCAATGAATTTTTTTAATTATTTCAGAGGTTTCGATACACAACCCCGTCTTCTTAGTGAGAACGCTGACTAGTAACCTATGCTCTTGGTCTGTTGCACTGCCTGGAAAATCCCATACTTCATACTTGTTTTGATTTATTTTGTTTTTAACTCTTTCCCAAACAATAACGACATTTGGCCACTTTGTTGCAGACGACTTTAGAAAACATTGAAGGAAAAGAAAAAATTGCATGTAATGAGCAAATTTGCAGATATTGCAAATGCATTTATTTCTTAAACAACATACTAAACTCAGGTCAAGAGGTGCTATTTTAAGATACCATTGCGACATGGGTCTAAGGAAACATTTAACTGCTCTTGTCATGTGATGTAGCAAGTGTTCAAGAAGGAATTGTATTTACTCATAAACTGTCTTACCCATAGGAGTGCTGATAAGTGTGAAGGCACGCTTCACATTATTAATCAAAATCATGGGGTGTTAGTATCTTAGAACTAACTAAATTGAAAATGGTTTTTAGTTTAGTGACTATGATTGTTTATATCGAATTATTAATGTTTATTACTCCCAGACCACAAATTTCTGAAGATGAATTGTTTCAGGGTGTATGAAAACCATAAAGGGTAAGGTCATAAATTGATTAGAAGGACAATAAATACTATAAATGCCAGCTCTTCTTTATGATTCATCAAAGGACTGGGGCACTCTGAACAGTAAATATAAACAATGGATAGATGGAGTATAGAATTTATTTACATGCCCAAAGTTCCTATGCTCAGAGATCAATATCTCTCAGAAGGTCTCAAAGTTGGAGGTCCCCTTCATTTTTCAGCAATATTGATATTTAAAGACACAAAGTTTGTTTTATTTTACATCTGCATTGTGATTTAAATGTATCATGTTGCTATGATAATCATATTTGAGGAAGAAAAAAAGCTAAACGAAACAAAGTAACTTCTGATAAAACAGGAAGTAAATAAAGTCTTATCATATGATTCAATCTCTAATCCTTTATTTGGTTAAGCCTGTTATCTATCCATTCTAACACCCAGAGTGATTTCCTAGTGAAAACAAAATTGTTGATGTTGTATAAGGAAAAGGTGACAAAGGTTGTGATGTCACAGTCATTAAATGCTTGCAATATTTGTGAAAGTATTTGTTTAATCTTTATCTTATAGTTATTCTATAATCCTTAGATGTGATCACATTATAAGTATGACATCATTATCTTGACATCATTATCTTCACTTTTGATAGGTTTATATAAGTGCTATTTTGAGTTATTTTTAGGGGGTGGGCAGCTGCCAAAGCCTCGATAGTTTAACCCTTAGAATGCTGGGTAATTTTGTAAAAATATATTTTTGTGTCATCTGCATTCCAAAACCTTTAATACATATCGTAACATGTATCTGCTTAATTTTGATGTGGGAAGATAGACTTTAGAACAATGTCAAACATTCATCAAACCAACCAATACAATATCTCATAATTATGAATCCTTATTTGAATCTATATCTCTATTCCAGACCAAGATTGCCTCTGGGTTTATTATGCATGCTCCACCAGGGGAGTTTAACGAGGTATTCACAGGTAGGCAGTGTTCTTTAGTGTTGAACAGTTATATTTAACCCATTACCAAACGATTACGACATTTGATCAGTTTGTTGTAAATCTTAATGAGCAATTTCTCCTTTTCTCACAGTGTTTTCTGTCCTATCAGAAGATTATTACTCAGTTTCATCACATTTTGAAATGTCGTAAACTCTTTCAATTTGGGACACTTGAAAATTTGGTGTTTAGTAAAGGGTTAAACCTTCACCCATATATTTGTGGTTCAATACATCTTCTCCAGACTGATTTACAAAAATCCTATGGTTGTACCTGGCTTGACCAGTCTGATGTGCAGTTGAGTAGGGAGTCCTCAATCATTAAAACTTGGGTATTGCAGCATAACTGAAATAATGTTTAAGCGATATAAAATCCATATTTAAACAAACAATATATCTTTTTGTAAGATTTTCCAGACTTGCTGCTTACAGCTTGAAATTTTATTTAGGAAAAGAAGAAATTGCACATGACATTGTGAGCAGTTTCTTCTTTCCCAGGAATAATGTTTGTCCTACCAGACATGCTTTCTATGTATGCATATGTTCGCTTTGCCCATATAAATTTATATTCTTCCAAGGGGGGTAATTGCAATTTGTATTTTGAGTCCAATTTAACTGTTGGCTGATTTTTGTTGAAATATTTGAATTTTTGTATTGAGATAAAAGTGAGCTTGCAAAAAATGACATAAGAAATGGTCTAGCGTCAGAGTATTTTAATATTTGAATGTCTCAATTGAAGAAATTTGATAAAATACATAATTTGTGTAATGATTCCATTATTTTTGTGATGCAACAATAAGATTCATGGTGATATTATGTTTACTTTCAGATGTGAGAATTTTACTAGATGACGATAATTTACTTAAGACTGCTTCAGGGTAAGTCAACTTCATATCTATTATACCCAATTAAAACAAAGTTAGAAATGGGTAAATTTGTGTAACTCTTTCAATCAATCTTTCCATAAAGACTTATGGAGTGACTCCATTTTCAGGTGGCCATCATGGCCTAATGGATAATAAAAATTGAAATTCGCCCCTCTGTGTGTGTTCAAATTGCCAATAAAGGCATTATGTGTCTCCCAGTTGACTTACTGAATGCTGATGGTTTTACCGGCTTAACAAGACCTAATGGACCATAAGATTGGGTTCCTTTCTCATTATGAGTCGGGCATTGAAACATAAACTGGAATAATGTTGAGGCGATGTTAAATCAATTTGTCATAACTTTATCAAGAAAGTGTATTATTTTAGGTTTTTTGTTGCTTAGATTCTTGGGGTTCCGACCACTCTCAACATCTCATATATATAGAATCTGTCATATTAATATTTCTTCTTTTTTCAGTTCCTTCGCCCAATACAACAAAGATCAGTTTACTCCATGTAAAGTAGAAGATAGCACTGAACAGGTTTGTGAATGATTAACGTATTGTACCGTTGACTAGAACTTTATCTTACCTTATTTTAGATTTCATTCTAGCATAATGGATAGGTCCAGTAATGTAAATTGTTGTTTGGCTAAAAGGGAGATCACCATGATTATGAGATTTGGCAAAGAGTTCTAACCCTTTACTGCCTTGTACATCACTTCGATGCATGAATCTTGGAAGGTTTTAGAAATCATTGTGAACAAATGGAATACTCCTTATGAGCAATTTATATTTTTGGTCACCACTGCTTCGTTTCGATATTATTAGGAAAATGTTTTCTTGTTACTTTTTGTTGTTTTGCTGTTAACCCTTAGATTGCTGGGTAATTTTCAACAAATAATATTTTGTGTCATCTGCTTTCGAAAAACTTAAAAGCATACTTACGCTCTGAAAAACTGCAAGACTGGGTAATATGAGTCATAAATTAGGATAGAATATGTCGAATCATAGCCAAAAATATCAGGATCACGACAATATGTCTGCATTATTTATTATCTATTTTTCTATGTGCTATTTTTACTAATTTGGTGCCCACCAATTTAACTGCATTGTTTACATTGGAGTAACATCTAAAATAGCAAGGAACGCTCAGATTTATTAGTAGTGATCACCTGGTTTGAAAAATCATTTGAAAAACATAAAAATGCTGTCATTTGTCCAATATTAACAATGTGAACATTTAAAGTGGATAATTGCTTGGGTTTCATTGGTTCCCAACGTTTCTCGGGGGACATTGTTTTATCGCTAATTGTAAACAAACCTTATTTTATTCACTCTTTTAAAAGCATCATGTGAACATGTAACATTCTCAATTCGTCTATAAAAGGGCATTAAAAGTACTTTTAATTTAATTTTCATTTTTTTAGAACTTTCAAAATTTTAGTGTAAATGAGCACAAGTATAGCTTTAAATATCTGCTTAATTTTGTTGAAGAAAGATACCCAGACTAGCAAACAGGTTAGATCACAGGCCAGCCACCAATTTAGTTGCATAAGGTTGAAGTAGGTTCCTGCACTATTAGGTTTAGGACTAAATCCCTAATACACTGATTCTATGTGACTCTATATCAAATATTTCAGATATCCAGAGTATAAAAGCTTCATCATAATTATAAACTTTGTTTTATTTCAGTGCTTGATAACAGAGCATGGAGATGTAGGCAATGGTAGATTTTTAGATCCTAGAACAAAACAAACATTTAAGTAAGTATTTATTAAGTGATAATTGTTGTTAATTATTAATACAGCTTTATATTCATTAAAGTGATGATAATTAGGATAGGGAAGTATATTGTACAGGAAATTGGGATTCCAATAACTACTATACAATGAAATGAAATAAATTTGTAGCCTTTGCTTGTGAAAGTAGAAAAGAAGTTGTAAATTTGTGAGATTGTTTGAATTTTTATTTCTAGTGGTAGAAATATTTATGAATTATTGTACTTTGATCATGATGCTCAGCGATCATTTATCTCAACAAATATCTACAAAAGAGTCCTTTACCCTGTATGGAAAATGATATTGCATTTGATAAGTTAAACTTTTCATAGCAATTTCCTTTTTCAAAGCAAGAATAAAACTATATAACATTTAATTGACCATTCTTGAAAACACCCTTACTCCTTAAAAACCATACCTCACTGAATCTGCCACAGAAAACCCACGAGTTCACTGATCCAAAAGATTGAACCCCTTTTACTAAGCAATATATCTTTTTGTCATAAAATTTTATAAGGGAAAATGTTTTTCTTTCATCTGCTGTTTCTTTGTATGGAGATTAATCACATGCCATAAAGAAAGAATGGATCAACTTATATTGAAATTGTACTTTATCTCTCAGATATGACCATTTAAAAAAGGAAGCGTCGGAGTTTGCCCCTGCTGATGTTGACACGACAGCTGAGCCGTGGAGATCGGCAGTGGAATCCGCACTCACCACATACCATCATACATACTACGCCTTCGGAGTTTCCTCAACCTATGGCAGTAGCAGTGGCGGCAATATAACACTCATAGCATGCATTGAAAGTCACCAATTCCAACCGAAAAACTTCTGGTAAGTCTAGGTCTGAAAGTGTTTAAGCCTTAGAATGCTGGGTAATTTTCTTATAATAAATTTTGGTGTTGTCTTTCTGATATTTTAAATATCTGCTTAATTTTGATGAGGAGAGATACTCAGAGTAGCAAACAGGTTAGATCAAAAGGCAGCTGCCAATTTATTTTGCGGGTGGCCTGGATTTAACCTGTTTGCGTAAGCATGAAGTCAGTTCCAGCACTATAAGGGTTGACCATCACTAAGAGCTGCAGGCAACACACAAATGAAAAGAAAACGTCATGAAATAAGGGAAAACCAGTTTGTACACCTTGTTACTTTAATTCTTGTTTATTTTTACTCATGTTAACTGCTTCTGAAAGAATGCTTAAGCTGATGTTGTATATTAATAATCAACTTGCGGAACTTACTACTTTAAAAGTTGTATGCAGGAAGAGTACTGCATTATGAAGTAGAGCTTCCAATAAGAGGCGTATTCATCTTGATTACTTCTTTATTTCTTCCGTAAATCATGTATCACAACAGACATTCAGATTTTGATATTTAGGTTGGTTATTTAATAAGGATTATCATACATAGCATTTATTATGATTACAGGAATGGAAAATGGAGGTCCCAGTGGTCAATCACATTTCCAACATCAGGGGGCAAGGCTGAGATGACTGGTATTTTAAAAGTTCAAGTAAGCATGAAATTATATAGATATATTCAGATATATATGACTTGATTGGATCCATTTGTATGAATTTGTATTGTCTATTTATTGTGATATCATTAGAACATTTGGATTACATATACCCTTATATTACTGGAACCGACTTCATGCTAATGCAAACGGGTTAGATCCAGGCCGGCCGCCTGGTTAATTGGCGATTAGCCTGTGATTTAACCTGTTTGCTACTCAGGGTATTTTCCTCATCAAAATTAAGCAGATATCTAAGGTTCTGGAAAGCAGACGACACAAAAATCCATTTTTAGAAAAATACACAGCATCCTAAGGGCACCTACCAATAAAGGAACTTGAAATTTCATTCTTTTCAAATTTTTATTGTTTATTTACTGTTAATTGTGATATTTTGAGAACATTTGGATTACATTCAATGATTGCTGTGTTTTGTGTTTTTCAGGTGCATTACTATGAGGATGGAAATGTACAATTAGTAAGCTCGAAGGAAGTAAAGCACTCAATCAATGTATCAGTAAGTTGTACCTTGTTTTACTCCTATATAGGACTCATGTCTGTACTAGGGGTTTATTGATATTGTAAATTAAATGCCCTTGACCAATATTTACTGATAATTTTTGAATGTCCTTGTCATAAAAGGATTTCATTATTTTACAACTTAGTTATGTTATCCCTTAGAGTGCTTGAACCGACTTAATGCTTATGTAAACATGTTAGATCCAGGTCAACCACCAAGTTAATTGATGGCTGGCCTGTGATCTAACACGTTTGCTAGTCTGAGTATCTTTCCTTATCAAAATTAAGCAAATACTTCAGGTCTCGGAAAGCAGACGACACAAAAATGTATTTCTAGAAAATTACCCAGCATTCTATGGGTTTAATTAAGGGTTCAATGTAAGACTATAGCAATTGCATTACAAATATGAAGCACTTATAGTTATGTGCTGAACACTCAATATAAACTCTGTTTAATGTTCTGCTTTCATTTATAAAGGGTTAGCACAGAGATTTTTGCTTTCATCTTTCATTTTACATTGTTGTATTCATTAACATCTACAGTATGATTGCTTACAAAGGAATCGTCTTGTCAAAATAGGCTGCCGCTGGTAAAGTTATAATTATTTACATCATTCAATCCACATGTCGAAGAATCATCGGAAAACTATAATTATTGCTTTACAAACATGAAACACTTACTAAAATATGGCATTGAATCCTAATATACCTTAACAAAACATTGATGGTTACTTTCAAGCAATTACTTCTTTTGTGATGTTGTTTTCTACTAATTTCACAATGAAAATATCACAAATCTGTGATTTAAAGTGTCAGCACATGTTCTTACTTTTATCCAAACCACTTTTGTTGGCTTTGTGGACTGAAGATCTCAGGTTTAACAACATCCTTGGTTCAATCCCGCTTGGAAGTTGTCCTTTCTCAAATTCACAACTAACAATGTTATAGGGCATGGCGCAAATATTGAAACCTATTCTTAGATAAATAAGAGCGATATACTTAAGTGAACCCATGTTGTCATGCAGCATATAACTGAAATATTATTACTACTTTCCTTTATTAAAATATATTTCAACCTGTCATGCTAAAAAGTTTTAACCACTTTGTTTATCAATTATTTATTCTGTCCACAGAATGAACAACAAATGGCGAAGGATTTTGTTAAGGCAGTGGAAGATGCTGAGCAAGAATATCAGGTACAGTATAGTATATTTAGAGGGTTCAGTTTAAGACTTAAGTAAGTGCTTCATGTTTATAAAGCACTTACTATAGCCTTGCATTGAACCCTTGATTTTTTGTATTCTGCCATGAAGCGTGTTCCTGCCAATCCACTTGGGGCCTCAATGGCGTAGTGGTTATCATACTCAAGACTATATCACTAAGTCCCTCACTGCAGGGGTTCAAATCATGGGCACATTAAAACATTGAATTTGAATGTCTTCAAAACGTCTCCCAGCTGACAAACAGATTGCCAATTCCGTTTTCCTTTGTTTGCAGGCTCTTGCAGGAAATTATGTAGGAGTCTTCCTCAAATTATGATTTGCTGGGTAAAGCAATATAACCCCAAAACAGGCAAACAGTTTATGCAATGTAAAAACCAATTAAAACAAAACTCACATCTAGTCATAGAACAGGCATTTGCAATTTAAAAGATAAAATGTGTAGAAGGCCTACTGCAGTTTATGAAAAGTTCTTCATTAATCCCTTCTTTTCTCTCACAAGTGTTGTCATCTTAATGTAGATTCATCAAATCAGGTTGTTAATAGCATTCAGGAGAGGCATAATCATTTGTCTGTATTGCCCAGATCCTCCAAAGTCTTAACGGACAAGAGAATTTATACTGAAATTTTATTTGTTACCATCATACATACAAGAGGAAATAAATATTTGGCATTTACGAACAAGTAAATTAAAAATCAAATTTCGCCGTCCCTGATATTGGAACTTGAAAGAGTAATAAGATTAAAAGTAATTCTACTGAAACTTTTATGTGGATACCCTACATTGGCTGGAAGGTTCATAGCAAGACTAAAAGCAAGTCCTTTCCTTTTTTTTTAATTGTCTTGCATTGAAACTTGAACCTGTGAAAAGAAAAAGAGACCCTAATCTTGCATTTTCTTTTCCATTGGAAAATTAAATGTGTACATCATTTGTCCGATGCCATTTTAACATGAAATTAAAAAAGGAGGACAACTTTATTTGAAATACATGTAGGATAATTAAACTTACGATTCTATGTGTCTTATTTTACAGAAAGCTATAACTGAGAATTACTACACCATGAAAGATACAACATTTAAAGCATTACGCAGACAACTCCCTGTGACGAGAGCAAAAATTGACTGGAACAAAATTATAGGATACAAAATAGGCTCTGAGCTGAAGAAGGAATGATGCCATTTAGGATATTGGGTTATTTACTGTAATATAGAACCTCTATTTTTCATGTGTAATGTGTTTTGATCATGTGACATCAATCATTTGTTTCCTTGGGCGATTTGATTCTGCTGCATTTCCAGAAAAACAGTTATAATCGAAAAAAGTATTGACAATGGAATGAAATGATTCAGGTGTTAGGAAATTTATAAATTGGTATTCAACCAAATAAAGACAATTAGGCATAAGCATTGTGCAAGTCATTTCTGATTTTTAACCCCTATTGTGCTGGAACCAACTTCATGATTATGCTAACAGGTTATATCACAGGCCAGCCATCAAGTCAATTGGCAGCTGGCCTGTGATCTAGCCTCTTTACTACTCCGATTATCCTTCCTCATTAAAGTTGAGGAGATATTTAAGGTTTTGGAAAGCAGGAACCATAAGAATCTATTTTTAGAAATTAGCTTTCTTATGGTTAAAAGTACCCTTTCAGAACAGTAGGTTTTGTATGTTATTTAATACTAATATCTTTCAATTATTGCAGGTGATTAACTGCCCTTTAACCCATTGGACCACTATTTTTTTCTTTTCTGTTTTTTTTTTTTTATTTCTATGAGTGATTCATTTTTATCAATGTTTTTCTTTCTATTTGAAAATTGAACAATTTATTTGCCATCATATTCTACTATTGCTGGTTTGATCATTCTTAAATGACCTTAGATATAATGATTTAATGGGTATTTGTGTTAAGTTCCTCGTTACAATTCAGCATATGGAAAATGTTTTATTTCTGGCAACTTGCGAAATGTGACTTTATTCTATTGCAAATGATGACTTCTACACTTGTTAAAACATTTTTTAAGTTCTTCGTGATGAAGATGTGTTAGCATGTCTCATTGACCCTTATAGTGCTGGAACTGACTTCATTCTTATTAGCAAACTGTTAGATCCAGGCCAGCCGCCAAGTAAATTGGCAACTGGCCTGTGATATAACCTGCTTGCTCCTCTGAGTATCTTTCCTCATAAAAAATAAACAGTATCTATTAATAGAAATTACCCATCATTCTAAGGGTCAAAAGTTGATCACAACTTTTCAATGGTATTCAGTGCTGTGAGTTGGTTACTTGATATTTTCTACTCCCCATCATTATGTCAGTCTGTAGTCAGGCAGGTAGAATAGTTAGTTTACTTGTGGGTTACACATTCCACTTAGCAAGTTTCTGTTTCAATTGTTTATCCATTAAAAAGTAACCTTCTTCCTTGGATTGACTTTCCACAGTGGTTTCTCAAATCATCCTATACCAGTATGGTATAGAGATATTATGGAGTAAGGGTTAAATAGTCGACAGTATTGTCCATTGCCAATATTTGGACGCTTGGCATTGGTCATATTCATGTCCTATTTTATATACGAACCATATAGAGAAATCTTGCCTGATCTTGAAATAGTCCCAAAATAATCTGGTCTTCACCAAAAGAAGGCTGTTGATAGACTGACTTTCTTTCCAAACTCAAATGTGCTATTATGATTTATAACTGATTGAAAACAAGTAAGGATTTTGATTTTTGTTTCACACCTATTTATAGATTATAACATAACAATTTAGGAATGTAACAGCACGTATCAGTAGATTTTTTCTGTACATTTAACAACTTTTACCCATATATGTCTAGCCAGTTGTATCCATAATTTCATGTACAAAACATTTTGTTTGATGGAAATAGTAATGACAGTGTACATGCATTTTGTTTTTAAAAGCAACTATATTAAATGAATATATGCAATCTTTATGAGCTTGTTCTAATTTGTTTTGTAATGTTTCATTTGCTACTTGACTGTCTTATTTATAGTGAAACCAACTCTAGCTGTATTGGGTAGATCTCTCAGTAGTGTATCCAACCAGGAATTCAGGGTCCTAAGGCTGAGACCCTGTTTTTCAAACATTCATTAAGACATTTAACAAAGTCAATGCGGCATGATTAATTCATATGTCTTGCGAGGCCCAGTGGTTAAATTTTGTGGTCTAAGAACTCAAGAGTCCTGGTTCAAGCCACATCGACACCCGGTTTCGTGGAAGTGTCTTTAGGCAATGCACTTCAGAGCTCAAGCCTGGTACTAGTCAATCCAAGAAAGCAGAAATATAACTTGAAGATGTTTGACACAGCCTTTAACCCAAACAATCAAGATTTATTCTTATCTCACCGCTTGTCAATTATGTTAATGTGGGAAAACAGTTGCTTGCTTGTAAAGACTATTAAAAAGTCCTCTTGTTTCTTGGAAGTGACCTATGGCAAGTCACTTCAGCACCCTAGCCTAGCACATTTACCACCTCCTGCCATATTTTTTAATCTTGCAAAAAGCATTGTGGCAACTGGTGAAATCGCTGGTAACAAGCAATTTCTTCTTTTGTCACAATGCTTTTTAATCTATTTACATATCACAAACAACAGAACTGAATTTTTCCATGATCACAAAGCTTTTCTCAAGTTGTCTGCTTGAAGAAAAAAATGTCTACATGTTGTAAAGAGCAAGTACTAGTGGATCCAGGAAAGCCGTTACATATTGGAAAATTGTTGATACAGCTGTCAACACCATACATACATATAGAAAAACCTGATGAAAAAGTAGAGGAGCATAGATAGATGGACTGGCCCCTTGATATGACTTATATTGTTGAAAAAGCTATAAACCCAGATCAATTTAGAATCACATAAATATATGATGATTGTAGCTAAGTATAATCAGGTTACACATATCAAGGGTTCAGCGCAATACTATAGTAAGTGCTTCATGTTTATGAAGCACTTACTATAGTCTTGCACTGAACCCTCGAAATGAGCAATGGTTTGTGGTTTTTTAATAGCTTTTCCATCAGTATTCAAGCTACATCACGGTTCTAAGTGCATCATTGTTCTATCCAATCACTCATAACAAACGCCCCTGCATGTCACGGGCATTTGAAGATTCAGTCATCACTCTACTGTTACAGACTTTAAGAGATGAAGTCCCCCTACTGACTCGAAGAAGATAGAAGGTTCTGCCAAGACTGATGAATGAAGGGTGTCTGTGGGCTAGTGTTTTTTGTGCATAGCCTGAAGTCGCATTGCCAACTCTGTATGAAACTAAAGTCTATGATTCTTTATCTTTAGTACAAATTCAAATCGGATACATAAGATAAAATAGCACGAAAAAGTTTCTTTTTCTTATTTGATTGGGTAGAAACTAAATGTTAACTTGCTCATAAGAAGTAACTTATCGTTTTGTCAAAGTGGTTACTAAGGACCCCCCTCACAACAGACGCAGTAAGGTGAGATTATAATAGAGTTTAAGGTGTAACAGTGTCTTTGATTTGAAAGCATGTCGTTCAACGCACTTATAACCTATTTCAACACATCGTTCAACAAGAGATTTTGCGGCTGTGCTTAACTTACAGTCGACAGCACTTTCAATATAATGCAAAACAATATTTACATTATAGGAAGTCGGTGGAGACCAAATCTTGTGGCAAAATGAGAAACTGTTTTGTTACAACTGTTTATCAAATATTTACTCATGGTGCTTCAATGTAACAAACACGATGTAATGGGTAAATGAGCTTAACCCTTATAGGTAAAGGTTATTTTATTATAATGTAACCCCTATTGAAAGGACCAGCCAGTTTGGCTTATGAGATACTTTTCACTGATTATACCAAGTACCTCCTAACTTCTATCACTATACCAGGCGCCTAGCGTATATTAGTCGGTAACCATTAAATTTAACTAGCTCACGGCACACGAACCGGCTATTTCGGAACAAGTCTGAAACCAACTACATGCTTATACAAACAGGTTAGATCTGGATCCAACCTGTTTGCTACTCTGAGTATCTTTCCTCAAGACGACACAAATATCTATTTTAACAATATTACCATGCATTTGATGGGTTAAAAACCATCTAGGAATGGATCGTCTGCTTCCAAGGAGCATCATACAAACTAAATTTTAGAGAATTTTTTAACTTCCCAACTTCCGCAAATATGTGAACAAGCAGCTTTAAACAAGGTGATACACCGATTACAATAACAAACCAAAAATGCAGCATAAATTGAATTAATTCATGGGAGGCAACTCATTCTCATATATGGGGTATCTTTCTAAAGACAAGGTTATTTCCCTTTTGTGATCTTTTTATGGCAATAAAGCTAATTGGTCCTCCTTTTCTGGTTGATACCACGAGACATTATACCAATTTTGTGTTTTTTCCATGTTGTTTCATTTGTTCTAATACTTTTCGATAGGTCCACCATCTTGCATAGTGTTGAACCTTATATTATTTAGGGCAAAACAAAACCTATAAAATTATACGCAATGCTTCCTTTTTATGGTTGATATAAATAGACAAAACATCATTTTCGTTTTAACTTATTAACTATCTTCTGACTTCATTAGATTCTAATTTGGTCAGCTTCCTTAATAAGTATGATGCATAACAGCTTGCCTCGTTAAGATGCATGAGAACATCCCTCAAGCAGACGTCACTTGAGATTTATGGCAAAAATAAAATATTCTCTAATGATGCATAAACGCAGATTTCAATATCAGGGGCCCGTTTTACTAAACAGTTTACGCTTAAGATTTGCGTAAGTCTAAAACAACAAGTCCATTTATTTCAATATTTGGCAAAGCAATATTGCAAAGTAACACATCATTGGAATCGTCTCTCCGAGACGCTTCCAATGACGTGTCACATTGCAATATTGTACTTTCATTGAAGATATTATCCATGTTAATCAATTATGACTTACGCAAACATTTTCCGTAAGTTGTTTAGTAAAACGGGCCCCTGTTATTTGAGAACGTTATGTTAGTTATGGTTTGTAATTTTGATAAGGGCATTTAATGATGTGTGTTTCGGATTTTTGGACCAGACCTTTGAGTAATGGTCAATTTAAGACACCACCTCGTATGCGAATTTTCAATGAATAAGACGGGAACTGGTAAAAGTATTGTCCTCAACATCCCCAACTGCAACACTAAATTTACGTCAAATAGATTTCGGGGGAATCACACTACCGATTTTTACGATTTTATGTTCGAACAAGATGGCCATATTTGTTCACCTACTTTTGCCAATGATAGCCACATTGTGTATCCTGCATGAGTTGACCATCACATTTTCGGTTCTGGTGGCATAGTATTCATTTATTAAATGATAACCAATGCTTTATAACGGCGTTACTTCTAACACTCGACAGAAAAAATCCTGGTCGCAGAAGGACATGCGTGCCCCTCGACTGCAATTTCTCTGCTTTCAGTACTGAAGGCAGACGACTTAAAAAAAACACCGCGACAATCGAAGTACCTGCTCGAAAAAGGCATTTTCTTGATATCCGGGGTGGTTTTACTTTGTTTCACAGCAATAACGCAGTTATTTATTGCTCAAATGTTATCTGCTTTTGCTTTTGGACATGTCACAAAGGATAGATATTGTACTAATATATCAATTTAACATCTTATAGATGGTAACAATGTCTTTAATAAAGAAATAGATTAATTACTCTTAATTCTGCCTCCTTGAGACATAACCCGTATTTGCGCCGATTATTGATTGAAAAATGTCCCAGAGTAGATCCCGCTTTGTACAGGAAATGAACCCACGACCCTCGTGTACCGAGACCGACGCATTAGCTCTGAACCAATGTCGTCCACATCAAATATGCTATATCGTGGAGGACAGTGGTCCATGGGTAGAGCGTTTGCTCCTAGACACGATGGTCGTGGGTTCGATTCCCGTAATTAGCGGGATCTGCCTCGCGACCATTCATTAATCCATATTTGGTGATTAAGTGAATAATCTAGGTTGTAAGAACTTGTTTCACAATCGACCTAAATTGAATAAGTTTAAATTAAAATACGTTACAAGAAATGTGGTTGGTAATATTCCTTTTGTCACCCTGTTTAGAAATATCGCCTACAACAGAATCTTAAATACCCCCGCCTGTTAAATGAAGTAAGAGGATAACGATTTAACATGTACCGGCGGGTCACGTGATATGTAACTGAAAGCTCACGTGATATCCAATATTGGTGCTCTAAAAATAGTTAATCTTTAACTCATATTCAGACGCTTATCCAAAGTTGTCGGAATACCATTGAGTGTTTGGTTTAAATGGCGATATGTTCTATTCGCGATTCATCTTTTATCTAGTCGGGCTGTTTTACATTCCAGGTAAGTTATTTAATTAGTTATTTGGCAAAATGTCATCGATAGGGCATATCGTGTAATTCGAGAGAATGTTGTGAAAATAACCCCAATTTCTTTTCGCTTTTAATTTTTAAGTTTTAAGGTAAACATATAAATCAACTTAATTATATGTGTTTTTTAAAGGCTGTCGATATCTTTATGATGAAATAATGACTATTAACATATAATTTGTCAGCAGCAGAAGCAGCAACAGATATATAACGATTGACTTATATCTACACCCCCCGGTAATGAGAATCAGTAGAACCAGTAAACATCTCTCACCATTATACTTCCTTCCCCATCATCAACATCTAATCTCAGCCATATTGAAATCTTTAGAATCATCGTATGATGTATATACTTATAGAGTTGTTTGAGTTGGTTTTTCCAAATAGAATTGATTGATATATATTTTCTAAATAAGTCGGACACCTGTTACTGTCACAAACTTGTCTTTACGTTTTGCACGATATGTCCCATGGAAAAATAACCATAACATTGTTATACTGTTCCTTGTTGTTCTGCTGATGCAGATATATTTTTCGTTATGCACGGAATGTGGGTTAGCATAGACATAAATATGGGAATATGTCATGTAAAACAATTTCATGATTGGGGTAAACGTTAATGTTGTTTCGGCCTGTGCCGAAAAATCAGGGATACTTTTGCATGTCGATGTTAGCCATTTTTTGTCACCGTCCTGGTCTAAGGTTTCGAGTTTAATTTGTTATTTTTATGTTTATTAATCATTATTATAATCACTAAACGTTGTGTACCTATGACGCACAATTAGCAGAATTAACACGCCTCTGTGATAAATGGAGAACATTTCCTTTTGTCACAATGGTATTACCCAAAACAACAAAGGGGCGTTCCCTTGTCATACTTCATAACTATCGTCTGTTGTTATTTCACATTCGAATTCACACAATTTCATATCGAGGCATGTGTAATAGTGCGATCTTAGCGGTCCTTTTCCAGGAACCATCATTAACATAATGATAAGGACTTGGTTTGATGTTTTGTATAAAATATCCTCGATTCATATTGTCACCACGGAACTAGGACAACCGTCTTTCTAACGAAGGCGAAATGTTATTCTAGTTTTCCCTGTGAGGATTGATATTGAAACAAGACATTCTGAATAAATTATCAAATTTATTTATTAGGGTGACTTTGCAATAAAGGTTCGTATTTGATTAACATACCAAAATAAAACATCTAAATACTTCATCTGAAATGCATCAAAGATCGGCTAAGATATGAAGTAATATGAAAACCATTTAGCAAGATATAAGTTTAAATAAATTTAAAATTCTCGAACAACAAATATTTACAAGCGCAGTGGTATTGTATTGTTTACAATCGTATCAGACGGTTATTTCAGATATCGGATTAATAGGACACTTAACTCCGCTTCAAGATTCAAAGATATCTTTAACAGTAAATATGGAACTCAAAAATGGAATAATACCAAACAAATATGTTAAGTAAACTAAAACCCCAAGAGATATGTGCCTGTAGTTGACAAAAACATCATGACAAACGAAGAATATGACACACTATGTTTACTTTTTTGTTCTTCAATAATGTTTCGAAAAGCTGTGACTGTCAAGACAGCGTCTTTGTATCGAGAAGGGTTGAACAAATTAATCCGAACTTATCGACTTATTAAATCATAATTCTTCATAACTCAAGAAACATGAGTATTAATACTGCAATACAGAGCATACGAAAATGAACCCCGCTACTCTCTGTTAAGTGCATCGTTCTTCATAAACCAATCTACGTGTATTTCTCAATTATTTGTTCACTTTCTTTCACTTTCTTTTACCTATCTTTCGTGTTCGATTTTATTCGTTCATTCACCCATTTCTCTTTTAATGCATATATATATATTTTCATTCTACGTATAATTTCACATATCGGTTTACCCTAGTCATTCAACCTTTCCATATTTTGCATTTCGATTTGTAGATAGAATTGGCATTTTTATATATCTATATTTATAAAACTGTGGTCGTTAAAGCACGTGCGTTCTTATCTGCGCCTCTGGTATTTTTCCCCTTTTCTTCTGACAATTCTTTGTAAACTTAGTCACTGTCAGGTTTACTTCTTAAACACAAACGTTCAGAAGCTAAAATATTATTGTCTTAATAAAGGTTTTCAGACATGCAGCTCATGTTTGAGCCTTCTCCACGTCTCACATTCTGTATCTAGGTTTTAGGCTTACTTCATCAAGGTTCAGTTCATCATTGCGGTGGTCTCTGAATGCGATATTGACCGTAGATGTAAAACCTCTTGTCTCTAGCATGAACACATTTTTTTAAAACAATTAGTTTGGGGTTTTTTTTGAAAAAATCAAATACAAACTCTGTAATTCTCTTTTAGAACAAAATATTATAAACGGTTTTCAGACATGTCGTTCAGGCATCTTGATCCATATATATTTGGCATTGTCGTAAAATATCAGCCTCGTTTGGGGACGATTACAGGTTCGGTTTACTGGCTTGGGCGTAACAAATACTAAAACCAGATGGTTGTAATGGTTTCCTTGCATTTTTTCGTGATAACTGGGATAGCATCAGTGCTAGTATGGTCAGTTCCTGGTAAAACATCAAGTGTACTGGTCATGAAAGTGCTGCGAGCTAACTAAACAAATGCTTTAAAGTTGTTTTCTCACAAATGAGAAAATTTGAAAGACAAAGATAAATGCTTTCGAAACAATACAGACTTTAAATTGTTGTTCGATATACAATAAAGGGTAGCTTTTGAAACCACACTCAATTCAGAAATACTTAAATGGGAACCAATTTGATTTCAATTACTGTTCTCCAGTGCGTATCTTAAGCAGTACAGATGTTAATTTATACAATTTAAGAGAAATTTGGTTTTAACTTACATCTGTGAAAGACAGCTTTGAAAAAGATAAACAATTCATTTTCGCTTGACCATGCACATGTTAAGGTTCAAAAGAAACTATGTTTTTTACTCAGAGGCTGACTCTTTACCCTGATTGCTTCATGGTGGTGTATCGCTGTTAACAATTTTCACTTATGCCACAGTGTTTTTCTTCAACCAAGCAATGTATTTTTTTCTCACAAGGAACATACTTTTTTTGAGTTGTAATGCTACTAGGTTACCCATAATACAATGGAGGGAGGCCATCACTTACACTTTAACCCTTACAGTGCTGTCTGACTTCATGCTTATGCAAACAGCTTAGATCCAGGCCAACCCTCAAGTAAATTGGCGTCTGGCCTTTGATCTAACCTTTTTGCTACTCTAAATATCTTTCTTCAACAAATTTAAGCAGATATTTGAGGTTTTGGAAAGCAGACGACACAACAATCTGTTTTTAGAAAATTACCAAGTTTTCTAAGGGTTAATCCTTTTGATAACCTTTTGTACTGTCGGTGTTGCAATAAATTGGCATCCGACTCACTGCGTGTTATTTGCACATAATTCTGGTAATTTGGGGACGGTTGTTTCGCATGACATTTTATGCTGGTGACCTTTACACATACATGGTGTATATATCTGTCTGTGAGGTTAGATGTGCTCGTTGATGAGGGGTTCATCTCTGCTTGTATCTGCATGCCGTTTACAGTTGCATGTAATAGTATCCGCCAGTGTATAAGCAGCGTCTTCTTCTCGCCAGATGAACGAAATGATAACTTTTAACAGTCTAGATATCTAAAACAATCATTTCTCTAAAACGAAATATATAAATAAAATATATGTTAATAAAATGTAAAGCAGCGAAATGCTGGGAATTATGCCCAGATCGCGATGTTTATTCACTATTAAATGGTTGTTCAAAAGTAGAAAACAGTTTTCCAGTCAAGACTGAATGGATCTAGATGAATGTGATATGAATCCGTTGCAGAATGAATCTGACCTATTTAGAATGAGTTTGACCAGGGACGCTATTTCACAGAGATGGATGTTCGTCCGGTTTTGTAAGCGATTAGCCGAAGATAGGCACGCCGAAATAAAGATGAAAGCCCTGTCAACATACATTTAGCATATCAAAAAAGTGGAATCCATTCATCAAACGGAATACTTGTTAAGCATGGATAGGCTTGTCAGTTGAACGATTTTATTCCAAATTTACATAGATATAAGACCATTTTGATAATGCTCTTTTCCCATATCATATATGGATTTTGACCGAACTGGAAATCAAGTTAGCAAATACGGAACTATAATAATGTTTATTTATCAATTATTTCGTTATTGCGTAATACTGGGATAATTATAGCCACTTTACATTCCCGAGAGGTGAGATGGATATACATGTAATATGTTATTCATACATACAGATTCTTTATTGCATTATAAACATGACAGGTTATATAGCAATTTTAACAAATATTTTAACAAAGACACGTATTTACAGACGAGCTTTTCAATTTAAGGTGCTATTCACAAGTTGTTCGGGGGAGCTGCTTTTTTACACATCATCTATTACTTACTCGATTTTACGTGCACCTAGAAGACGGGTTTTGAAATGATCTCGATAACGAATAGCCTTTATTTCTCACGAAAAGCTGGGCGAGAATTCTCTATTGCTCATCGATACCTTTATTCTTCATAAGTGATTATCTTCATTTTACTCCATACCTTATTGTCATCTTCAACTGTTTTATATTCGGACTGGGAGAAGATATAAAGGAATGTTAGCAATGAGAAATATAGTATGTATAATTCGCTCTTTCAAGATGTTTCCAAATCATCCATAAAACGAACCCATCCCCTTTATCAATAAGTTATTGATCGCTCTTTACATCAATATTCTATTTAAAACGGATCAATCATTCAATCAATAAGCTAATTGTTCCAAAATATCGGGTAAACCAAAATACATTACCCTTGTCTAAAAAAGCAACTATTCGTACACTTTAGGACACGAAGCACTTAATTGTAAACTACAGATGTTTAACCCGGGAGAATTGCTGGCTTAGATCAGATGAATATCTTATATAGACTGATTCGGGTTTTCATTCTTCGTATAAAAGATTTTTCAGTCCGGAATGAGATGCTGCGAAGGCATAGTCGGTTCAAATGGACGGCTTTAATCCAACCGTTTTCAAAATGTCTATTTCATCATATCGCTTTTAAAGGAAGCAAACACACTTTTCGTTGAAAGATATAGGGTACAAAAAAGATGTGAACAAAGAAAATATATTACAAATGTTGCCATGGTTCATTATTCAAAATTTTTATTCAAATCTAAATACATCTTGAATATTCTTATGTAAAAGTCATAAACGAGTTCGCCTATAACCAAGAGCGTTTATCATATTCTGCATGTGCGTTCAAGTGCCATGTATAGTACAGTTAACATTGAAACAATTGCGTCAGTGTATGTTGAAGATGGCTAAAGTGTCTATTTCCTTTGGAATGTATAAAATGCATATGTCCACAATACACAATGTGGATACAAGACCTTTGTCAAAATTATGTATATTATATTTCTCTTTAATACTTCACCCGCGTTATGCGAAACGCTTCTCGAAGACATCTGGTTCAAACATTTAGAATCAAGCGGGATAGTTCGTGTTATTTAACATTGTTTGGCTATTCATTCTAGTTTTTAGATTTATTTGTTTACTGGTTGATTTACTGAATAAGATTAATAAATGAAACAATCATTCAATTATATGATATATGCTTTCGTATTTCGTTATATTTGATTTGTGTGTGTTTTCTATCAGCCATAAACATACTTTTAACACATTATCTGCGAATACAGGAACGATCGAATCGAGAATTGATGAAAAAATTATTGTTTTAAGCTTAGATCAGCGCCTTATCTGTGTGGTATAGGTGACCATCACAGACTGACCAGATTCTTTGATAACGTTACATATATCTAATTCTTATAAGCATTAATCAGCATATTCATGTTTATAGCTGAGAAACAAATATATAACATTGAAGTTATTGCTTTCTTAGTTTGTTCTTTGAACACATCAATCTGTTTTCAAAAAGTATTATCATCGGATAAAAATGTTTTGAACCTCCTGATTGGTCAAGTTGTGAACATAATTTCACTTTATCAGAGTAATATAGGTACCAAAAACGTTTAGCGACCACATAAATGTTTTAGAAATATCAAAATTGATATACTAGTACATTTTCAGCACACATGAATACATAGTTATGCGTTGTTTTATTACTCAGTTTGTCAGAGATGTATATGTATGCAGATGGACGAGTATTCTCTAACGGCGTGTATATAAACCATTGGAATGACAATCGTGCTCTACAATATAAGTAGATTGTACAAGTATCATCCTCAACATACCCTCATACGGTCGTGATTTGCGATCAATGTGAAAGTATTGTGACAAGAGAATTCATTTCTCTACTTGAACAATTTTTCTTTTTGTGCTTATCATTTCTTTACACAACAACGGAATAATTCTGAATTCAAATTGATAACAATTTCCTTCATAGGCGTAGGAGCGTTTTCAATATTGGGACAACTTCAGATGAGGACTGGTAAATGTACCGGTAAGAATAAATGTTCCAAAACTTTTGTCATGACTTTTCATGCATATACAAACTCAATACCATTTAATGAATTAAAAGAAAGCATATGAAAATGTGTATATTAATACAAAAAAAAAAGTGAAAAAAAGACAAATGGATAGGCCAGGTCTCGAACTCACGCGGCGATTAAAAGTGATGCATCTAATAACTGCTATCAGACTGTCACAACCACGGGTTCAACTGATATAGTTACCACTGAATTATTAAATTTTAAGCTTTAGCTAACAATTGAATACAATATATTGGGTCTAATTACTTATAGGACACGTTTTACATCACTGTTTTTGTCAATCGGTTATTTTCGTGAGCTGAGTTTTCATTGAATAAACCCGATGTGTTCAGACTGCCATTTGCGATGATGGTGTCAAAAATGTTTTGGTTATTGTTCGTAACTAAAGGCAAATTGGTATTAGATAAAGCACAAAAAATACACACATTTATATTGATTCTGCTGTAAATTTCGTTTCTTTATTTTTTTTTCTTTTCAAATATCTTCATTTTCCATTGTGAATTATTGGGGGGGCCAAAGTATACTAGTCTCTGGATTTGGGGGCCGGGCCCCGTTGGCCACCCCCCGGCTCCTACGCCTATGTCCTTTTTGAAAAAGAAAGAACAGTTTTACGAGCGTTAAATTATCTAATGAAAGTTTTTCCATTGTCAACTGGAGTTAGTTTTAGTAAGTTTTTTGGTACAGAACTATAGCTCACTTATCAGATGCTCTCTTACCAAAGTTCCCAAGCAGTCGAGGTATATTGCATTCATTTCAATGCACATGAATCGTCGTGTATCGCCGTGTATTAATATAAAGTGACGTCTCAGATCAGACAGTGATAGTTAAAGCCCGATGTTCATGTATCAATATAAAGTAACGTCTCAGATCAGACAGGGGTAGTTAAAGCCCGATGTTCAAAGACATCGGCTTTCTTTAAATGAAAGACCCCCTCCCCCAACACAATATGTATATGTTACAGGGAAACTGTGAAATCAGGGATTTCTTGAAATCCCTGAAAGTTTCAGCGATTTCATGAAATCCCTAATTCACTTAGGGGATTCGTGAAATCCCTCAAAATGTCAGGGATTTCACGAAATCCCTGAAAATTGAGAGGTCATATTACACAGTTTCACTGACGACCATTTGATTAGATTCAGGGAAGTAGTGAAATATAATGATACTATAAAAGTTTCGTAGATAACTGTTCATTTTGACTTTGAGACTTATGTAAACTGTTAATTTAGTAAAAAAAAAACTTTTTCATTACATTTCATATTTTGATTTACTTATTTATTTAAATTTTGCAAGCTTAATATCTATTTTTTTCTTTTTCTTAAGTAAAACATGTGATCAACTTTAAACAGTAAATTATCTTAAATATATGAGTTTATTCAAATAAAAAATATTGAAAATAATAATTTGAGATTTGTAAAAATTGAAGTAAAGGATTTAAGTTTTATTCCTTACAGAAGAAACAGGAAAATGCAGCTTGAGGGATTTTATTTTTATTTGTTTTACACCTGTCTTTGAACTTTCTCTTTCCAACTATAAACAGTATCAGTTTAAAAAAATTGATTGATTGATAAGTGATAAGGTTTAAGGTTCCTCTAGGCGTATTCTGCCCCCAGACAAGCTGGTTGCAGGCCTATTTTGTTGTGGACCGTATTCTGCCCCAGACACGCTGGTTGCAGGCCTATTATGTTGTATTTAATGTATTTAAACAAATTGAAATATGATATTAATTAACCAATTTATAGTACCCTTTACATTATTAATTTATTTTCACACTTTAAAATATCATAAATTGCATTAAGACATGTATAAGTACAAGTCGGTCACAAATTGATCATCATCGCTTTTAATGTAGATACTTAATAAGATTATTTGACAAGTTTTATTTTATACATTAATGAAATCCTGAATATATCCATTCAAACTCTTTATCATTTATCTATTTAGATTATATTTCGATGACTAGTGGCTAAAATAGTGTTAGTCCTTTATGAAGGACATACAATAGTTTTGAACCAAGCCCTCAATTCAATTTATTACAATAATTATTTAGTTTAACTTATTTGAAATTATTGGTATAATATATAAGCAACTTAAAGTGGTTTATTCATTGATAAACCTCTCCTCCTTCTTCGTGAATTTACAGCAGCCGACAGTAATTAATAACTTTGCTATGTAAAAGGGTTAGTATCTTGTTCTATCTGGGAGATATGACAGGGGGCTGGTGATAAGCAGGGGACACTTACCTGTCAAGTTATCCCCAGGTGTGTTTATTCAGACTTGCAGGTGTCATAGATAGTTGATAAAGGTAGATGGGCAGTGTATTGTGTAATATGCCAACTAAAATATCTACTCAACTGCTTTCACACTGCGTTTTCCTATCCTAGCTTAGCAGCCCCTTCTGTTTTCACATCATTAGCTTATTGTTCTTTGAATAACATAACATAATTCTATTCAGCATTAAACATCAAAAAACATGTGTATAGCTTACAAAAACATCAAGGTGATACCGTCAACCATAGAGAGTCAGTTTATGGCTAAATTGGTTGAGAAATACAACAAAACTCCAAAGTATCTTATCCCTAAAGACAAGTTCTTCAGTATCATCGAAAATTTTAATCATTAGTTCAGCGAAAAATGTTTGTCAATAGCTTGAGTTTTCTTTAGCACTTACAATCTTTTTGCATTTAACCTGACTATAGGTTTAGTGGAAATCGAATGCAAGAGCCTTCATATTTTATTCAGCATTTACTATTTTATACTGAACAAGTATAAGTGTTAAAATGTAAATCGTTAGTTCAGCGTTAAATGTCTGTCAATAGCCTGATTTATCTTTAGCACTTACTATCTTATTGCATTGACCCGACACATGGTAAGAGAAAATCACATCGTAGAGCCTGTGTGTTTCAGAAGGCGCTTACACTTTTGCACCGAACGCGTTTTATTAGACTACAAATATTTCTTTAAGCATACAATTAGTTTTTATCTAAATCATTTTTGTACTGAACATTTGTATAAAAAATACAATTAGTATTCTTTTAATTCTTTTTTGCACTGATCATGTTTTATAAGCAAACTTTGTATAACTTAATTCATCTTTGTATTGAATAACTTTGATTTATCAAGCCACTGATAATAGTCATTTGTTTGTGAAAAAAAATCTCTAAACATATCAAAATGTTTATATTTACTTATTGTTATTCGTATCTTTAATTCCATTAACAATTTCTTCATAAGCAAAATAGTTTTAAACAAAAAAAAGCTTAAGATAAGTTTAAAATTATTTTCAGGGATTTCGTGAAATCCCTGACGACTTTTTTCAGGGATTTCGTGAAATCCCTGATATTTTTAGGGATTTCACGAAATCCCTAAGTGAAATAGGGATTTCTTGAAATCGCCGAAATTTTCAGGGATTTCACGTAATCCCTGATTTCACAGTTTCCCTGTAACATATACATGTATATAAATTAACGAACATTAACTGGTGGATTCCACAATGGGACTGTTCGTTTATCATGTAACAGCCGTAGTTGTTTCAAAATAGGACGGCTTCACAAAACGTAAGTATAAAGATTTGAATTGTTGGACAGAGGAAGAGTTTTGTATATAATGAGGAATAGAATTCCATATTGAAGTACCAGAGAAAACAAAAGTGTGTCGAAATAACTCCGAATTTGGTTTAGGGCTATATAATTGATAAGTAGTCGACGAGCGTAGCAGAATCAATATAAAGTGTCGTCTCAGATCAGACAGAGATAGTTAAAGCCCGATGTTCATGTATCAATATAAAGTGTCGTCTCAGATCAGACAGAGGTAGTTAAAGCCCGATGTTCATGTATCAATATAAAGTGACGTCTCAGATCAGACAGTGATAGTTAAAGCCCGATGTTCATGTATCAATATAAAGTGTCGTCTCAGATCAGACAGAGATAGTTAAAGCCCGATGTTCATGTATCAATATAAAGTGACGTCTCAGATCAGACAGTGATAGATAAAGCCCGATGTTCATGTATCAATGTAAAGTGTCGTCTCAGATCAGACAGGGATAGTTGAAACCCATTGTTAGTGTATCAATATAAAGTGACGTCTTAGATCAGACAGGGAATATATTCCTTTCTGATCTGGGACGCAACCTTATATTGATACATGGACAATGGACTTTAACATTGAAATGTTCATCAAATGGTATGACACGTCAAGCTTAATTTACATACTAACTAGACAAACCCTCACCTAAGGTATATGTAAATTCGTACGTGTCGGAAGTCGAGGAGAGCTATGTTTGAAACATATATTACAGAGAAAAATGAATAAGTTTTCCCTAATACAACTCTTCTCATAAAATCACAATAATATTGTGGGAGGCATTATACGTAGTCAAATTTTCTCTATGACGAAGTCTCACTGTCTCTTGATTGATTATTTGTAGTGATAAGATTTACAATACGGATAAAGGGCGATGGGTAAAAAGCCGTTCACAATTATGATATGTATAGACATGAGTCAGTTAACTGCAGCGGAATAAATTCGCGTTCAGACGAAATAGCGATTTCATTAATAGCTACTATACATACAGTGTATACTCGTGTTTGTCCTTTCCCTCATGAATCGGGACAGCATTTTATGCATCGACATGCACTATACCAATGTCATACTCAGCATTGGATAAAGTTGTTGCTATTCAAAACTATCTTATCCCATCGATTAGGATGAAGGAGATACGATATTTTAGAATAACAACGACAATAATTGACTAAATAAAGATAAATGAAAAATTGTGCCCTGTAGGTTAAAACGTTAAGTTGGGAATTTATTTCCATTTTAATGATTTCGCACTACGGAAATAAGCCACGTACAGTCAAACGATTGTGAGACGCACATGATGATGGTATCTAATGTGCCACCCCTTACTGATGGGTAATTCAAATCTGTTGACCGAATAAACCGTTTAAAAGATTTACTATATCTGCATCAAACATGTGCTACATCTCCACTACACGATTATGAAATGGTGTGATTTATTCATCAATGATATAGTTTTATATAACTACATAGACTGTTGATGTCGTTTTATCCGTAGAATGCATTTTATTTAAAATAAGCCACATCCTTAGTCTGCGAATTTATCCCTTTTTAATGGAAACGACATTTGAAACAATTCGCAATATAGAGATTATGAAGAAAATGCCATATTGTCAATATCATTTAAAAAGGTTATAGATTGTTTATACAGGTTTTTAAGAATGTTCATCCTTTAGAAATGGCGGAAATACATGTTTTTGTAGACGATATTGAACATAAAACAGTTGTCTTTCCAATAAGGAATACGAATTGAGAGACATCACAAATCCCGCTGGCAACTTTGATGAAATGAAGGTTGAATACGCCAATGCATGATACCAATAAACAATGGACCTCCTATTGTATCTTCTTGCTTTAGTTTATAAGAACAATTATTAAATATCTTTTGTTATTAAAGAATTCCATTGAATTAATGCACAAAGACAAACATTGTTCACTGTATACTTATTTATTGTTTATTATATATTATCAGTGCGTGGTATGCTACAATATAGTAGTATCGATATATATATATATATATACTGACTAACAATGGCTTAGTGTCTAGACCTGCCGTCTTTTCAAACAGTACACCCTGTAAAACAGTGTCGAGTCATATTTTGTATGTACATATCAGGATTGCCCCGTCGGTGTCTACAGCACAGGGCGTCTTTCAAATGTATGTTAGTTAGCTTAAATAACCCTGCTCATCTAAAGGTTCCCCCCCCCCAAAAAAAAAACCCGTGGTGTCTAATAGACTTTAGTCCGGCATGACCTTTAAGTGTACAATAATAGTACAAATACGTGACAAATGGCGTAAAATAGGCGGAAACAGATTGAATCCTTGTGTTTCAAATTTTGGGTTTTAAAGCATAAGGGCCTGTGTGAACTCAAATTACCGTAGCGGAAGATATGAATTTCTTTCAAGAGTCTCCAGGTTTACTCAAGACGTGCTGATGCTTCTACCAGTAATATCCGGTCCTTAAGCCTTAGAATGCTGGGTAATTTTCTAAAGAGATATTTTGTGTCGTCTAAAGAGTTAAAGATACCATTTTATGTAACGTATTACACAATGCATGTAGAGGTCAGTTCGGATATATATGCAGCCTCCCCTTGAGTAGGTTCATAGATAAAGGATACAGGAATATGGTTTTCTAGTTTGATAGAGACAATACGTTTAAAAGGTACCTGTGGCCATTTTGTACATTATGCAAACGTTACCAAAGAATGTCCGCATCGGTCGCTTTGATTATGCAGGCAGCATCCCACGGGGACGTTCATATAAAGCCGAGTTTTACCAATTACGCCCTCTCAAGGGGTCCATCATTAATCGATTTATTCTTTTTCAGTCGATGCCCTTTTTTGGTCACCTCAAATGGAAAAAAGGTTTGCAGACAACAATTCGAATTATCACTGAAAGGAACTATATTCCAGTGGCAGGATAAGAACTAATTGATGGAAAATGAAGAAATTGCTCACTTGAGCAATTTCTTCATTTTCCATCAATTATTTCGAAACTAGTCTGCACCAGATCCGTGAAAATTCCTGGGACTACATTGTCATGCGCAAAAATAAATGACAGAATTCATTTTTCTGCCGCAGTGTACTAATACACGTATCATAAACCATCAGGAATACAACAAATACGATAATGAATTCTCCCCAGGGTACGTTTAAGTCGTTCGCAAGTTTAACACCATATTTCCATTAGCGAACTTGTTAGGGGCAATAAAGACATCTCATGAGCTCGTTACATGCTTTGTAGACCCCCAAGAAAATGACGTTTTAGATGGATAGCTCGCCGATTGATTCAGTTCCCATCGATTTACACCGTTTCTGGTATCATATCATTCCGCCATTAATACTCAACTGAACGTACCGTCAACAAGAATCTAAAGAAACCATTGTGATGAAAAGAGATTATTTGTTTAGTTTATGATATGTGTTGTTCCTTTAGTTATTTTACGTTATTTTGTTACTAGCTGTACCCTTTTTATTGATTTGACACATTCTACGTCTGAGTTACCGTATGCAGTCCCTCGGAGCATTGATGTATTTTGACATCTTATTAACTTAAGACGAAACTAGATATAAACACGAAACAAATATCTAGGGATTATTGCCCTGCAATAAGGACACCTTCAACATATATATCATATGTTTCAACATATTTGTTTCTTTTCAAACGAGCATTTTCGGGTTAAAATTTTGGCATTCGGGTTTCATGGGCTTTCGCTTATTCTCAGGATTCGGTTAGAAATATTAGATTTTTTGCAGTTTCAACACCATTTCACTTATACTACAGCGACAAGTGTACATATCATTGTTCCATGCCTTCCGTCACCAGTACTATATAATATTATTTTCACCAAACCTACTTCGTTACTGAAACAACAGCGATCGATGGCTAAACCATCGGCATAAAACATTGGTTAAACCAGGGATGGAGCTTGTCAACGTTTTACAAAAACAATGGATGACGGAAGAAAAAAAATCATAAAATATATACTGCTAATATTATAAAAAAAATAGTTACGAACAAAAGCGTGTGTAGTGGTAATTTCACATTGCTCATTTTTTTTGTTTTCCAAAACAACCCTTTAATCTTCGCGCCGATCACATGCTACGTTTGAATTTCTTGCGTGAGAAAGAAAAACACTTCCCAAGCATTTTCTGCCAATTTCTTCTTTACCGGTAGGATCGTCGATTTTTTATTAAACAACTAATTCGATTTCATTTTGCTATTTTACATGTCGTCTGCAGTTTCTTTCAATTTGGGGCCGTCAAGGATTGCCGTTCTATACGTTTATTTAACGTTGACGTGCTACGGCACAATTACGCATTGTTGCCATTAGTTATGTGTCCTCCCGCCTAATTACCCGTTATTTGTGCTGCTCAGTTTTTTTACTCTACCTTTTCGCTGCTACAGACGACTTAAAAATGTATTTAGAACAGACGATATTTTAAATAACTCTGACAAAATCAGAATTTGCTCAAAAGTGAGCAAATTCTGATTTTGTCAGAATTATTTTAATATCATTTGATTATAAGACATTTATGATAATCTTCTGTTGTTTATTGTATCTGTTGAAACCTTATCTGACTATAAGCAGACACTTTTTGAATATTTTCTATCAAAATGGTTTATTTCCAAGAAATGCTGTTTTCCCCATCAATTTTTACAGTGCAAATATCGTGCCCATTAGAATAGATACTTTAACCAACTATATTTAATCATGTTTTTTTAGACATTAAAGAAATGTTGGCGTCCATTTTGAAAATCGCCACTTATAAGAGTACAACACATGAGATCACGTGATATCTCTTTGCGCGGGTTCAAATCACAGTAGCGTTAAATTGGATATTCATGAAATGTAACCTGCCGGCTGACTAACGAAATGCTTATAATTCTACCCAGCTTAACCAACTCTTAAATACAGTTAAGGTTATGAGCCGGGAATCACAATACAAATGAAATACTGTTGGTGCTGTTTCACGCCTAAGCAAAACAGAGAGTCATCTGTGAAGAGATAAAAAGATCATGAATCGTGATTTCATCCCATGAATCCCAATCAACCCGTGTCTGAAGTCTTAAAAGCAATGTAATTATTTGCTTCACGTAATCGCTGTTACTATCGAACCAAGCCAATTAACGTACAGGGAACCAGGGTCGATGTCTACTCGTGGGTGCGTGCGCCGGAAGCCAGTTGCAATTCCACGCTTCCGGTTTCCAGGATGTTGTTGCCTTGGAAACCACTTAACATCACGGAGATGAGATATCAACTTGGAAATGCCGGTACTAAATCTGACTCGACAACAAAAATCACTTCATTTAGCAATGATTTATTACAGGATCGATGGAGAAAACGACATTTTAACTGGAAAATTGTTCGACGATAATGGTAGTTAACGCACTCGAGTCGGTTCGTACATAGTAATTGTAGACCATCAGTCGAGCGATACCAGATAGAATTAAACGTGGAACAAGATGTCACGTTAGAAGTTCCGAGATCTTGTAAATCGGAAAGCATCGGCTTGGATCGGCTTTTCCAGTCGAAATGCAGTCCGAGTTGTTTGTGTCTTATTGGGTCAGTTTTTACTTACTAGAACAATTTTGCAAGCCCACTTCACATGCTAGTCGGCTTTTCTTGGTCATAAACTGATTCCCCATATGGAAAGTATGATTTGTCTAAATTGATAGAAGCAGCAAACGACGAATTACAGCATAAAGCCTAATTTTTTTATGACCCGTTTGTTGAAAATGATGATTTTTATGAAGAATATCACCTTATGTCACTATGGGTCGACACATTTCTACATCACATACTGGAAAGTATGGAAGTATGCAATAAGGAATTGACACAAATCTTTGGTCGGACAAGAATATTTGGTCAGTTCAGATTGGTTCAGATCGACAGATTTAACCGTGTGCATTACACGTTGTCCTTCTCTTGTGGGGCCTCCCTGTTTTTGTTGGATTATAACGTCGAAGGTAAATGTTGCTGTTTGTTCCATCGCTATATGAATGTTTTCGTTATTTCGGCCCACAACAACACCTTAACCTACTTGCATTATTTATTACAATTATGCCACATTCAATGCTTCCAATGTGAACCGTCACAAATTCCCATATGAGGATATGCGTTAAGTAAAAATCAAACGGAATTGATGGGTATTCTAAATGCACGGAAATTGTGGGAATGAATATTGATTAATCATTGACCTTTCTGTAAATGGGGTCATAAGGAATTTACCCTTTTCGATAAAGCAGGAGACAGAAAATGTACGGGTTTTACCGAAACGGGCTCTGGCTTATGATTAGTATTTGCAAAGGTGTCTCAATTTGAAGTCCACTTATTTTATTGATAACAAATGCTTTAAACCCTTATTCAAAAATATCTCACTTTTTCCTATCTGCTGTTGAAAATTTTAGAAACTATTTTGGTTAAATGGTAGGCTTCGTTACTCAAACTCACATGGTTTCTTCCCTAGAATCACAGAGAATAGGTTCTTTTTCAATCTATGGTTTGTAGTTGCTATCAATTCCGGCCAATAGTAAAATCATATACAGTGATGTCTCGTTAATCCGAACATGTCCGTTCCCAACAAAATGTCCGATTTACCGAATAATCCGGACTAATGAAGCAGAGCATGTTCTTATACACATTAAGACATAAACGGTCTGTATGCACGTGTATACTTATAACCCTTTAGCAAACGCCGAATTGTCGACCGTCCCAAATTGAAAGAGTTTGCAGACGACATATCAAAACGTGATGAAATTCAAAGATAATCTTCTGATATGGCAGAAAACATTGTGGGAAAAGGAGAAATTGCTCGTCACGAGCAATTTCTCCTTTAACCAAAATGTTTTCAAAAGTCGTCTGCAACAAGCTGGTCAAATAATTCCGTTCCCTTACAATTTCGTTCGGATTGCGAGACATTCGGATAATCGGGGTCCGGATTAACGAGAAATCACTGTATAGGGGAAGGCGTTGATCACAAAATCACATGCTTATTTTGTTCTTGCACTAAACCACAAACAACGTCCACTACTACTTTTTGCATGAAACATTCGCTTGTTATGAGAAGTGAATCAGTGTATATTGATGAAATTTCATGTAAGGCATATTGGGTAACACTTGGCATACAAAATATCATTAATCGCCAAATAAATGTAAAATCAAATTGCCTAAAGAAGCATCTCGCTCTTCTTTCTGCTTTTTTTATATAGAACTTTATTATCTACGTCTTTAGTTCAAAGGGGGTCGTGGTCATTCACCATTTAACCTTACAAAAACATAATAAATATAATATATAACATATCAATAGATCTAATTTCTTAGACTAGAGCCAACATTCATTAGAAATTGTAATAATAAAGCTATATAAATTAATGAAAAAGAATGAAATCTAATACATGGATTAGTATTTCTGAGAAAGTTTGAAAAAAAAATGTATAGGTGTTTTGTGTTCTAATCATTAAGAATGACTGTTGATAACGTGTTGTACAATTGACAAGCGTTCACTTTCAGATGGTGAAATATTTTTCTCTTTGTATGTATTCCATTCTGAAGTGAAATTATTCATTAGACCTATTATCGATGGATTACTTGAATGGAATTTACAAAAATTGATATATTTTTTGAAGTACAAAAACAGGATATACAATTTAGGGTTTCCATTAAATGTGCCTATCAGAGTCTTAAAACAATTTAAATCTAGCAATGGGTATATTTCTTTTACTCTATTTTCTAAATAAACTATTATTGGTTTCACCTTTTTACAATCATAAAACAAGTAAACTATTGTTTCTTCATATTCATCACAGAAGGAACAAAGATTAGTTTGTGCGATATTCATTTTTTAAGTAGTACATTTGTTGGATAAAACCTATGTGAAATTTTTGTTTGAAGCCATCTAATCTTGGTATCTTTTGTCAAAAGAAAAGCATAGTTATAGATATTTTTCCAATCGCAAATTTGATTTGGAAATATACAAGTCCATTTATATTGACATGATTGTATTTTATTATTATCAATAAGCAAGTTGTAGATTAACTTATTTGGAGCTTTATTGGTTAGAATTTCGTATAAGTATATGCTGATGCTCGGAAAACAGTTGTGTAAAAACTTCACCTTCTTTTTTAAGAATTCTATTTTTCACCATAAAATTAAAAATGGTTTTCCTCAGACCGTAATAAAACAATATATTTATTCTTTTATTTGTAGCATATTGAATAGATTCAAAACTTATAAAATTTCCATTACTATCAAATAGATCATCCACATATCTGATTTCGTTCTCATACAATTCCTTGATGTAAATAGATTTTGAGTCAAATTTGAAGTCTTTTTTAAACAATAAGGGCATTTTTAAAAAGGAATCCCAACAGTCAATATTGATTTAGCAATAAGCTCCATATAAGCCTTAACAACATCTTTCCAAAAATCATTTCTCAGTTTCCTTATGGTAACATCACAAAAATATTTTCCAAAATTGAATAATTTTCTGACATCAAATAATTCATAAGCGAGATCATAACACTTATTTCCCTTATCACACAGTATGTATTTAGACCATTTCAACTTCATACTATAATTAAAACTTTTTATATCTATCATTCTTTAATCATTATCATTCTCTAATCTTCGCTCTTCCATTCCATACAAATTTAAAAAGCATGTCATTTATTTTTATCTTCTTGACTGACGAAACTGTTGATGGAGAAAAGATTATATTTATGTTGCGCAAGTTTTTATAAGTATAATACAAACAGTGAAACCTAGTCATTCTTAACCCTTTACCAAACACCAAATTTTTGACTGTCCCAAATTTAAAGAGTTTCAAATTGAAAGTTATCTTCTTATAGGACAGATTCTAGGAAAAGGTAAAGTTGCTCGTTACGAGCAATATCTCATTTTCCCAGAATGTTTTCTAAAGTGGTCTGCAACAAAGTAGTCAAATGTCATTATTGTTTCGGAAAGGGTTAACGTGTAGACAAAGCCGCTTACTTTTAAGGTCTGTGATAAAACCTTTTCACCTAAGGCATTCTTATGTATTGAATATTTGATTAAAAAGCCTTAGAAAGTTATTTATATACATACTAATTAGGTGAGTATGTTTGGTTTAAGGTTGATTATGTAAAAGTCCCAACATGATAAAACAGTGGGTCTTCCTTTAATCGTAATATCAATGAAGTGCCAAGAATTCAACCCTTTATGTTTTTGGAGGTTTTAGCAACAGACAACATTCGAATCAAATGTTTACGAAAAGCGCTGGTTACACGTTTTTTTTCAAATGTCTTATTTGCAATGATGATGCAATCATGTAATAGATAAAGGTAATTTTTCCGGTGGTTTTGTGATTTTGAGCATTTAAAACTAATTGGCAAAGGGGCACGGACCTTCAAAATTGAAATTTATGGAATTATTACATCAATGAATTAAGGAAAAGTCAGATAGCATGTCTCAAGTGAGAAACATTTCGTTTTAGGTCATGTTATTGAATAGAAACTATTGAAACATTAAGATGTCTAAAATTCTGTTGAAACCGATTAAAATATCTGATAGAACAGTTTGTTATATTTGGCTTGTTCTTACTAAAATTTTCGTTGAGTCTGAATAAAATAGGGAAAGGCTTACGTTTAGTATATAGATAAACGAATTCTTGAACCCTTACTCAATATTGACTTAACTTGACCCACCTGCATTGGAAGACTTAAAACATATCATGTCAAAAAGAAAATCTTCATATCGAGCAATTTCTCCATTTGATTTTATCCAATATAAAAGAAAATATGATTTTTAATACTCTACATTTGTCTTTTACAGTTGCTTTCAATTCATCCGTAAAGCATGAAAATCAAAAATACCAAGAGCGAAAAGTTTCATTCAAGAATAAACAATAAGTTTGAATTTAATAAGGATTAGTGAAGGATTAACGTTTGGTAAGTGGTCTGTTTGTTTTACTGATATGGCATGTCAGTCTATTCGCCCCCAATGCGATACGATACAAACACTTATCGTACCCTATCCATATCGTGTCTTGAATATTTGTACAGCTCTCAAAGTGATATCGGACTGATTCTATCTAACTCACGTAGAATCTGGTAAAGTTCTTTATAATTAATGCATTTAATCAATCTATCAATAAAATCGTGCGTTTTGTCAGACAAACCTCGTTTTTCATTTATAACATTGCATTAACCTTATTGTAAGTGCTTGTTTGCCTAGCTGGAACCAATTTTACATTAATACAAGTAGAACCTATATTCATCAACTACTTTTATCGACCCATTTGCCAATGGCTCTTTATTCGTCTTAGGTAAAGCTTTATAATGTAGAATAAAGATGTGAGTCAAAACCATTTGTATTCTTTGAAATAAAGACTCTGCATCAAATATGTAAGGTTGCATTTGATTCAATTAAGAGAATAGACATTTCATCGGTTTAACAACAACGATAAGCTGTCAAATGAATATCATACGACTATCACTCGTTGAAAAAATGAAATGACATTCTCAAAGAAGATAATATATACCAGAATTCTCCGATCTAAGACATTGCACATATTGTAATGATGCACTGAATTGGTAAAAAACTCTAATGGTGGACAACTGAGACGGTTTACATGTGCGAATATTTCCAAGTTTCCATCTTTATCGGTCGGAACCGGTAAATCATCTGTGACATGATTCTATAATATACATATAGAATGATAACTTACGACACGTGTTGACCAAGGTGATAATCAAATGGTTTTAAATATTTACCGCCCGTAGACGACATTTTAATTTTACTCGAAGCAGACGTCTTTTGAAAAGCTTTGTAAACATGTGAAAACCCTTTCTGTTCTGTTGTTGTAATACGTAAATAAATTAAAAAGCATTGTGGCAAAAGGAGAAATTGCTTGTCACAAACAATTTCTTCCTTTGCCAAAATGCGTTTTAAAAGTCGTTTACTGCAAGACTCAAAACTGTGACGTTAGGTGGTAATGTCTTAATAAGTCGGATGTATAAAGCTTTTGTCTGAGATGAGCTTTCCCGGATTTTTATAAGCCAATGTTCATAACAAAGTACACGACTCAGGCCTCGAAAAACGAGTAAAGAATATTCATAACGCCGTGTATCGCTTTGACACATCATGTATCATTTTTCAATAAAAGGCATCTATAAAGGTTTGACTTCAGACATCTTTTATGTCCGACTAATGTGCGAAAAATGAGTAATATTGCCCAGTTTCTATACGATTCATTTGTAAAGCGCCTAACTCAATCCGTGACGAGAAATCAATATTCATACACCGATGTCGTCTGTAAATGGGACGGATTTCGTTTACACCTGTTAATTGTTTTGAAACAAGGTATGCGTTTAAGTGACGCTTAAGTGGTCACAAAGCTTGCACATTTGTCCTAATGCTTTTCGGACGCATCTTCAAACTTCCTTCGCGATTTTACATTCAAACGGAAATGTTACACGAGTTCAACATTGAACAATTTTATCGTCAGCAATATAGATTTTGGGAGCAGACATTGCTTGAATCTAAGCATTATTGATTAACGTCTTTAAATGATCATATGGGGTATTTTTACTATGTGACAATCATATATGTATTGTATTGTTTACGTTGGTTATACTCAAATTATTAATAAAACGTTATTGTACGTTCATTGTTTTTGCCGTGTCATAGTTTTCCGATTAAGACCAGACCCAAATCTAATATGAGAATGTTTTACAATCTATCATTATACATTGGTATTAACCAAACTGTATTTGAATTTTATTTCTAAAGCTTTAATTCACTTTGGAAGATAAATTATAGACAATATATTTTACTTTGTATTGAAAAGAACAAAGTTAGGCAACTAAACTAGAATCTTTATAAAAAGTTGACTTCGAGGAATTGTAAACATTTCTCTAAGAGATCCTTAACATGCCAATAACAAAGAGGAAATGCTTTGACGAAACTCATCGCACTTGTTTTTCACTATCAGCTATTGGTGGCTGAAATTAAAAGGGTTTCCAGTAAAATATCACCCAAATGTCGTATAAAAACTTAACTCTGTTGTTTATGTAGAAGAGTTGGCTAAATTTAATAAAGTTAATTCCGTATAATTATCCCATTACCAAACAATAACGACATTTAACCACTTTGTTGAAGACGACTCTGGAAATATTGTGGAAAAAGGAAAAATTGCTCGTAACGAGCAATTTTTCCTTTTCCCTTAATGTTTTCTGCCCCACCAGAAAATTGTTTTCAAATTTTATCACATTTTGAAATGTCGTCTGCATACTCTTTCAATTGGAGACAGTCTAAACATTGGCGTTTGGTAAAGGGTTATACACGCGACGCGAAGACGTCCTTCCCCCTCAAAGATACACTAGATTTACTGGCTAGAGATACCCCTTTTGAGATGACGTTGATCAGAGAGGCTAATGAAATATATTTTTTAATATTGCAATGTTTATGTGAAAAAATATATATGAATCTGATGTTATTAAAGCAATATATAGGGAGCAAGACACTGCATAACCAATTTAGTACGTCATTACAATACCGAGTCACACAAAAGTAAGTCATATCTTGGACTAAATATTATACTTCTGGTCTTGGCATGGAATACAAAGAATTTGAGGATGTTTGGTTCATGAATTCTCACATCCATAGACGCGAGTGACCATAAGTGCATATTCGCTTTGCATTATACGTGAAATAATTTTCATTTAAACATCATGACTAAGATGAGAAAATAAACCAGCTCGACTGTTATAGATCCAAAATAGTATACTATGTATGATTAAAATGGATATCGTCAACTTATGGGTCGACTCATTAACCTATGCATGTTCAATGCCATTCTTATGTATTGCATATTTGATTTTAAAGCACAAAGAAATTATTTATACATACACACTAATTTGGTGAGTATGTTTGGTTTTAAGTTGATAATGCAAAAATCCAAACATGATAAAAAAGTGGGTCTCCTTTAATCACAAATACCAATGAAGTGCCATGAAAGATGTTTATTTATCTAACCCTTTATATTGTTGAAGTAGAAAAAAAAACAGAGTGAAAAAATGAAAATATGCGAAATTCATATGCATCAGTCAAGATTGGTAAAGATTTGTCCATGACGAAACTTTTAAATATAAAACAGTAAACATTGAATTCATTAATTCTGGATCGTTTACATATACACTGTATAAAACACACTTCTTACATTAAATCACCAACCCACCCTATGGGTATACATTTCTGAATAAATCGAAAATGCAAATTTAGGCCTCAACCTATTGATCATATTTATTTTAGATCCAGCCTTTAATTTATTCAAGACCTTTATACGCATTTATGTGTTTCAACATGCATCGAAATCGGAATAGTCTTTTTCTTTGTCGACGCATCATATTATCCGGGTATCTGCACTTATTTGACCTTAGCCGTTCTTATATAAAAAGGGACATTAACCCATATAGTGCTGAAACCGATTTCATGCTTATGCAAACCGTTAAGACCCAGGCCAGCCGCAGAGTAAATATGAGGCTGGCCTGTGATCCAACCTGATTGCTACTCTCGTGTTCTTTCATCATCAAAATTAAGCAGATATAAATGTTTTTGGAAAGCAGACGACACAAAAATCTATTTCTAGAAAATTACCCGGCATTCTAAGGGTTAAGACATTCTCTAAAATATGTTTTGTATCTTTCTTGTCTTGTTACAAATCGTTGTGCAATCAAACCTGTATTCAATGGTTGCAGCATAGATTAGCCGCAGCATACAGGCTATATATGGCGACTCAGATATGACCATCCTACTGTATCATACTTTTCTTTAACGCATTACCACTTGTCACCACATTTTTTCGTCTTGCAGCAGACGACCTTCAAAAAGCATTGTTGCAAAAGGAGAAATTGCTTGTCACAAACTTTTTTGGATTGTAAGTTTACAAATTCGAGCTTTCGATAACACATTGATAGATTCGTAAAAAAGCATACATCATTAATTTAATTCATATTTACTATTTGCTTTTGAATGGGAAACTCTGACCGTGCTGGTTTTTAACGAATCTTTCAATATGTTATCGAAAGCTCGAATTTGTAAACTTACAATCTAAAAAAAACCCAAGGGAACCAAATTCAACTTTGGATGTTTCATTTGTGTCACCAGAGGCGATCAAAAAAGTATTAAACGTTTTCCTTTATCATACTTTCTCAACCTATTTAAAAATGTGTTTTCTTTATCTCCTTTCAAAAAAAGATGATAGAGAATACACTAGGTGAAGCGTTTTTTGACTGAAGTGTTTAAGAATGTTTGATTTAATTGATTGAATTATCGGATTTTGTTCAATATTTGTCTAGAGGGAAAGTGTTTGCAAGTCCTCTTGTTTATATAGAAATATGTCATTTCATCGTTAACTTTGGAAATGGAATACCAATATTTGTCGTACTTCAACGTTGAAGTGATTTAGGGAGAAAACGACATCTCTTGCGAACTTTACGGCATCCATCTCACCTACTCATGTAGGAACTCTTTCTCTATTTTCCCTGGTGAAGTCAGCTATTCCGTACTAAATTTTACGTTAATTCGTGGTAGTTATCGAATATTATAAGTATTACTTCGCTTCTTGCAGAAAATGGTGATACTTTATGCTTTCATGCCATGTTAAGATTGATCTTGTCATCTTGCGTTCATTTTCTACATTTAAACAAATCAATTATCGTTTTAAGACTACAGTGACAAAAACAAACAATGTTCGAAAGTAGGGTTCAACATTTGGCAATCGAGAGTTTGTATATAAATGATCGCAAGATTCTACACAGAATCCTGTTTTTCTGCTTCTTCCAAGAATCGTGTAAGCGGGATGGTTCTATTAAATAGCGACTATAATGATCTAAAAGAATGTCCAAAGGTATATCATTTGTAAATACTCGTCACATTCATGTTTGCTCTATAAGTCTCAGCTTCTTCGATTATAGAATAAATCAACCAAAGCCAGGATATCAATCTGTAAAGACAAATTATTAAGACAACACACGGATTACACAAATTCACACTTTCGCTTATAAAGTTGGTGCTTTTCCGTTCTGTTGTACGCGCACTGACACTTAGAACGCTGAGAACTTTCAAAAAATAGATTTCTGTGTCGTCTGCTTTCCGAAACCTTAAATATCTGCTTAAATTTGATGAGAAAAGATACACAGGATAGCAAACAGGTTAGATCACAGGCCAGCCGCCAATTTACTTGGCGCCTGGCTTGGATCTAACCTGTTTGCATAAGCATGAAGTCAATTCCAGCACTATAAGGGTTAAAGTGATAAAATAGATGGTTTGATTGACCAGTTATCTACAATATTTTCAGACTACCCAGGCTTTACTGTTATCCTCTTTCTTTTTACAGACGTATGCAGGGGGATAATCCAGCATGGTTTCATGACCAACTATTTCTACAGCCACCGACCTGTCGAGGTGAACGACTCCATGATTCTCGAATTGACGAGTCGTGTACTGGAGGACAAACCCGCCAACCACCATCTTGCCTGTGACGTCAACATCGTAACGCTGCCAATGCGCAGAATCCTCATACACTTCCTGTCTCTCGAAATCTCGTTCAACGAGAATGAAGTTGACCGGTAAATATCGATTCCATATTTAGAATAGAGTACAGTCTTCGCTTACTTGGTTCGTTGGTTTTTAATCTAGCTTTTGAAAGTTGTTTAACGCCGTAGAAGCAATTTTTCAGTTGTGTAACGGCTTTTATGGATTCATCAGTACTAGGCTAGGGATCTGAAGTGACTTGCCAAAGGTTATTAACGCGAAACCAGAGGTGTCGATGGGGCTCGAACCCTCCAACTTAACACTGGATCACTTTGGTTTCGTGAAACGTTTGATACACTTTAATACTCTTTTACGCCCCTTTGACCACAGTGTCTAATTTTGGGCAAGGTTATCGAAGCAGGGTTTTTATCTCACCAAACCCTCTTTCAAATCACCAAACATTTCATTATTATCGGTCCTAAAACAAAAGATCTCGTCTAATAAAGCACGAATCTTCACATTCCACCAAAGTCGAGCATCGCAGGAAATTTATCAAACAAATTGACATGGAGTTCATTCTAATACGAGTCATACGCACCTTTTTGAGCATTGACGGTAAACTGAAAGCTTTGTTAGAATACAAAAAAAGTGACTGAAAAGGGAAAATGCTTTCTTTTAAATGGATAGAAAAGTCGCTTGTTACAATCACGGACACATTTATTGGTTGTTTGATAAAGGATTAAAACGGTGTATTTATAATTATGGGCTTTCAGAGGTTTTACCTAAATGACACTTGTAAATTCAATAGTAATTATTTATATACAATTAAGAATTAATGTTACCCCCTCCCCCATACAAAGTTGACAAAATCATGAACTCCATGCATTAGGCCTTTACAACTCTGGGAACATAACAAGAAAAGTCACATACATCTACACCCTTAAGCCTTTTTGATGAACTCCATGCATTAGGCCTTTACAACTCTGGGAACATAACAAGAAAAGTCACATACATCTACACCCTTAAGCCTTTTTGATGAAATTGAAAAATTAACTTCTGATAGAGATAGTGGAAACATTGTGGGAAAAGGAGATATTGTTTGGTAATGGCTTAAGAGGAATTTCATGAATATGCAGCTTGACGAAATGAATTTTTGAGTAATATTTCAATACATTTAGATTTAAGTTATCAGTCGTCTCCTTACTTTACATATATTCATTTTCATTTATGTGTCTACCGAAAAAGATTCAAGTATCCACTGTGTATAAGGGGAAGAAAACGCTTCAAACTTAAACAAATCCTACAAAGTATTTTCGATTTTCTTTAATTCACAAGCGCCGTGTGATTTTGATTTGGATAGACGATTCATATACCTTATGAACCGATGTATTAATAATATCAAGGGACCCCTGTCAAGGTCTTAAAGTATCAGATATTAATAGAGGTTAAATTCATTTGACACGCAACAGGGTCTTATTAAACTAGCTTTTTTTTAATTTAATAAATATTGGATAAATCGATAATCAATACCCCTCTATAAGACGTATTTTCAGAGACCCCCTTCCTCCCCTTCCTGAGTCGTCCCAACATGCATCGCTCATTGATCCATTAACCCTTAACCTGTCACTGCAAAACACTTCACAAAAACGAAACTGTCTTAAATGTGTGTTTTTCTTTAAAACAACATTAATATGTTGAGAAGATGACTACTTCAAGATGAGCAATTTATCATCCTGTCAAAATTATTTTTATGATGCCTGAAATAGAGCGATTTATCCAAATTTCCATTTTGTAGTTATGTTTGATTCGGTTGAAACGTCCTTTTCAACAATACTTTACTTCAATCGCGGCGATGGAAACGAATACATTTCTGTTCATTTTCCAACGTCGCGATGAAACTAAAATATTGTTGAAATTGCGTTCAAACCCAATCAAACATAGCTACAGATAATTCATGTGGATAACTCCCTCTATTTCAGGCCTCATCTGCAGGATTACAGGTCAACCAGGTAGATTTTACCGATATTCTGAATAAGACCTGTGTAACCAATCAGATGGTTCTGACACAAAACGGTTCCTCCTTCGACTAGCTGTTCTAGTGCTCTAGGCTGTCCTTGATCCATTACCAAACGATAACTACATTTGACTTGTTTGTTGCAGACAACTCTGGAAAACATTATGGGAAAACGAGAAATTGCTCTAAATTAGAAATTATTCCTTTTCCCACAATGTTTTCTGCGCTACATAAAGATTGCTTTTCAATTTCATCACAATTTGAATTGTCGTCTGCAAACTCTTTCAATTTGGGAAAGTCGAAAATTGGACGTTTGGTAAATGGTTAAACGATATTTCAACGAGCATTATTAATTATCTTAACATTCGGAATACCTCTGTCTATTTCAGACTCCATGTATACGACTACAGACGGACCGGTGAAGATGTTTTATTGACCCCTACCCAAGGTCTATACGGACTGTACGACGCATATTCCAGGACCCATGGTCGTCTGGCCGACTACCAGTCTACCGGAAACCGCCTCAAACTGGACTACCAGGGCAAACCAACACTCGCGTATGATGGCTTCAAAATACTCATTACTTCCTTCAAAGGTCAGTGATGATCATAATGTACTTAAATTTTCCTCTTAAAAATTCTGGCTGGAAGCAAACGATTACTTGACTATGGTAGCTGATAAGCGGTAAACAACAGGGTACCGTTTTACTTAACAGTTTACGCTTAAGATTCGCATAAGTCTAAAACAACAGTTCCTCTTATTTCAATATTTGATGAAGCAATTTTGCAAAGTTACACATCATTGGAAGCGTCTCTCCGAGACGCTTCCAATGACGTGTCACATTGCAATATTGTACTTTTATTGAAGATGCCATCCATGTGTATCAGTTTTGACTTACGCAAATATTTTCCTTAAGTTGTTTAGTAAAACGGTACCCAGCTGAATTGGTGTTATGTTACCCGTATATCATTTCTTGTGTCAAGGACGTTGGTAAACAAGAAACTGGAACTAGTTATCCTGGTTCGGTGGGAAATTCTATAATTTATAATGGTTTAAGATACCTTTAACTGATACAAATACATCCTATTCTTGCGTGCTACACATACGCACAATATGCATTACGTATAAGGTGTATACTTACCAACCGGAATAAAATGAAATGCCTTGAGGTGGGATGTACTTCCTCAAGATGATTCATTAGGATATTCGGTGCACATTTATTTTACACTATCATATGCAGCATATACTGAGCCGTAGTTCAATATACATCTTCTTTCATTCAAACGACAACTTGTGATCGCAAATAATAAGTTGATTTTATGTCCTGCTAATGATATCATACATTTCCAACTTCGTAATCGAAAGATCAAGCTCAAATTTACTCTTATCTCATATAAGAATATAATGGTAAATTTTCTGTGTGGCATCGTTTGGATTATCCTCTTTGATTTGTTTAAACAATGTTGGCATTCACTTTAGAAATGACATGATCATGTGAATGTATATTATGTTGTATATGTATATGTATATGTATATGTATATGTATATGTATATGTATATGTATATGTATATGTAATAACGATAAACTTGTAAAAGTTTAAGTTTTTAAACATCAATCTATCTGCCTGTCTTTTGTTCCAGATCCACGGGGTGATTGTGGGCGGGGTTATATCCGCTGTGTACATAAAAACATATGTATCCCTGCGAGCCTCTGGTGTGATGGATACAACAACTGTGGACGGGACGATAATAGTGACGAGGCGAATTGTGACCTGACACCGGAAGATGAGTGGAAACCGATAGGTACCGCCATCTTGTATTCCTACGCGAGTTTTTTTTGATAGCAAGTAGACTATGCTCCATATATTAATAGTTGCATTATCTAGATTGCGATTAGTCAATGTTAACCCTTAAAGTCCTGGAACCAACTTCATGCTTAATGCAAACAGGTTATATCCAGACCAGCTGCCAAGTAAATTGGCGGCTGGCCTGTGATCTAACCTGTTTGCTACACTGGGTTTCTTTCCTTATCAAAGTTAGCAGATATTTAAGGTTTTTGAAAGAAGACGACACATAAATCAATGTTTAGAGAATTACCCAGCAATTTAAGGGTTGAAATGGTTCACCTATTGACCAAGATAAGATAAAGATCAGTAATCAAATATTGATTGATTATTGACCATTCGATTATTGTTCATTACAACTTATTTTGTTCGATTGTGCTTTAAATATGTCTAGTTGATCTGCGACAGTCCTCCTAGGTTTATTTAGAATTAAACTTTTGTCTTATGCTGACACGATTACAATTTTTGTTTTGAACATTTTAAACGATCAAATGTTGCCATGTCTTTAAAAGTAAGTAACAGATGTGCTGCTATTTTGTCCCTGTTTTTAATCCTTGAATCTATGTTCTCTTAAATTTTTACTTTTTATGCTTTAAACCGTGTCTTAGCGGATTTTTGCATGACATGTTCGTTTAGGAATACAATATTGATTTATATGATATATTTTTGGAATTTTATTTATTTCAGACGGCACGATTACAGGTGTTCTCGCTGCAGCCATCTCTTCCATTGTGTTCGTCATTTCACTTGCCATCTTAGCATTCATCGTAGTAAAAATTAGCAAAAGGTAAGGAACTTTTTATTAATCATCTAACAAAATGATAAGCGCTGCAGATGGCACCATTTTTGTCAGTTAACTAACAATGTACAGAACTATACCTTTTTTATGTATCCTACTGGTTTTGATAGGTTGAAGTGATATGGACAGCGAAATGTTTGTTTGAAAGTGTCTATGAGGGAATATCGCTTGGTAGAAGGTTAAATAAACGCGCTTTTGGACTCAACAATCACAAACAAAATAGAGTAATTAAACTCCTTTAAAGCAGTTGGAATAATGTCAGTCAATGTGAGCGTTACTTTCCGCGAGAAAACTCTGATGGAGTAAAAAATCTTCATTTCTTTTACTCTTTCATTCACATTAATAAAGGTTCTATTACACAATATATTAAACTAACAAATGAAATTGCCAGATTATTCTATATAACTCGAGAAACCAATGGTACCAAAACGTACCGAAGAATATCCTTTCAGAAAGTTAAAGCATACCATGGTCAAATATTAGTATTTCGAAAAGTGTGTACACTTTTCTCCGTAGAAAAAAAATGAGACAATTTAGGTGTCCATTTTATTACAGTTTTTGAGAAATTGGTGGACCAACTTTATGATTTTGTATATAGTTAAGCGTATAGAACAATATTCTTCACTAAGTAGAGTCTTGGAAATACCTGAATTAACATCGGAGTCAATGGGAACTCAATATCTCAAAAGTAAAAGGTGTATGTCATAATGCCACTTCATAGAAAAGTATTAATCTTGTCTCATTTTCATTTTAGAAAATTTATTTCCGAAACCTAAAGAAAACCACACTAAATATCAAAAACATCTTGCTTTAAGGCAACAGTTTCAGATGTATCGACTCTTGTTTGTTATGTATTTTAGGCAACACATTACCGCCAACATTATCGTCGAGTACAAACGCCGGAAGTCACCAAAGAGGCAGGTTTCCAATGGCGACATGCTAACCCGACTTTACGCCCCGCCCTCTTACGAAGTTGTTGTCGGAATGAGCGACGAAGAACCGCCTCCGTACCACTGGGTTACTGCCGAAACCGAAACGGAAAGTGACGAAGATGACGGGGTCTTACGAGAAATACCGAGTGGTGCCACCGGAATCGGTGTACCTTGTACCTCGGAACCTTTAGACAGGATATTTTTCGAAACTGGTGAGGGTAGTTCCCATGATGATGCACGAGGTATGACCTCGACCGTAGTGTCTTGTGACGTTCATGGAAATGACGTCATTGAATCGATTATTGACGTACATTCTTCGAACCATTCCGATTGCTTAGCTCAGTCGAACTACCGCCTGTGTTCAGCCTCACAGCCGAATGGATCATTAACCAAAATGGCGTCGCCAAGACAAGATGACGTCACATCGGATTTTGAAATTATTCCATCAGACGACAGCGACTCGTCAAAAGACTCGAATAGAAACAGTCGAAGTCAATGTAATGGTAATTTATCGGCCTCTGAGCAGAATGACGGTGTTACAAAAAGTAAACTAAATGGTCGTTCGAAGGTGGCTTATCAAACTGCGCATGCTCAACGTGAAATAGAAAGCGTAGATTTTATTGATTGCGAATAAATATGTCGACATTCGTAATTCGTAACGCTTTTGTACCAGTGAAGTCATTAACTAGCTACTGCCGACAACCCATTAGTTGGCTTATTATTTGTGTAACACTTATTTTACCTTACTTTAACCAAATTGGCAGAGAAGTAATAGCTTAATCAAAATCACAAATAAACAGTTACAGTGGTCCACTGATTGTTCCATCTTTAGGTTTGTCTTTAAATAAAAAGAAGCCGTTCTTTAAGACGTCGTCTTACCTGTCTGTATGTTTGCATTTTGCAATGGCATCAACTTTAAAAGTTTACGTCTTCATAAAATACTGGTATTCTTTAGGATCAAAAATGGATCATTTTTCATTGTTTATGTGTTAAACTAATCCCAAAAGTCAATGATTGGCAAGAAATAAGCCTGAAATCTAGTCCGCAACCCGTTCTTTTACATATGCTTCAGATCTATACATATAAATGAGAGAGGTTTGGTCATACAAAACAGAACTGAACGTCTCTGAAGTACACATAGTTTACAGTCTATATACACATGCTATTGATATACATAGAGTCACGTGTATATAAAATGTAAGAAGAACCCAAACCGGTGATAATCTATGTATTGTATTATATGTATTTATGCAAGATGTTATGCCACAAACCAAAAATAAAGATAAAACTATTAAAAGTAAAGAGTTTGTTTTAAATTTTCTTAAACACCATACTGTACTTGCTTTGTGGCTTGTGCTGATAATAGGCCTATATATGTATGTACGTATTCTATGAACTGATCGTAAAAGTATTCTCGAATATATTTTTTAATTCAATTTAAACATTTTATATTTATAAACACAATGCTATATATTATATCATTGTATATATCTTTTCATATAAACCCCTCTTACAGGTATGAGAAAGTCATAAAGCAACAATGACGCACAACATATTTAACTGATTTAGGCCTTTTTAGGCTAGTACCAATTGATATGAGTTCGCACTATGTAGGAAGCACAATCGTCCTCATAGTTGTCCGAAGACATTTATTTGCAAGTCCTCTTCAATCTTTATGGGGCGCTTAACACCCGAAATGTTACGGAATGCTTTAGTCCAATATACGTATTTGTGACAGATTCTAGTTGAAACTAAGCATCATCTCACGCCATAAAAGCAAACAGAAATGCATTTACCTTTGAAAAATTGATAAAAAAACGTGAGGACAAATCGATAAATTTCCCATTGATAGCAATCCACTGTGTTGTTCAAGTTGTTAACCAAGACTTCTAAAACAGAAGCAGTTAAGTAAGTCATGTGGTATTGGCCTAGTCCTTGTAATTTCTAAGTGACGAGATACTGACCCAGTCTGACAACACAAGACAAACCCAGCCAAATCATGTAAATGTCCAATGTTCGCATTGAGTGTGTACATTAACAAGTTTGGATGCGGACAGTATCATACTTAGGGCCAAAATACGACCATTCTCAAGAAAAGAGCATTGCTTTCTTTAAATCCATTCGTCAGTTCTACATAGAAACCAGTTCATAATTACAGTAAAAAAAGTATACTTTAGTATCCAGAGAGCATTGGAATAAGAAATGATGAATGCCACAATATAAACAAATTTAAATGAAAAACGCGTTCCACTGCATACAAAAACGAAGAAGAAAAACCAACGAGATCTGGTAAGAGATTTCGATTCTAAGACATCATATGGCCCTAGAGAATTATTACTGTAGAGAGCATTGATTAGATAATTGCTAATTGTCCTCTGCCTGTAGGAAATAGTTACAAATGATCATAGAAGACAGCCGTGTTTGTTATTTGTGTTTTCTGTCCGGATTTATTTCCATTCGGCACGGAACCCCCTCTCTCCCCGACCATCGATCCGTAAAAGTGAGAATGTTACAGATAGATACATTCTATACTGTCAACGCCACGATGGCAAAGTGCTACAATATCTGCTCACGCACTATCTTATAAGTACCTAACCCTTAAAGTGCTTGAACTGTCTTCATGCTTATTCAAACAGGATGGATCCATGCCAGCCGCCAAGTAAATTGGCGACTGGCATTTGATCGAACATATTTGCTACTCTGAGTATCTTTCCTCATCAAAATTAAGCAGATAAAGCAGACTACACACACATCTATTTTTAGAAAAATACCCAGAACTCTATCGACTAAGATTGTATGGTGTTTGTCTTCATTTGATTCAAACTATTTAAACAGCGGTGGAAATCTGTAAAAAGGGTCATTCCAGCTCTGGTGATGAATCTGACCGTCTCAGCGCTTATACGTATACTCCGCATTAGGGGTCAACGCATGAGCCGGGACCTCAGGCAACGTTGACGGGTACCCGTGTGATGACGTCACATTTCCCCTTTGAACCAACACACATGTGTGTGAAGCTTTATCGCGAATATGCCCGGTAGAAAAATCGCAGTCGACGGGTGATGTTTTCAGGTCATTCGCGCACGTCGACTGCGATTTTTTTGCCGAGTGTTAGATATAACGACGTTATGAAGCATGGGTTATAATATACCACCAGAACCGAAAAGTCGATGGTCAACTCATGCGGGGTACACAGTGTGGCTCTCATTGGCAAAAGTAGGTGAAATAGCGCGGCCAACTTGTTCGGACAAAATATCGTAATCATTGGTCACGTTATTCCCTGTCTGTATGGTAAGAACATAAGCATTGGGACACGTAGTCGTGGGTTCGAATTCATTGGAAAGCGGGTAATTGTTTGGATTTGATTCCTTTGAATTCCTCGGATTCCTTTGGAAGCGGGTCTCACCCTGCGACTTTTCAATAGTCTACATCCAGCACGAGCACCGGTTATGTATCATTGTGATAAAAGAGGCTTAAGAGTGCTTGGTATAAGTACGCCATTTCAGTTCAATTAATGTATAACTAACAAATAAGAAGAAATAACGCATATCACGATGCAATCATGAGTATGTTGATCACTATGATTTTTAATTGAATAAAGTTGAAAGCGGTGTTGAGTTCAAGTCACTCGTTAGGATGTGTTGTATTGATACTCAATCCCATAAAGCTACGATATCTATATTTATTAATGAAATCAAAATATACTGCTTTAATTCGTCCAATAATAATATCAGCTATAGTTTTGGCAAAAAAGGGAGATAATCGAGCTGTTCAACAACAAAATGCTTAAAGCGTTAGTTTTGTCCCTTACCAACATAACAAGAAATGTCATGAACATTTTTCAGCACCAACACGTTCTATCAATTAATTCACCCACTCGACATAGATTAATAAAACTTTTTTAAAAAAGAATAATTTTCGAGTTAACCCTTAAAATGTTTGGTAAATATTCTAGAAATATACTTTCTGGTCGTCTGCTTTCCAATACCTCAGATATTTGCTAAATTTTGCTGAGGAAAGATATCAAGAGAAGCCAACAGGTTTGATCACAGACCAGCTGCCAATTAACTTCGCGGCTGGTCTGGATCAAACCTGTTTGCATAAGCATGAAGTCGGTTCCAGCACTACAAGGGTTAATATTCATATGCCATTAACATTTACTATTGAGCGTTCTTTAACATTAGGGAGTTTTCTTCCATCACCAAATGAACTAGACATCACAAAATACAATATATCCGGAACACAGTTGAGAGTTGAAGCTATGCATAAATAAAGAAAATTACAAGGTTAACAAGTCCATCTTTACAGCAATGGAAGTCACATTTTCAAAACATTGTCTTGTCTCTTTAACACCTGCAGACAACATTTTACTCGAAGCAGGAGACTTAAGAAAAGCTTTGTAAACATGTGAATAATCGTTTAGTTCTGCTGTTGTGACATATGGATGAATTACAAAAACAGTGTGACAAAAGGAGAAATTTCTCCCTTTGCCACAATGCTTTTTGAAAGCCGTCTGCTGCAATATGCAAAAATGAAACGTAAGGTGGAAATGTGTTAATCGATTCCGTCATATTCGTAGTTTTGACTATCAAAATTGAAAACAAGAGCAAATATCAAATAAGAAATATATGAGCTATTTGGTTTCCTTATGATATAGGGTTGAAAACTTTGTGACAAAACGATTAATTGCTCATCATTACATTCATTGTACTCATGAAACCGTGGTAGCATGTAATAGACATCGGTCTTGGGGTCTTAAGCCGTTACATAACTGAGGAATTGTTGGTACGGTACTGGCGAAGAGGCCCCCCTATTGGACCTGTGGCAGATATGAACCTTCACTTTAATTAACTTAGATTGGATTAGAGTAGTTAACTTACACTGGTCCCATATGGGACCTCTTCGTCAGTGCCATACCTACATTTTTCACTTTTGGAAACACTACTAGGCTTGGCTCTGAACTGACTTGCCAAAGGATACTCCCACGATACCAGAGGTCTCGGTGGGGCTAGAACCCGGGACCCCCGTATTCTGAGTCCTCCACCTTAACCACTGTGCCTGGCAGGACCCTTCTTAATTCCCTACATTGTGACGATTATAGGTTTTATTTAATATTTCATTCGATTGTAGGTCGTTCAAGTGTAACCGATCGTAAATGAAAAATCATGTCTGTGAATGATTTATTAACACTCGACGCATCGTAATCCTTCAAACAGGAAGATGTGTAAACCCTTAGAATGCTGGGTAATTTTCTAAACATAGATTGATGTGTCGTCTGCTTTCGAAAACCTTAAATATCTGCTTAACTTTGACGAGGAAAGGTACTCAGAGTAGCAAACAGGTTAGATCACAGACCAGCCGCCAATTTATTTGGCGGCTGGCCTGGATCTAACCTGTTTGCATAGGCATGACGTCGGTTCCAGTACTGTAAGGGTAAATCGGCATTGGTGTCAATAAAGTTGTTTTCAATGTAAATAAGATCTAACTGCTTCAAATGCGAAAGCACACCTTGAAATGTAAACCGCATGTCACGTTTGAAGTGCAGCTAGGTTTGGTCAACAATAAATATTGTTCAATGTTTTTCGTTGCCTCTTTATACAAAAAAAAACCGTATTTTGATTAAATGGGATGGGAATGTCTGGTGCGGGTTGACTTTAGACTTACCTGGTGATCCTTTCATGCTTTAAGTTGTCACTGTAATAAAATATAAGTGTTTAAGCCATTACCAAATGATAAAGGCATTTGACCAGTTTGTTGCAGACGTCTCTTGAAAACATTGTGGGAAAAGGAGAAACTGCTCTTAACGAGCAATTTCTCATTTTCCCACAATGTTTTTTGCTTTATCAGAAGATTGATTCTCAATTTCATCAGATTTTGAAATGTCGTCTGCAAACTCTTTCAATTTGGGACAGTCGAAAAATGAACGTTTGGTAAAGGGCTAATGGAGATGGAAACTGCTATGTTTTGATTTACTTCAGATCTTGTCGTTGTTTTAAGGTGCTTGTTTACAGAATAGAAGATACGAAAGTCAAAATAAAGTGTTTTTGAAACAATAAAATTTTTGTATTGTTGTTTAATATAATACAATGGACAGTAGCTATTGAAAGCATAATTAATTCAAGAGCTGTCAATGTCTCAAAGTATGTACAGTTTATATACGATCGGTTTCAAAGGCGAGTTCACGCTATTGGATTACAATACATGTTCATTCATTGTATACACACTTTAAAGAATATAAGGGAACTAATTTCAGACTTCCAACGACTATTCTTCAGTGTGTATCATATGACAGTACAGATGTTATGCAGTTTTAACGAAAATGATTTATGTTCCAAATTTCCTCAAAGCTGTGAACAGTACCTTTAATGTTAATTGCACTGAAGCAGTCAAAACATGCATATTGAGTTTCTAACAGCTGTATTATCATCAGTTATACACACCATTTGCACTTATCATCGACTGCATTTTCATGTGAAATCAATCGCTCGGTGTTAAAGGATGAGACAACGAATCCGTTTAAAATGGCTTCGTTTGAGATCGGAAAGGAAACAGCAAATCGTGTTTAAAACCGATAACGTCTCTACCGAGCTATTGAGGAGTGACGACCAACAGGATCTATAACCGTTTGTATTGTGAGTGCATGTTAATTCATTTTGAATTCAAAGCACGGTTTTTATGACCAAATTCTAAATAAGAAATATGTTATATATTGCTTATTTATAGCAGGATGTGGCCTTCGAAAACATAAACACTATATACGTCAACAAATACCTCAATGTCAAAGAAACATCAAGTCGGTATATCAGGATTGTTCAAAATTACAAATCGTTTCGTCGATAATTCATTCCCGGGGGAAATGATCTTCATTAAAACCGTTATTTCAACAATATTTCAATTAAATCGCATCAATGGAGCTACTTTGCCTCACACAAATGAATGATTAGTGATGATGACGAATCCAGAATACCTGCCGAAATGGGCTGGATATTGAGATTGTACATTGGAAAACATGAGACTCAAACCCACGAAGAAATAACTACTCCAATCGATTAAGCAATATCACAAAGACTTTTCGTGTTTGAAATATTTCAAATCAACACCGGTCGTGTAACCAAAAAGATTAAAGTGAATGGTCATTCGTGGTAACATTATGTTAATATTCGATTGATCAAATTTGGTACCATCAACAGACAACAATGGTGATGGCTAATTATCATTATTATTCAAATATGATTGAATCTAAGTATTTTACGTGCTATATCAATACTCTGTGAAAGTGTTTGTTGAAATGTTTACAACTACGATATCCCTCTCGTATAGACGAATCACGAATGATTAAGACATTGCTAGAAAGGGAGGCATTATTCATGTGATCAATGTCTCAAACTTATACAGGAATACTTTCGTTCCTCATAGTAATATCCGAATGAAAAACAAAAATTGCCATATGTTAAAGAGTTATTACGATGGTACATACTGAATACGTAATGAAGATGTCTTGGTGCTACATTAAAGCGACGTACTCAGGAGCTTGTGCTCTGGAAGTAATAAACGTTAAGAATTTGATATGTATAATCATTGTCAAGTGCTAAACAAAAAGAAAAAAAACAGCAATTCTTTTGCACCTGTCAGCGCTTTATTGGTAAAGACGGTTTATAAATAGTCGCATAACCTCTTTCTCGCGTACCTTGCAAGCATCATGGGACAATAACGTTTAAACATTTTCATAGACCCACGTGACAATGGTATATAAAAATACCACATAAAATCCTAAGATTAGGTCGTTCTTTACGAAATAAAACCAGTAAATATCTTGCACTATTTGCAATATAAATGTGTTTCACCCTTTCTGTACGGTTATGAACGTAATAGAAAGCTGTCGATAATCTATTCTCAAGTTACATTAGAAATCCATGTTTTCATCTAACGGTAGAACATATTTTATCTTAACAATTTAAAGCCCCAATCTGTGATATAGTCCTTTTAACCCCTTACTCCATAATAATCCGCTTTACCTCATCTGATTCTTGATTCTGTCCAAGACACTCCTTTTTGACAGAAATGTTCTTGTTTTACAGTGATTTAAAGAAAAGTACATTTCATGTGTTTTTCTTTGTCGTCTGGTTTTACTTTCAATTTGGACGAATCGTGAGTTATCGTTTGATGTAATCCCCCCCCCACCCCCGAGTGCCTGTTGCTCGAGGCCGCTGTGGTATAGACGTAGAGTGTCTGCTTGGTTGTAGGTTCGAGTTGCTTTAGCATAACGGTAAAGTTTTTGTTGAGTGTGCAGATTTCAGTTGAATCAGATAACTCAACCCTTAGAATTACTTTGCACAGAAACAAAACCTTGTGTGATTATTCACGTTTGGATGGCCCTCAAAATATGCACACTCCACCATGAGTTTGACGTTAAACCCTTTAAAACAATTAGTTGGTCTACTAGTTTTCATCGTGTTCACGGTATGTATATCTGGGAAACAATAAGAAAAAATAGGGAAATTAATGAATACACGCGAAACAGAACAATGGGGGATTGCGAAAGTTTAAGGAACTTACTCATCGACCGGAGGTTACGTGTTAATAAAGGGTCAAAGGTTTAGTGGCGTACATGCAGAAGTGCTCCATTGAGTAGGCTCAAATCTTGTACATTGTATATGATTGAGGGTTTATTTAACCCTTTACCAAACGACAAATTTTCGACTGTCCCAACTTGAAAGAGTTTGCAGACGACATTTCAAAATGTGATGAATTTGGAAAATAATCTTCTGATAGGGCAGAAAACATTGTGGGAAAAGGCGAAAATGCTCGTTAAGAGCAATTTCTCCTTTTCCAACAATGTTTTCCAGAGTCGCCTGCAACAAAGTGGTAATATGTCGTTATTGTATGGTAATTGTTTAAGTTATTATTGATTAATGTTTGAGCTATCCAGGGGTCCTGCTTACCTAAGTTGTTAAGCGTGTGGACGTATTACTCGGATGTCACAGGTTTGATCCCTACCATCGCTGCTTGCTACCAGAGAGTGTTCTTTGGCAAGGCATGTCAGAACCACCACAAAGTACTGGTGAATCACAATTAAGCCGTATTGCAACTGGAATGTTATTGAAACGAAGTTTAACCTCATGCATGAAGTAGAGTTATCTATTAAATTATTATTTTCATGTGCCTGATATTTGGTGTATTCTGCCAAAGACCTAAAGTAAATGTTTATTAGGTCTTTTGTTCTGCGAATACCTTCGAACACGGAAATAAATGATTACTGTCAGATATACGTACATTTAAAAAGCAGATCACCGAGGACAATCTACATAATCTGTGTAAAGAGGCCACCTTTTGCCTTTAAAGCAATTAACCCTTATTCAGCTGGAACCGACTTCATGCTTATGCAAATAGGTTAGATCCAGGCCAGCCGCCAAGTAAATAAGCAACTGTCCTGTTATCTAACCTGTCTTCTACTCTCGATATCTTTCCTCAACAAAATTAATCAGATATTTAAGGTTTTTGAAAGCAGCCGTCGCAAAAATCCATTCTTAGAACAATTACCAAGCATTCTAAGGGTTAAAACCAATAACATGTATTTGGACGACAAGTATAAAGTTTGACATTTAACGTTTTTTTATGATGGTAGATGAAAATCATTGTGAAGGAAGCATCGTAACACATTGGTTTCATATGACGAGTAACAATTGCTTTTATCATAGTGGTTTATACTTGTAGTTTCTTTTAAACAATAACATGTTGGAATGATTTAGGTTGATGTATTTTGCTAAAAGGATCTATGCTGTTCTTCGGAAGTGACAAAAACAAATGCGTGTGTGTTCTTTCTTGCATTTCTACTTTCGATCTCAAGCTCGCATCACATGTCACTTTCTCTGTCGGTTTATTTCGCTCAATCCACTCCGTATTTTCCAGAAACCATTTTCCATTTTCCCCTGTGTTTTACCCTCGCCCAGTATCCCCCTCTCCATCAATGCGTTTAATGACCCCCCTCTTCACTGAAGCAGTAATCCAAGTACCATTGACTAACACTTAGTCAATCGCACACGTCCGGTATCCTACGATCGATGCTCTCGCCTTCCTATAACCTTGGGCAACGACACAGAATTCGTTGAACTAACGTTCTGTGATTCGAATCGGTCTTACACTTGATCACTAATTATAGTATTTCAACGGTCGTCTGCTGCAGACACAAAGGCAGTCATATATGATATCGTCTGCAGCATACGACCGTTGAAATAATTTCTTGAATTTGATCGCTCAATATAATCATATATGCTTTGCTACAGAAGTATTTTGAAATCAATATGATGAGCGAAAAGAGAAATTCGAAAAATTGCTTTTTTATCAACAATACTTCCCATTCAATCAATTCAAGATAACTCAAAACCGTATTTCTGTTTAAACTGTCGTCTAAACCCTTTCTAGTTTTGAACATGAAGTAACTTAGTTGAAGATTGTCTTTGTAGTTTGCCTATCAGCATGTTGTAAGAAAAAGGAATTTCTCTTTTATCCAATGATGATCAGTATCCTACAACGGCTTTATCTCCTATTTTTTTCTGATTCTAACTTTCGTCTGCAATTCATTTTATTGTGGAACAAAAACTATGTAGAGACATGATGGTGTTGTAACATGCTGTCACAGTACGAACCCAAATGAGCCCCAATATGGTAAACATGTAAGACAGAGTACATTATGGATACCACTTCCTGCAGTCGTTAAACTGTTTCGTCAAACCTTTCAATCTAGACGAATAAATTCTTCAAGATGATGTTTTGTGTTCAGGACAACATGCTTTTACTGGCTGATTGGTAGTCTGTTTTTTGTCAAAAACCGCTTCATTTCAATGAGAAATACTCCCCAAACTGAATGGTTATTCTTTTTCCAGTCTTGAATCACTCTTGTTGATAATTTACAAAGGAGCTTTCACCAAGCATGACTAGCAAGACACCCCGATAGATAAAACAAACATGTTGATAAAACGACGGTACGCCAAGACAACAAGAGCTATCACATCCCGCTCATCAGCATAATGATGATATAAAAACCAATGGATAGACACCTATCGAACTTGCAGCTCTTTTGGGACATTATTGGTGCCTGTTTCGACGTAAGGCATACATGGGGTACCCGTTTTACCCACAGAGAATGACCTCTTTCATAAAATTGGGTTGTTTTGTGTACCCATGTGAATGGATGGTGTCCTGGTGCATTCTCGAACAAATCAACTACGGAAGTCAGCATTATCCGCATGACCATATAGTTCTCAAATACAACACATGAACCTTGATAGGCCACAGCATTCGTTATTTGAAACAAAGATATTTAAATCTGAACACATGCAGTATTTCATTACAAGATATGAATCATATAAGCCAAACACATCTTTTAGAGATCTTAAACTCGTTACGCTCCCAAAGGTGCAACAGACAAAAGCATAACGATATACATCACCAGGTTCCATGTGAACGTCTCTAGATTCGCTCTCTCGTTATCTTGGGGTTCACTTCGCAAAGGCATCGACCAAGTGAAGCTACGCTATGTAATCAATTTTCGATCCCTATAATAGTGAAAGCCTCAAAACATCCTATAGTAAAAAACCTCAAGCTTTTCCCAATACAGGAATGCCAAGCTCTATTTAGAGAGTGTATAGCATTGATTGCCTATTTCGCCAAGGCTGCGTCGTGCCACAATAAAACATTCTACCAGACTCTCGGGGCAGATCTTCTTCCGGAGTTGCGCACGCATTCCGCAAGATGCCAGACGAGGTTCGTACTGATGCGCACGTACCACTCTGACTATTTGAACAATTAATTTCTCTCAGCGAGGGTATCTAACTTTGTCTAGATTTTTAAAAAGATATATTTGAACAAATATTTTTGAATTTTTCAGGTTTTTATTACCAAAAGGATCCTGACCATAAAAGAAAAGTGACGGTGGCTAAGTAAGACTCTTAGTCGAGATTTAAAAATGTTTCTGTTATCCATGCATGTATCAGTTGACAAATGTCAGCAGTCAATTAAGTCTTTACGACCTTCAGACGACATTTTTTCTAAAAGAAGCAGACGTCTTTAAAAAAGCTTTATTTATGTAAAAGAAAAACACTTTCGGTTCTGCTGTTGTGATATGTGAATAGATTGGAAAAACATTGTGGCAAAAGAAAAGGAGAAATTGCATGTGACAAGCAATTTCTTCTTTTATCACATTGCTTTTTGAAAAAGTGTCTGCCTCAAGACGCAAAAATGTGGCGTTAGGTGGAAATGTGTTACCTGCTCCCGGACGCATGTCGCAGTTAATTGTGGGTATGTTTTGATATGACGTGATGCGACTGTTTAGGAGTGTTGGGTCTTGTTTCAAGCAGTTTCTCCTTTTGCCACATTGATTTTTGAAGAATCGTCTGCCTCAAGACGCAAAACTGTACTGTTAGGTGTTAATGTGACAACTGATCCCGGACATTTGTCGTAGTTTATTGTGGGTACGTTTTGATATGACGTGATCCGACCGTATAGGAGTATTGGATCTTGCTAGTAGTATTGGAGGCTACCGTGGGACAACGGGGGAAACTGAATGAACCTGTGAAACCACCACGATGGATGGGTTGAATTGGATATTGGGAAGACTGGATTTTGTTGTGTCTTAGTGGGATAGTTTTGTGTTTTAAGGTACGGGAGTTTCGATTTATAAACAAATACATGTGTACATGCTTCCAACGTTTTCTATTCATAAACGGTTACTGTTGTGAGTGTACATGTAAAGTTGTGTCAAATTTTGTACATTGGTCCATTGCTATATATGTTGTATATTGCTATTATTCTGTATGATCTTATCTTTGATGCATGTTTAGAATGCACTTTCTATCATTTAAGACACAACTGTCAACAGGAAAATTATAATAACAAAACGAGGAATATACATAAATTCCCAAAATAATGTGTCCTTAAGAAATGTGAAATGAGAAATACATGTAATACTGTTTAATTTTGCGACCGTATTCTTCCTGGTAGCGATGCACAATTTTTTAATAAGTTTTTGATCAAGTTGTGGTTACGCTGCATACACTTACAAAGGCTTTTGTTGAGGAGTAAATACGCGTATGAATTAATTCATCCCTTTTTGCCGAACGTGTAATATAGATAGATAGATTTTACACTTAATGCCGTCGTACGCTGTCTGTATCAAACCATTATCAAACATTAACGATATTCGACCAGTTTGTAGCAGACGACTCTGGAAAACATTGTGGGAAAAAGGAGAAATTGTTTTTAACGAGCAATTCTCCTGTTCCCACAACATTTTCTACCCTATCAGAAGGTTGTTTTTCAATTTCATCACATTGTGAAATCTCGTCTGCAACCTCTTTCAATTTGGGACAGTTGAAAATTTGGCGTTTGATAAAGGGTTAAACAAGACGAATATATCACCATACATCAATAGATAGTCGTTCCTAGACCAAAAAGCCACATATTCTTCATTGTAATGGAGGATATGCTGCATTTTTGGTTTATCAGCGAGGTCATATACGTATCGGATTTTGTTGGAAAGGGACGGTATAAGTACGCAGTGTCGGCACTCATTGCAGCTAATCGATCCTTTCCGGATATGTTGAGTCGGTCTATGTCATAACGTTCAATGGCTTGCTCTTCCTTATGTACAAAGATTCTAACACAATAGTAGAGGTATGAGAAACTGGTCGTATTTCCCTTTAGCTTCCGGTCTACTCTGAACCTTTGAACAAGTGTGAGGTTGATAAATTTCTACGCCAGAGGAAGAGACATGACGAATAAATTTCGAACATAATGCACACTCCCCTTTGAATAAATGTCGAATATAATGCATCTTTCCCCTGAATAAACATGTATATAGAATATGATGCACATATCCCCTGAATATATTAATCATAGATTATAATGAACCCTCCCCTGGATATAAATGTCGAATGTGATGCACCCCTTCCCCTTTGTATAACTAACGTGATCATCTAGTTTGACGAAAATTAATTTCCTTTTTTATCCGCTATTTAACCGTACTCAAAAGTACATCACTGTATCTGTAGTATACTATTTAATAAACCATTGTGACCAAAGGAGAAATAGCTCGTCACAAGCAAATTCTCCTTTTGTCGCAATGGTTTCTATTTAATACCATATGGAAGATTGTTTCATTCGTTCAATTTGTATTCGCCATGTTGCTTTTAGTAAGGTCAGGCAGAAGTGACCTCACGAGGGAAATGTGTTTTGGACATTGATCCAGGGGTAGAGCGTCAACTTAAAGACACGAGGGTTGTGGGTTTAAATCCCATTCGAAGCGGGATCCACCCTGCGATTTTTTATTAATCCTCATTCGGTGCGAATACTGGCTATGTATCCAGGTAAAAGAATCGAGAGTAATTGATCTAGGTTGTAAGAAGTTGCTTCGCAATCTATGTGAATAGATATGTTTAAATTTGGACTGAAAGAATTGAATACTTACTATAACCGGTAATTATCCATAAAAGTGACATACACGCAGCCTCAGACGTTCTTATATAGGCCATTTACATTCAGACTGAGATCGGCCTTTGACATCTGAACAGGCTGATTCGGAACAAAATATCTTTCTTCGAGTGTTATTTCATTGGAATACATCATTGTTAAACAGAACATACCTTTATTGACCGGCCACCTTACCAGTGATCCGCCGGTGTATAATAATTCTATGACTTATCCATGACGTTACATCACCCTGGCTATTTATTTGTTATTGTCATGGGTTTTACATAGCGTTAACATCATTTCAGTTCTGATGCGATGCCCGATTAATAATGGTGGAGGAAGACTCCATACTTAAATGCCCTTCAGGGCTGGTCAAGTCGGGTAGAAGTATCGGTATTCCATTAGACAATCGGGAAACTGCCTGTAAAAAATCCAAATGTCGTAACAGGGATGTGAACCGATACGGGGGAGAGGCCTTGTGAATTTATGGTGTGAACCCTAACCTCGAGTCTATGCAGGCTCACATCGATCATTGTCTCTGCAGTGTGACCCCAAATATTTCCCTGATTTGAGATTTGATACATACTAGTGTGATGCATTCGAGGTGTTTACATTGCTTTAAAATTGAAGTTTTATCGAGCATGCATAACCGTCACGACTGTTGACAACGCATTGCTTTTGAGACCAAAGTTTCACTAGATAATAAATACATCTACGACATCACACCAATGTGTTAAAACCTATACGAAACCACTATCATAAATCATGTTAACTTAGAAACATTTTCATGAGATAATATGGAATTAAATAATGATTCCAACAAACGTGAAAGCCGTGTTATACTCCTACCCATCAACATTTGTTTGTTTGTACAGGTATTTTATAATCCGACAGGGTAAATATTTCTGATATGATTTTATGTACCTATGTTTTCAACCCCTACGGGGTAAAAGTGTACCAAATAATATGTTTGTACATATGTTTTATAATCCGACAGGACAAGAGTGTCCGATATGATTTAAAGTACATTTCTTGTTGTTTGTGTCGTTTTACCCGATAGAGTCATGTCCAAAATAATTTTTATGTACAAACATTTTCAACCACGGAAAGGTAAAAGTGAAATGGGAAAGAACACGGCGTAACAAATGATAAACATGTATGAGTATGGTATTGTAGCAATACATACGACTACGTATACGAATACTTTATTCATTCGTTAACTCACAAAGCTTCTTGTCATTACAATTTACAAACAGATATCATAACACTACAGGAAAAACAAATAGATCAGGCAGATCAGGCAGATGAATGAATTCATACAATGATTGTCGTGAATAATAAAACTTATTTATATATTCAACCTTAAAATACTGTAAATACATAGAAAGACATTTTAACATAAAATGGAATTCGTCTTCAGCTTCAGTGATAAAACATTATTATTTTTCGAATGATTTTATGTAATCTGGGTAAAAGGAAAAGAATAGATTAAAAAGAAACTAGATTAAGTTGTATCTTCCTTGTTGTAGTATCTCGACAGATGGGAAACGAAAGAAAAAGTATTGATTCATTCATCAAGTGTAGTTAGCAAAGTTGGATTGCTCTTCAAGGTATGTCTCTGTGTCAGTCTGAGGTCTGTCTTTGTGTCTAATTGTATACATCTCAGTATATACCTATATGTCTGTCTATTTGTCTGTGTGAACGCCTGAGTGTATGTATAAATGTACGTCTGTTCGTCTTTGTGTCTGTCTATGTGTCTGCTTATGTGCCTGTGCGTCCGTTTGTTTGTGTGTTTATGTGTCTGTGTGTCTGTTTATGTGTCTCTTTGTCTTTCTATGTACCTGTGCGTCCGTTTGTTTTTGTGTTTATGTGTCTGTGTGTTTGATTATGTGTCTGTGTGTCTGTCTATGTACCTGTGCGTCCGTTTGTTTGTGTATTTATGTATCTGTGTGTCTGTTTATGTGTCTGTTTGTCTGTCTATGTACCTGTGCGTCCGTTTGTTTGTGTGTTTATGTGTCTGTGTATCTGTTTATGTGTCTGTGTGTCTGTCGATGTACCTGTGCGTCCGTTTGTTTGTGTGTCTGTATGTCTGTATGTCTGTATGTCTGTGTGTCTGTCGATGTGTCTGTGTGTCTGTCGATGTGTCTGTGCGTCAGTTTGTTTGTGTGTATGTGTGTCTGTCGATGTGACTGTGTGTCTGTCTATGTACCTGTGCGTCCGTTTGTTTGTGTTTATGTGTCTGTGTGTCTGTCGACGTATCTGTGTGTCTGTCGATGTGTCTGTGCGTCAGTTTGTTTGTGTGTTTATGTGTCTGTGTGTCTTTCGATGAGTCTGTGTGGCTGTCGATGTGCCTGTGCGTCAGTCTGTGTGTGTGTTAATGTGTATGTGTGTCTTTCGATGTGTCTGTGTGTCTGTCGATGTGGCTGTGTGTCTGTCTATGTACCTGTGCGTCCGTTTGTTTGTGTGTTTATATGTCTGTGTGTCTGTCGATGAGTTTTTGTGTCTGTCGATGTGCCTGTGCGTCAGTTTGTTTGTGTGTTTATGTGTCTGTGTGTCTGTCGATGTGTCTGTGTGTCTGTCGATGTGTCTGTGCGTCGGTTTGTTTGTGTGTTTATGTGTCTGTGTGTCTGTCAATGTGGCTGTGTGTCTGTCTATGTACCTGTGCGTCAGTTTGTTTGTGTGTTTATGTGTCTGATGTCTGTCGATATGGCTGTATGTCTGTCGATGTGTCTTCGTGTCTGTCGATGTGTCTGTGTTTCTGCCTTCTTGCCTGTGTGTCCGGATGTTTGTTTGATTTTGCCCTATGTGTCTGAGTGTCTGTGTGCATGTCATTATGATTTTCTGTGTGCATGTCGCTGAACATGTCTGTATTAATGCCAATGTGCCTGTTAATGAAGCTCTTAGTGCGGCTGGTGGTATACCTGTCGGTGTGCCATGCACGCGTGTCTGTCATTGGTCCTGTTGGTGTGCCTCTTATGTAGCTATCTATGTACCCATCAATGTGTTTGTCTATGTGCTTATTTGTGTGCCTGTCATTGTGTCTGTCCATATGCCTTAGTATGTGCCTGCCTCTTTGTCTGCGTGTATGCCTGTCTATGGACTTATCGTTCTGCTTTTTTTAGGCTGTTTATGTGCATGTATGTGTGCCTACTTGTATATGCCTGTCTGTGTGCCTGTCTTCGTCTCTGTATGTATGTTAATTTTTGTTTCTTTCTTTTTACCGACGGGTTTGCCTGTCTGTGTGCACGTATAACCCCTGTCTATGTAATTGTCTGTCCGTCTGTATGTGTGCCTTGCGATGTGCCCATCAGTATGTTTATTTGTGTGGTTTTCGTTTGTACTGAAGGCGTGCCTGTCTGTGTGACTATCATGTGCCTGTCAGTTTGACTTTCAGTATGACTGAAATTGTGTCTATCAGTGTGCCGGTGTCTGTGAGTGAGTCTGTCAGTGTGTATGCAGGTAGGATTGGCAGTATACCAGTGTCTGTAATTGTGCTTGTCAGTGTGCCTGTGTCTGTGAGTGAGTCTGTCAGTGTGTCTGCAGGTAGGATTGTCAGTATACCAGTGTCTGTAATTGTGCTTGTCAGTATGCCTGTGTCTGTGAGTGAGTCTGTCAGTGTGTCTGCAGGTAGGATTGGCAGTATACCAGTGTCTGTAATTGTGCTTGTCAGTGTGCCTGTGTCTGTGAGTGAGTCTGTCAGTGTGTCTGTAGGTAGGATTGTCAGTATTCCAGTGTCTGTAATTGTGCTTGTCAGTGTGCCTGTGTCTGTGAGTGAGTCTGTCAGTGTGTCTGCAGGTAGGATTGTCAGTATACCAGTGTCTGTAATTGTGCTTGTCAGTATGCACGCCGATGTGCCTATCCGTGCGTCTAGCTGTATGTGTTAATGCATGTCTGAATCTGTGTGGATGGCTGTCTGTCTCTCTGCTTGTCTGACCGTCTATTTTTCTTCTTGTATGTCTGTCTACTTTGCTGCGTGTTTGTCTATGAAGATTGCCGGGACTAACCCGTAAATCGGCGCGAGTACTGGCTAAGTATCCAGGAAGCAGTCACCGAGAGTGTCTTTGAACGAGCCTCAAGTTTTCTTCACAATCAATGTACGATAATACAATAGTAGTAAAACAATGGGTAATAGAAAAACACTGTTCTTGCTTCGATGTTAGTATGTCAAAATAGCTGTTTAGCTATGTACATGAATTGTTATATGTGTCTATTATATCCGTGCCTTTTTTGTTGCATATTGTGAGATGAATGAATACTCGTTTCAATTTACGTCCCTTTAAATTGATACTTAAACTTCCGTGCTTTTTTGTCGCATATTGTGACATTTAATGAACCTCCGTTTCAATTAACGTCCCTTTGACTTGTTACTGAAACTTCAGAAGACTAAGAGAAAGAAATTCGTTCACAAATAGATACCAAAACTTCCCAGAGTAACGCTTTCGACTTCCAAAGCAATTCACACGGAACCAAACAATAACGACATTTTACCACTTAGTTGCAGACGACTCTGGAAAACATTGTGGGAAAAGGAGGAATTGCTCGTGACGAGCAATTTCTCCTTTTGCCACAATAATTTCTACTCTATCAAAAGATGATTTTTCCAATTTCATCATATTTCTAAATGACGTCTGCAAACTTTTTCAATTTGGGACAGTCGAGCATTTGGCGTTTGGTAAAGGGTCAATGTTTCAATGGTAAAATCTAGCTGAGTTCACCTCAAACAGCATGTAATGGTTATATGCGGTAATGCGAGACAAGGGACATTACTCTTCAATTCAAATAGAGGTTTAAATACGAGGTGTATTTATCGTCTTTGATTATGTCATTTTACCTTGTGTTAGCCCTTTATTGGAGATACTCATTGAAATCGAAATGGGGATCAACAGAGTAAAATTTCCTGTATATGTTTACTCTATGTCGGGAACATCTTATTTATTTAAAAGAAAATATATTTGAAATCAACATCTGTCTGACGTTATCAAAGCTGCAGCAAATTGTGGTTCTTGTGAGCAAATCGTTTTGCGGCCGTTATGCGCTATCTGAACCAGTCAAGACAAAGGCTGGGTGAATCAATCCTTCCATCCCATCTCTACTTTCTAAGTATATTCGCCACGCAACAATGTTTATCCTTATAAGCATTTCTGATGCAATAAGGGTTCCTTTTTTATAAGCAAATCCAGTTTAGACATTCTCAATTTCATTTAGATATTTAGCAGTTTTCGTTCTTTTGCTTTGGTTTGTTGTTGTTGTTGTTGTTGGATGTTTTATCCCATACAGTTATTCAATATATAGGTAATTTTGTCGTTTTCTCGTGTTTGGGAAAAGCAATATTTTTTTTAGAAACAAAAATAAGCAGATATAACTTTTATGTATTTGATTAATCTAGATAGTCTAATGCATATTGACATGCCAGTAAACCCCTGTAGTGCTGGAACCGAATTCATGTTTATGAAAATAGGTTTAATCACAGGCCAGCCGCCAAGTAAATTGGCGACTGGCCTGTGATAAGACCTGTTTGCTACTCTGAGGACCTTTCCTCATTGAAATTGAGCAGATATTTAAGGTTTTGGAAAGCAGACTTCGCAGAAATCTATTTTTAGAAAGTTACCCAGCGTTCTAAGGGTTTAAAACAGCATAGCGAGGAAGTTATCAAAACATATTCATACCAATATACACAACGATTTAAAAAGTATAAACATGTTTACTTAACTTTATCTTCGTAGTTAAGTCGACCGTTTCATGGTTGATTATTAGCACAAGATATAACAGCATAGCTTGCAAAGTGTCCCAGATAAACGATTAATGGTGTAGTTCAAACATTCGAATTCGGAATTATGAATTAACATTAAAACATTTAATTGCGATTTTTCTTACCATTTTAAAAAAAAAAAAAGAAGACAAAAAGAACCCAACAACACTCTTTCATTTCAGATGGGGTTTGTCTCTTATGTTTTAAAGCGTAGTTTTAACATCCAAATTCAGAATTGTGAATTAACAATTTCACCTTTAATCGCGATTTTTCTTACAAATCTAAAGAAAGGAACACCAATTCTTATGTTTCAGATGGGGTTTGTCTCTATTTATTATCTTATACTTTTGTAGCATATATATCTACTGTAAGCGACATTGAACTTATTCACACAAGCAGGGAAATGCTAGCGAAAATGTGCATTCAAGCGTTTAACTATTGTTTGAAAATACTGCAATACAATGGAGAAGTTGCTCATGAAGAGCAAGTTTTCCATTTTATCGCTGTGCTTTCAAAGCACATCAATATGCTATGTTGCCGTCAGACAATATCGTGGCTATATATCTTATTTTGTTAATAAAAGTGTGGATTAATATTCTAAAAAATAAATTATTTAAACGATGTTTATTTATGTATGTGCATTGGTTTTTACAACTACTATGTAAGAGATACATGAAAACGAGGGTCAATACATGTATTCTGAATAACAGCCAGTCTTTGCACAGCGGCCACTTTGGGTATATCCCTTTACTGGCTGTTGAATACAGAGGCTGTTGTACACAGATTTTACTGTATTCATATTCATTTTACATCGATTGTGAAACAAGCTCTTACCACTTAGATACATCACTCATGATTTTGCTTCATGGATACAATACCAGTACTCGCGCCAAATGTGGAAATAATGAAAGGTCGCAAGGCAGATTCCGCTACTCACGGTATTCGAATCCACGACCCTCGTGTTCAGAAGCCGGCGCTCTACCCTTGGACCAATATCCTCAACTGCGCTCCATTTTACTGAAGCTAACCCTTTACCAAGCGCCAAATTTACCACTGTCCCAAAATGAAAGAGTTTTCAAAATAAATTTCATCCAGTGTTCAATTGAAACACATTCGTCTGACAGGGCAGAAAACATTGTGGGAAAAGGAGAAATTGCTCGTCACGAGCAATTTCTCCTTTCCCCCACAATGTTTTCTAAATTCGTCTGCTACAAACTGGTCAAATGTCGTTATTGTTTGGTAAAGGGTAAAGGGTGTAAGGCCTGTTTGGTAAGATAACCCGAATTCACACAGTAAGATATTGGTTCAGATTATCCTAACTATGATGGCAGGCCGGCGAGCCCCCTTGTATTACGCTATAGGCTGATAACGTTGCGGTCTAAACTGGAGCAACACTTGTTCACGGCGATAATTTTATTAGAGTAAAACCCTATTGGAGCTTACATACTAGGATATAGGGGTGTGTGAACGGAACGAGCGCTAGGTTCAAAACAAAGACATCGGGTGTGGATTTTTACGTAAAGTGGCGGATGTTATATAATTTATCAATAATCGATTAGTTTACCATTAATTGAAATTTTGAAATTTTGAATATTTTATTTATTATTGATCAATTTATCAGCACGATGTTAACTTTCAGTGAAATGAAGATGAGATATCTATGGACCGATTCTTAGTGCACATTGTGGATAGTGGTTTGTGTGCCCGCCTGGCTTTATCGAGGGTCCAAGGTTCGAGTTTCCAACCCAGCAATCCAGCCCCAGCCCGCGGGTGCTGTGTGCGAGATGGTCGTGACGAGCGGGTCCACGGAGCATCAGGCGAAGAGTCCAGAACCTTACGGCGGGGTTTCGAGCCCCGAAGTGCCGGTTGAGGATAGCGATGGGCAAGCCCAGATGGACATTGACCCCCTAAACACAGTGATAGTCGTGCATAAGCGCGACCCCAGGACCTCGGGTGGAAAAAGTGTGGTGTTTAAAAGTTTGCTCAATCAGAAATCTTTGCTTAGTGGACGGATAGAAAAGGTTAAACTCGTCAAACGGTAAGTTTGCCTCTGTTTATTTTTTTCTTTTAATTTATAATATATAATAAAATATATAATATCATGAATTCATTAAATGAAATATAATACTAGTAATATATTTTTCTATTGGCATCGTAGGTGGCCCAATATACAATGGGTCCCTTATGATTCCAATCAAAAAAATATACATGTCGGGAATAGGCTATCCATTATTGATGCAATGGCTGTTGTATAAAGTATTTGTAATGGGATATTCGTTAAGCGCTTGAGCTGCGGCGATGTCATAATTGTTAAATGACATGGGTTGAAAACTGGGTAAAACATCTACTTTTAAGCTAACATGGTTGCGAAAAATCAAGATTCGTACTAAGTGACACTATTATCAATTCGTCACAGATAATAGATATGCCCACTATGAGCAATTTCTTCTTTTGTTGCAATCGTTTGACATATTTCAAAGAGATACGATGGAATGAAGAGTATATAGGGTAAAGAGTCAACCACTTACTTCCCAATGCCTCACTTTAACGCATATGCTGCAGAAATCTTCGGAAGTCAAAATAGAATATTGCTCGATTTTGTCACAATGGTATATACCAAATATCAATATCACTATAGTGCTGGGGCCCGTTTTACTAAACAACTTACGGAAAATGTTTGCGTAAGTCATAATTGATAAACATGGATAGTATCTTCAATGAAAGTACAATTTTGCAATGTGGCACTTCATTGGAAGCGTCTCGGAGAGACGATTCCAATGATGTGTCACTTTGCAATATTGCTTTGTCCACTATTGAAATAAGAGGAATTGTTGTTTTAGACTTACTCAAATCTTAAGCGTAAACTGTTTAGTAAAACGGTACCCTGGAACCGACGTCATGCTCATGCAAACAGGTAAGATCCAGGCCAGCAGGCCTGCGATCTAATCTGTTTGCTACTCTGAGTATCTTTCCTCATCAACATTAAGCAAAAATTTAAAGTTTTCGAAAGCAGACTACAAAAAACTATTTTAAGAAAATTGCCCAGCAATCTAAGGGTTAAGAAAATGAGTTTTCCTTATACTAAGTTTTATTGTCTGATTTGGTTCCCATTTGGCCTGATCACAACACCCAATAATAGTATGATAAAATTATTAAATGTTGGAATTGATCTTCATGTGAAAATGAAATAATTATGGCCTGGATCAGCCAGCATACAATGGCGGATGTGATCCTGCATGGTATCTTTGGCGTACTGAGTTACTATATGGCATCGTTATATCATTGTGTCCCGAGGCGAAGAGTTGAGTGAAGGACGTAAATGATAAATAAACATGGACGTATAGAGCATAATCAAAGCGTCTCTATTATTGCAATCCCCAACACCCCTTTTGCATTTCTATGTGTGTTTTGTGCACTGTTTACGGACATGACAAAATGTGTTATGATTTAACCTATTACCAAACAATAACACAATTCGACCAGTTTGTTGCAGACGACTCTGGAAAACGTTGTGTCAAAAAGAGAAATTGCTCTTAACGAGCAATTTCTCCTTGTTCCACAATGTTTTCTGCCCTATCAGAAGATCATATTTCAATTACATCATATTTGGAAATGTCGTCTGCAAACTCCTCGAATCTGGGACAGTCGAAAATTTGGCGTCTGGTAAAGGGTTAAGTTACAATTTGTATCCTGGTTCCCCAATGTTTTGGACGCATAGTTGCTTACGAGACTTCTAATGGTATTCGGATGACTTTGTTTGCTTCGTCAGCGGTTTTACACCCGAAATGCTGCGGTAAATCCTTCTTGACATGAGAGTGTCGACGACACGGATCGGACAGCAATCTTATCACTGTCTGATCCGAGAATGCGATTTTATTATGGAACAACATATGAGCTTCGACTTGTATATTGCAAAACATCATAAGGTGTTGTACTGAGTACAGTTTTATTAAACATATCATCCTTAAAATTTGCGTAAGTTCATAACATCTTGACCTTTTATTTTCATTTTGGGTTACGAATTATTGCAAAGTAACGCACCATAGAAAGCGTCTCTCCGATACGCTTCTAATGACGTGTTACATTGCAATACTGTACCTTCATATATGATACTATCTATTTTGATCAGTTTTGACTTACGCAAATACTTTTCTTAAGTCGTAAGTTGTTTAGTAAAACAATAACCTGGATTTTATATTTGGTTTACAACATAACGTCTCCATACACAAGTGTACATGTACAGTGTACATCGAAATACGTACCGGGTCAACTTAGAGGACATTACATCTTCTACATATTAATTATACAAGTGTTTAAATCATGGTCACATTAAATCACGTTTTAGTCGTCACACTTATAAAACAGCATACCAAGTGAAATGCCCAAATGGGTAGACCAAAACAAATAAAAAGAATAATCAGAGTTATTGGCAAGACTTTCGTGTGAGCATTTTCGCTTTTCCCGCATCCTACACAGGCCCCTCAAGTCGAGAGGCTGCATGTGTAACCCTTTACCAAACGGCAAATCCTCGACTGTCCCATATTGAAAGAGTTTTGCAGACGACATTTCAAAAGGTGATGAATGAAAAAAATCCTCTGATAGCGCAGAAAACAGTGTGAAAAAGGAGAAATTGCTCGTCACGAGCAATTTCTCCTTTTCCAACTATGTTTTCCATACTCGTCTGCAACAAATCGGTCAAATGCCGTTATCGTTTGGTAATTTGCTAAGTGCTTATCAAACGGAGTTTAAGTTATCGTCCAGATTGTATGCGACTCAACCAATTCCTCCATATAATCGGTGTTCAATGGTACATTAGAGGAATATCTAGTCCATCCCTATCGCAGGAATAGACATTTCTCAAAACAGACCGATTATTGGCTGTGTTACACACAGTCCTACTCATAAAGGACACATTCAATACCAACCTTCACCTTTTTAGCTTATCGTGTGTCTGTTCCTTCAATTTGGGATAGCAATTCTTTCATGTGAGAATGTCCTGGAGATATATGACATGTTGATAGTTGCAATAAGGGTCCAGAAGTATATTTACCACGTAAATCCCCCTTACATCTGATGTTGTTGGATGCTAATCGAATTATTGCCTAACCAATACACGTAGAACTTGGTTAAAACAAAAGAGTATGTGGAGGTGCCCGAAATGCATTCGGAGAACTCCACAAACTTCGTTGGCGTTTATTAGTCCAAGATATTACGGAACCGTTGCACGGTTTGTCTTTATGTGTAATTGATCGACACACAGAGCGTTTTAATGTGTTTGAATTGCTATATACTATGTTTGAATACACTAAGATACTGAATGCTGAGGTCACAACATTATCTAAGCAGAATGATATCTGACGTATGCATGCTAGCGCGCAAGATAAAATAACGACATGTGATTTCATGTGCCAATGACCTCTCGTAGAACAAATAGACGCCAAAACCAATGAAAGAGCAAAATATGCTTGGTTTTCCACAACTTGCCTTTTGTTTAACGTGTATCTGATAGTATGTATCTGTTTAACTATTGACCTGCATACGACATTTCTTTTACATGAAGCAGACGACTTTAGAGATGCTATATGAACATGTGGAAAAAAAACCTTTCAGTTCTGTTGTTATGATATGTAAATAGATTTAAAAAGAATTGTGGCAAAAGGAGAAATTGCTTGTGACAAGCAATTTCTCCGTTTGCGACAATGCTTTTTTTTTAAAGTAGTGTCCTGCAAGACGCAAAAATGTGGCGTTAGGTGTTCATATTTTAAGTCGTTCCCAATGCCATATCCGATATAGTGACGACAACTCAAAAAGGTAAACTCCCGATAAGCTTGACAAGAACACTCATTGCTTGTGACAAGCAATTTCTCCGTTTGCGACGATGCTTTTTTTTTAAAGTAGTGTACTGCAAGACGCAAAAATGTGGCGTTAGGTGTTCATGTTTTAAGTTGTTCCCAATGCCATATCCGATATAGTGACGACAATTCAAAAAGGTAAACTCCCGATAAGCTTGACAAGAACACGCATTTTTTTTAAAACACGGTGATGACTGTTCAATCACACTTCGATCCCCTCCCAAGTATGTGATTGGTAATTTATTAGCACTTTTTAAACGAATACCAATGGATATTAAGACAAAATTATCTTTATTTGATAAACTAGTTGTTCCAATTTTAGTATACGGATCGGAAGTATGGGGTATATATAAGTATAAACAAGTAGACTCTCTGCACATTAAGTTCTGCAAAATTATTTTAGGTGTTCGTAAACAAAGCTCAAATGATGCTGTCCTTGGTGAACTGGGAAGATTTCCTTTGTCATTAATTTGTATTGAAAAATCTTTTAAATATTGGCTTAAAATTAAGCAAACTCCAATTAAAATCTTACACGATACATATTTGGATAACTGCACACATCTTTTAAATTTTAAATCCTCTTGGGAATACAAAATAAGACAGCAGTTGAATGATTTAGGACTGAATTTTATATGGACAGATTTTAACACAAACCAGAATTATTTTCCTTTGATACAACAACGTATTAGAGACCAGTTTATACAGAAATGGTTTTCTGATATTTCAAATTCCAGGAAATTACATTACTATAAAAATTTTAAAAAACATTTTGAAATTGAACCATACTTAAGTAATGTAAAGAATGATAAGCAAAGAATTTTACTAACAAAATTACGTATTTCGGACCATGAATTAGCAATAGAAACAGGCAGATACATTAATATAGATAGGGAGGAAAGATATTGTGAAGTATGTAAACAGAACCAAGTTGAAACCGAATATCATTTTATACTTATATGTCCAGCCTATAGAAATTTGAGAACTAAATATTTAAATTGCACATTTCCTTCATTAACCTTATTTATATCCATAATGTCTTCTTCAAAGATTAAGATACAAATGAATTTGTGTAAGTTTATCAAGGAATCTTTAGTATTAAGAAATAATATAATTAATTTGTCTAATGCGAATCAAGATTAGCAAGTATTGGTTCGCAATAGAGAAAACATGTAACTTAATTTAGAAAAATATTATCATTAACTCTCTATGTATTACAAATTGTTTTTCATGTTTTCATGCATGTTGTATTATGTTTTATATTGTATATGTATTGGCCATAGGCACATAAAGTGCCGACATGCCTAATAAAGAGTTTTGAGTTTGAGTTTGAGGTAATGAAATTGCTCTAATTTGAACCCTTAACTTCCTCACAGAAGGCGAAAAGTCGTCAACCAATCATTATCAATCACGACGGGCTGTTAGCACAAATATAGAATAGAACAAGACAGAACCAATTTTATTAGAACTTAAGCACATTAGCTGATTGTTTTTAAAAATACAGTTTACTGCTAAACAATGAAAATAGTGTCATAGCATATATACAATTCAACTCAACAAGAAGCATGGCCCTGAAATAAGAAAAAACTTCTAATCTACTTATTTAAAAGATCATGATGACAAAGTGTATACATGCATTTACGGCTTCTAAATGGATATATATGGTGTACAGAATAGACCGAAATTGTAAATGGCGGTATACCGCCATTTACAATTTCGGTCTATTCCGTACACCATAGATATACATATAAACCAAAGGTGCGTGTTTTACTATTGTAACAATAGTCTCAATTCTGTTTCTGGCTTCGCTAGATTTTGTTGTCTATTCTCATTCCTAATAACTGCGTGGTAAACCGTTTGGAGTGGGATTCTTGTTTAGCCTTTAATCAAACGCCAAACTTTAGCCTGTCCCAAATTGAGAGAGTTTGCAGACGACATTTCAAAATGTGGTAGGATTGAAAAAAAAGTCTTCTGCTAGGGGAGAAAACATTGTGGGAAAAAGGAGAAACTGCTCGTCGTGAGCAATTTATCCTTATCCAACAATGTTTTCCTGAGTCGTCTGCAACAGACTGATCAAAAGTCGTTATTGTTTGGTAATGGGTAAAAGCAAAGTCTGAAATGGAAAACTACTGGAGTATGTGCATCGCCCAGTTTCTATGCAGACACGGGTTTATTTAACCGGCACTACAAGCAACTCAGATACGGAGGTCGGGGCATGGGCAAAGTATTATCTGTCTATGCGCTTATGTTGACATGGGTCGTTTTCCCAAATTGTAACTCTTTTCTATATTGTAGAACGCATTTGAAGAGTATGACATTTGAATGCAGTGTGGCCAAAGCAGGATTTGGTCGTATTGGTACACGTGTACATGTATTAATGATCCAAAGGTAGAGCGTCGGCCTCGTGTCACGATGGTCATGGGTTCAAATTCCGTGTTTAAACGTGTCCACATTTCAATTTATCCATATTCAGTGCAAATACCGATGAGTCGTCGGCAACGAAGTGGTCAAATGGCGTTACTGTTTGGTAATGGGTTAATATTCGATTATGCAAAATGTTTGGTTTGGCACTTACCATGAGTATGCCGACCAATGTCATTATAGAACCACGTTTACATGTTGACATACACTTAGAATTGCTCAGCGCACATTTGGGTAAATAACTGTCCTAGTGTATTACTGATGTAGATAAAAAAAAAACTTCGGGATATTAGGGGGTATTCGCCAACATTAAACTAACAAATTGTACACTGTGTAAGTATTAGACAAACTAACGGCACAAAAAGTAAACTCGGCACTAGGGATTACTTGACTTATTTACATTAATCGATGCGAGTATTAGCCTCTCATCCCATATGGTAAACTGCAATTGGTCCAAATTGAAAGCGATATGCTATAGTATGGGACAATTATGAAATATGCATGTATACTTGATTGTTTTAACACAATAGGAAGAACAGGACTTTAATAAGTATCACTTGTTTGCCACATACCTTTTTTACGCGCCTATGATACATTTAATCGTAACTTATTCCTCTGTATGAGAATTTGTAACTCGTCTTAATTGAAAGCAACAGCAGAAAGCAAAAGTAAAAGTAATATAAAATCTTCTTTCTTTATGGTATTGGGTATAAACCGTGACAAAAGACATATTTGTGTTTAATTGAGCAATGTCTTATGTCTTGATTGATTTCTTCCAAAAATCATGTTTTACCTTTATCAAATAGCTTTCTTATATACTATACAACAGATTCGTCGATGTATTATGTAAAATGGATTAAAACGGCAATGTTAATTTTTGTAAGAGGTCAATGTAAAATCTATCACTCAGAGAATTCTATTCATCTGCCGACAGAAATATCTTACCCTTCGTTTCTATGCCAACCAGTTTTTAGCTTACGACATATAAGAGGAAATACGCGCGTAAAAAATAACTGTCGGTTGAATGATATTCATTGAAATCACAGTTACAAGAGAAAAGTATGCTGGTGATGCGTGAGTCCCCCACTAGGCCCTTCTCTTTCCTTTCGTCATGATTAAAAGAATATCGTCTGCTACAAAGGCTGACAATGCTTTCTGTAAAAGGAAATGAGTGAAGAAACCAAATACGTATGCACTTAGATATTTTGCATAACGGATCATTCCCAGACAAACTGTTCTAAAGCCTGGTTGTTAAAGGCATCGATCACTTTTGGTAAACCACAGATCCATAACTCCCAAACAGCTCGTTAATGTATTGTACCCGTCCCCCATATGGGAATATGGGACTTGTCCACATTGAAAACATTACCAGACACAAGAAAGTTTTCTTTATAATATTTGGTAATGATTATAATAAACAAATAATAACAGTGTGACTTATAGCATTATTTTTATACAAAGAGTAAAGGTATTTCAGTATTCCAATCTATTTGCAGACAGTGTAGGATGTATTCGATTGTTTGTCAAAAAGGTGAAAAAGCTCTTGATAACAATACATGTGTCGTCTACTGTCGCATTCAAATTAGACAAGTCGGATTGTGTATAGGCCGAATGTTTCATTCGGAAAACCCCGCCTTTTCCCTTCAATGCACTCATAAGTATCATGAATCAAGCAGGATATCTATCTAAACTGTCTCGAATAAAACAGGACAAATACTGAGATTATTATTGAACTTGTGTTAGCCCTTACTCAAGAAAATCAAACCTGTACACAACTGCTGCGAATGGCTTTTGTTTTTTTAGAAATGTTCGTAACAAAGGAAAAACTTGCTCAAATTGAGTCATAAGTAACTGTTGCTCTTAATGGAATCGTTTTCCTTTGTCAAAGAACCTAGAACACAGATCGCTTGTGAAATTTTCGTTAGATACTTTTCTTGTTTGTCGATGCGTCCAAATGAAACTGTTTTAAACTACAGTCAGTCCATTACTTTATAGCATTATTTTTGCCACATATGCGGCATAACACTTTTAAAAACATTGCGACACAAATGACAGATTGTTGTTAATGAGTATGTTTTACCTTTGTCACAGATGTTTCTATTATTACTCTTATTGGTCCTGTTGATCAACCTTTTGTCGTTTGATGTTTTCAATGTGTTGCTTTCAATTTGGATAATTCGACATTTTCGTGTGTGTGGGTATGGGTTAAAGTGGTTGGTTGGCTATCAAGTCATGCTGATAACATTGACGGTCTTTCGTCAACAAGAACCGACCTCTGTGAACAGTCTAGGGATACAGCTATTTGACACATGGATACGAGTAATGAATTTCGTCCACAGGTAGAGTGATCTCAGATTGGCTCTGGTGATCTCATCAATATACTTTATTCATGTACCATAATACATTTAGCTTATTCCCGAAATGTTGATGCATGTTAACATGTTCACACACCAGTTAAAATGTTTTACAATATAGCGTTTGAAACGTCTACACATTATTATTAATTTATACACAATTCATCCAATTCGAGGTTAAAAGGGAAATACAAGTTTTGTTCAAGCTCGTACGATATATATATTTACGTGTGCCACAAAACACCATAATGATTTTTTGAAACATAATTTAAAAGCAAAGGTGATAACAATAATTAAGATACACTGTCTTTGGATGGTAATTGATGTATAAAATGGAAGAAAGAAATCGATTAAAACTAGCCATCGGACACTCTATTATTGGAAGATGCTGGTCCATGCTGACAACCTTATTGGAATTTGTGATGAGTCCAAACCCAAAGCATTGTAGGACAACAAAGACACATCACCATTTTCCCTTTAGTGTTTAGTCCAAATGATCCAGACGTAGATATTTCATTCTAATACATAGTTACAGCTTGGACCATCCGAGTTATACAGTATTGGGTAGAAACGACTTTGACAGAGGGTTAATTGATTACTATAGTTAACGATGGTTTGTCAAGAAAACCATTCTATCTTTCTTCCCAATTACAAGTTATCGTTGAAAAGAGGAGAAAGAGTAAATGTGTGCAAATGTTCCATATACCATAATGATAATCCTTATCTAAAATTATTTCAAAATACCGGGATTGCCTGACAAAGAGGTAAAGAACAAGCACGTGCTGTGCTGTGTGCAGTAATTGTTGGGTTAAGAGAGGCCCCTGTAAGTTGAATCAGAGGTCAAAGATGGCATATTTCCATAAATAACAGTTAGTAACACAATTATTGATTCTTAACTCCTATATTGTGGGTACTTATTAAAGTCATCTCGACGAGTCGATTCTAATGAGTACCACTAAAATAGAATTTTTTTTAATTTAGTGAAATTGCTATGTTTACGAATCTAGACCACTGTCACACGTTTGTAACCTTTATCGTAATCAAGTCTCATTGTCATTTCGCAATAACTATTTCATAACCGAATTTTCCATCCTGAAAGGGTTGATCTCATCGTTCATTATGTCTTACGCATTAAGGAAATATTTGCGTAAGTCAAAACTAATATACATGCATAGTTTCTTAGATATAAGTACGACATGACAATTTGGCACGTCATTGGAAGTGTCTCGGAAAGATGTTCAATGACGTGTTACTTTGCAATACTCGATACTGCCTTTATGTTGTTTTGTTGTTTTGAACTTACGCAAATTTAGCGTTGGATGTTGTAAAATATGTATCAATTTACTTTGCGGCTGGCCTGGATCTAACCTGTTTGCATAAGCATGAGGTCGGTTTCTGTAAGGGTTAAGATGTAATTGATAACTAGTTAAGGTTTTCAAAGATTTGACTCATTTCATCCAAAAAAGAACAAATTGTGAATGAGTTAGTTTTTCATCCACATTCACATTGTAGGCACAGTATTTTACTGTTATCATTCTAGCACTGCCAATAGCAACTTCTTTCCCTTATACATAAGAGTTAATTCATAATAAGATCATTTGTAATTAGAAAACAGTGTGAAAAGGGGGATAATTCAAGCTGCTCAAGGAATCTCGTCAAGTCACAACGCTCACAAAATATGTAAATCAATGACGGTTATAATTCACTATGATATAGAATGTTGCTTTTCATACATACGCATTTGCTTTACTTTTGTCATGCAAAAATGAGTACGGTGACCAGCAAATGGATAAAGATAATGATTGTTTACATTTCTGCGCCAAAAGTTTAGAGAGGTCGCCTGTCCTCAATGTTAACCCTTAGAATGCTGGGTTATTTTCTAAAAGATTATTTTTGTGTCGTCTGCTTTCCAAGACCTTAAATATCTGATTCATTTAGTTGAGGAATGATACTCCGAGTAGCAAACAGGTTAGATCACTTGGTGGCTTGCCTGGATCTAACCTGTATGCAAAAGCATGAAGTCGGTTCCAGGACTATAAGTGTTAAACCCCTTAGCTCTCAGGTATCTGACAACAACTAATTAGAACAACATCGAATTGCTTGTCATATATGGTAGGAAACAAGCCTGTGGGACAAACAACCATGTACGAATAGTTTCTACTTTTTCCATAATGGTATCTAAACAACGTCCCTTCCACTGATCAATATATTGACATGTTTTGTGTTGAAATACTGACTATATTGATATGTGATGGACAAATTAAGGAAACATATATCTAACTGTCTTTCCTTTTCCAAATGACATCAAACACAATTGCAGCAAATGTCATTTGGAGCAATACAAATAAAGGGAGAAATTGTTCATGATAAGCAGATTCCTCCATCGCCAAGTCAGTTCATTTTATTATCTTAACACTTACTCTACACTATACTATGACCTATGACGTATGTACAAAGGAAGATGAAAAAAAAAAAGAAAAAAATGCTGAGACAATGGGAGAAACTTTACCCTTTTGTCTCAATTCAAATATGTTCTCCTGGCCCGATGTTTTGATGATAGTTTCTTCAAGTTCATTGAAGTAAATACTTGCGTATTAATTAGTTAAGGCAATCATATTTTATCTCAACTACACGAACCCCTCACACGTGATTTGCCTCGATATACAGGTATGCACCGTCACATATGATCATTTACTCTAACCATAAGTATATCATATCTATCATGACAATCCTTTACCCGGTCCTGGGGCCCGTTTTACTAAACAGTTTACGCTTAAGATTTGCGTAAGTCTAAAACAACAAGTCCATTTATTTCAATATTTGGCAAAGCAATATTGCAAAGTAACACATCATTGGAATCGTCTCTCCTAGACGCTTCCAATGACGTGTCACATTGCAATATTGTACTTTCATTGAAAATATTATCCATGTTAATCAATTATGACTTACGCAAACATTTTCCGTAAGTTGTTTAGTAAAACTGGCTCCTGGTCACAAAGAGTTTTTTTAACCCTTACAGTGCTGGAACCGACTTCAAGCTTATGCAAACAGGTTGGATCCAGGCCAGCCGACAGGAACTTGGCGGCTGGCCTGTGATCTGACCTGTTTGCTACTCTGAGTATCTTTCCCCTTCGAAATTAAGCAGATACTTAAGGTTTTGGTAAGGAGACGACACATTATTATTTCAGAAAATTACTCAGCATTCTAAGGGTTAACAGAATGAATTTACAGACGACACCAAGGACGTTTGTTACAGATTGCACTTCCAGGCGGTACAAGATGCATCTGTAACAAACATAATGGACAAAACTTGCAGACGGCACTCGTTGAGTTGGTATTTACGTTATAAGACGCTATTTACGAACGATGTAATGACGTGGTTGTTACAGACGTTATGTAACACGGTGGTCCAGAGGTAGAGTAACTCAGGACAGATACAGGTTTCAGGTTTCGAACCCCGGGAGGTCCAATTTGCGACCGTTTATTAATCCATATTCGACGTGAGTACTTGCTACGTACCCATGAAGCAGAATCGAGAGTTGTTTATTCAAGTTGATAGAACTTGCATCACATTCGCCTTCTCATAAAGAATTTATGTCACCCCACCCACCCAAAGATTATGTACCAACATGGGTAAATCATTATCATTTATGATTGACCTGAATTTACTTATCATCCTTGCAGTGCATAGCAACACGACCCTGTATTCGAGTTGATCTACCATATTCCCTGTGTCGGGACCTATCTGCATGGTCCAAATGGAAAACAATAACAAACAACAACGAATAGTAAAACCCATTACCAAACAATACCGACATTTGACCAGTTTGCTGCAGACGACTCTCGAAAACATTATGAGAAAATAACGAGCAAGTTCTCCTTTTCCCACAATGTTTTTTCTGCTCTATCGGAAGATCATTTCTAGATTTCATCACATTCTGAAATGCCGTCCACAAACTCTTTTAATTTGGAACAGTCGAAATTTTAACGTTAGGTAAAGGGTTAATCGAAATATTTTGTTTGTTCTTATATTGTGAAGAAGATTTCAAAACGATAAATTGCTTATCATGAGCGATGTTCCCTTTTGTCACAGTGGCTTCTAAAGTCGTTAGCAGTAGATGTTACGAAATGGTGTATAGTGGAGTAAAGGGCTATCTAACAAATCTGGACATCTCCGCTCGGACAATGAGATAAAACCCTCTTATCCCGTTTGCCCCATATGGGCAATGTTGTGACAGGTCTAAACCAAAACATCATCAAATAATGTTAAGATCACTTCAATCAATACGTAAATAATTAGCATCGAGGACAAGAGACCAGTCAACCGGGGTTCGATCCCCTAAGGCGGCCATCTATTTCACCATAGAGTGTCCTTTGGCAAGACACATTTTCTAGCCTAGTACTGATAAGTCATCCATGGAACATGTGTTATAATGCTCGAAAGTGGTGCTTGTACATTAATAGGAATATGTAAAATATGAGTTTCGACACAGACTTATCATTGTATTTAATAATAACACACAATAATGGATATGATTTCTCGGTGATTTCAGAATAGTTCATGATAAGTATCACGAATTATTCTGAAATCAACGAGAAATTATTTAACGAAAAATGAATAAATAAATAAATAAATAAATGGGAATACTAGTTCGAAATAAATATATCTGAATTACTAGAACCATTGGTTTATCAAGAGATTATTTGAGGTAAATGAATGTTACAAAAGAAGTATTTGATCATTTTAAATTGAAGATATTTGAATGTCACAAAAGAAAGACTTGGACCTTTCAAGTTGTAAATATCTGAATTTATTTGAACTAATATTGTATTCGTTTTATTATAAAAAGGGAAGTCACGTTGACAAAAGAAGAAAATACTCGTCTTCAATAACTTTCTCCTTTTGGCAAAATGTTTCCCTTGATCGCATGGCTGCTTATTTAAGTTTTTATGCAAAATGAGTTGTGTTTTATCAAAAGGAATGGTTACTCATTGTGGTGCAATGGTAGAGTAACGGCCTTTTTACCGAGGTTCCCTGGTTCGATCCCCGTTGGTCGGGGTAATACTTGCCGAGCCTAACCCACGTATCGGCGCGAGTACTGCTTTAGTATGCAGGAAGCAGTCATATAGAGTGAATGTTAAAGCTTTAGTCACAATCGATGTAAATTATGCAAGTTTAAAAGTAACTCATTATCGAAGGATTGACTGTTCACTAGGAAAATGACTGACATTGACATTGATGCGACCAGGCATGTTTAGTTTTATATCGTTTTCATTTTATCATTTGATAAGGTATGGTATTTATAAACACCAAGCTCTAATCTGGGGAAAGTTCGAAATTCACCGAAATTGCAAATTGTGTCGCAGATCGGCACGCTAGTCCTTCGGAAACACAAACCAACAAACATTTTGGTATGTCGTCCGTGTTGGTGCATTGCTAGGACGTTGCCTACATTGTGGACAACGTAGACTCAATCTCTGGTGGACAACTTCAACAAATCAAGACAAATCAAGCTCTTAATTGCTTATTCTCCTTTTCTCGTAATATTTTGTTTGTCAAATTCATTCGACACGTTATGATTTCGGTTAGCTTAAAAAGAATTATGAACTAGTCTTTTAATTTTAATAAGGACATTTCAAAGTTTATTGGTAGTTTGGTCCAAGTGATTTGGTTTTCTTAACCAGAGGCCTCGATGAACCAATAACCATTTTGAGTACTTACTCTCGATAACTCGGGCAACGTTACGTCCGAAAGGCTAGTTAAAGCTCATGACATTATATAATTGGTTCGGATATAGGAAGCATAACATAATGATCTATCTATCTTAGCCATAAATCTGATCGAATGTTAAATGTATTGCAATATTTCTTTTAGTCCAAATAGGCACAGAAGCACCAAAACCAATATTTGATGAAACAGTGTTATTCCTTTGGCGAGACATGTTTATTTTTCTAAAAAACTTCTTCAGGTAAAGCAAATTTGGGCTCATTTCCCTAATGTTTCATAATATAAGCTAACCAAATAAAGATTTGCTCTAATTAGCCAAATTAGAAAGTAGTGTCTCACTCTAAAATTCAATTGACTCATTACATTTTGAAATATCTCCTATTTTTGACCAATTTTACAATATGTTTCATTATAGATGAGATATTTGTTTCAGAACCATGTCTCACTGTTTTCTCAGGCTAGGAATGAATACCACTGGATGAAATCAGAGACATACATAACATATTGAATATGTCTCTGATAAAATTTGGAATTTCAGCACATGGCCTGTCCCAGAATCCTTGTATTAGGGGAAGTTATACAAAGCAATCACGTGTATCTCCCTATAGATCCATGCGCCCCCACATTTCGTCGCTATCGGGAAAGCTTTTATGCATAAATAACGACGTGGTTGTATAATCGGAGGGATTGCTGCTATTTTGTGCATACAAACTATACAATTTTCCTGTTAGTAGCTAGTCTTGCGTAGTCCAAATGATCGAGACGTAGAAATTTTTCTTTCTACTATTGCTACAGCTTGAATCATCCGAGTTACGTCTGTCGAGATTTTCACGGTTTATTCAAGATTGTCCCACATTTAGAATTGGACGTTTACCATTTACACCATTATACCACGCTAACACGGAGGATCCAAGCTGTAAATGTAGAAAGAAATATCTATGTCGGGATCATTCGGCCAAAGCTTAGACACGCCTATAGCAAAAGAAAGCATATAAAACCATTATGACTAGAGAGGGAATTGCTTGGGACAATTCCCTCTCTAGTCACAATGGTTTCTAAGAAATGTCGTATTATGAGATATTATACATTCATACTTTTTGAGTCAACTGTTGCCTTGATGAACATCTCAGTGTTATTTCTCACACTACGAAAACCTACTGTACTAGGGTATCGATTTAAAAAGTAGAGTTAATTTTGTAAACAGGTCGGAGAACTCAGTCGGTAGAGCGTTCAAACAGTTTACAGAGGTTCCGGGTTCGATTTCCGTTCTGGCTGCATGTTTTTCTTAGCTTGGTTACATTGGTGACCAACTAAAATGGCCCACGATAGCTACAATGATAGATATTCTAGATTTGTTCCCCAAACGAATGCTGTTCCCTGGAAATACGAACCTCGGAATTCGAGACGAATTTCAATTGTAACGGGGAAGTATGTAGCAGGGGTCTCGATTTAGACAGTTGAGTTTAATGTGTAAGCGGGCCGGATAGCTCAGTCGGTAGAGCGTTCGCATGGATCGCGGAGGTCCCGAGCTCAACTGCCGATCTGACTGCATGCATTTCTCACCTTGATTACATTACTATACATGTAATCAAACATTTTCTTTTGGCATACTCTCCAAGTCTTCTTATTAGGGTTTATTGGCTTTTCGTCATCCGGGAAGACAGAGTTTTCATGGATTCCCCGAGTTCGATCTCCGACTAGCCCAATATTTCTTATTGCATCAATCAAATTAATACTGTGCCATTTATTCGTCTCTCATTACTGAACGTACCTTTGTTTGGAAAAGCAGTCGATGGATTTAATGAAGCATTATGACAAAATAGTACCAGTGGAATGGACAAGTCCATACACATCTGTTATATAATGTAAAAACTCAGTCTCATTTTGACATTTCTTTACGTATTTGGGTTATTTGCGTCACATGAAGTTTAAATAAATTGGAAACATTACATGATACCACGTCAACAACCTGCATGATAAGTGAACGGTGAAATCATCAGTTTCAACTTGTCACGAGACGAAGTAAAGATTGTTCAGTATTGTGTTAAATCGAGGTCAATTCTATGGGAAAAGAAGGAGACCGATATCGAAAACATCTCGTCCATTAGCGTCATTGTTTTCAAACGTTTGCACGGTGTAGATTTATACCAATATTCAGTCGGTGTTGTCTACCAAGGTCTTCTAGCATCTAAATTACATCAAATATATTAATCGAAAAACAAACACAACGTTAACCCTTAGATTTCTGGGATATTTTCTTTTTTCGCATAGTATTTTGCAGACCATTCTCAGAGTTAACAGCAGGATTCTACAGAACTTCTCAGACAAATACAAAACTTCTCTGCGATTCTCTGAAACACATTACCACCTACGCCGCACGTTTGCGGCTTGCGTCAGACCACTTTCAAAAAGCATTGTGGCAAAACGAGAAATTGCTTGTCACAAACAATTTCTCCTTTTTGCCACAATACTTTTTCATTCTATTTACACATCACAACAGTAGCACTGAATAGGTTTATCACATGTTTACAAAGCTTTTCTAAAGTCGTCTGCTTCAAGTTAAGTCGTCTGGAGATGGTTAAGAGTCACCCTTTTGGTGCTGGAACCGACTTTATGCTTATGCAAACATGTTAGATCCAGGCAAGCCTCCAAGTAAATTAGCAGCTGGCCTGTGATCTAACCTGTTTGCTACTCTGAGTATCTTTCCTCATCAAAAGTAAGCACATGTTCAAGGTTTTGAAAAGCAGACAATGCAAAAATCTATTTTCAGAAGATTAACCAGCATTCTAAGGGTTAAACAAGGTTGCTGTGGGCGTACAAATGGAACTATTGAATATGCCAGTGTGTTGTCGTATTTGGGGATTGTGTCCGATAACAGTACGATTTCGATTTCCAATTCCATCCCGTTCAGTCTGTAGCCTGTCCCTCGGTCTTTTATAGGTTAATAATACATAACAGTGTGCGTCTTAACCCTTGTAGTGCGGGAACCGACTTCATGGTTGATAATAGTGACCATTGAAAACTAAGGGGAACAATCCTTATTTGTTCGAATACCTTTAACTGTGAATTATGTAGAGCAGCTTGTTTACATCTACAGTGCTGGAACCGACTTCGTGCTTATGCAAATATATTGGATCACAGGCCAGCCGCCAAGTAAACTGGCGGCTGGCCTGTGATCTAACCATCTAAACTGTTTGTCACTCTGAGTTTCTTTCAATCGTCTAGAGACGAAACTACTGAATACCAATAAAGGTGCTCTTTCAGAGAAGAGAAACTTTAAAAGTCAAAATATAATGTCGTTAAGACAATACAGTTTTTGTTTTGCTGTTTGATATACTAGTACAATTTAAAGTAGATATTGAAGCATTATTAATTCCGAAATCCTCAAATCTATGGAACGCCGTTTGCACAATAATTCGCTTAAACCATGGGTTTAACAGTGAAACATAGGCTCTTAAACCAATAGTTTAAAGTCGAAAAAGCTGAAACCATAGTCTAAAGTCTGAAACTATAGGTTTAAGTGATTTTCTCTTAAACCCTATGTTTAACAGAAACCGTAGTTTAAAGTCTGAAACCTAGGGTTTAAGCGATTTTCTCTTAAACCTATAGTTTCTTGGGCACAAACTATTGTTTAAAACATGGTTTAAGCTACTTTAAACTATGGTTTCAAGTTATAGTCTCTTAAACCCAGGGTTTAAATGTTAAGCATAGGGTTTAAGAGACATCCAATCAAAACTATGGCAGTAACAGAATTGGCCTATCACAATGCGCCCTAGAGTGGCTACGATTTGATTGGCTGAATTCTTAACATGGGTTTTCCATTGGCTAGTTCTTAATATGCGGTTTCTATTGGTCAATTATGTTAATACTATAGTTTCTATTGGCTACCTGTTTAACCCATAGTTTAAGAGACTTTAAACCATGGTTTAAGCATTAAAACTGTAGTTTACGCGGAATGCACAATAATTCTATTAAACATAGGGTTTAAGAGAAAACTGTAGTTTAAGACATTAAACCCATAGTTTAAAAGTACTCATACACAATTTGCACAATAATTTCTCTTAAACATATGGTTTAAGAGTTAAACCTATAGCTTCATCTTGAAACCATGGATTAAGACTTTAAACTGTAGTTTAAAGTTCGGAAAGTTGAAACCATGGTTTAAAGACTAAACAATGGGTTTAAGAGTTAAAGCCTATGTTTAACTGTTAAACCCATAGTTTAAGCGAACTATTGTGCAAACGGCGTTCAAATCATTTGAATATGTACAGTTTCTATGCGGTAAAACTCAAAAGTTATGTCACGCCTTTGGATTGATATACGTGTTTATTCACTGTATACATAGTTGAAAGAATTTAATACGATCTTATGTTGCTGCCAATCAATATTTTTTAGTGCGTGTTATATAACAGAACATCGGTTTTAAAGAATTCATTTATAACTTCAAAATTCCTTTTAAAATAGGGACCTTGATTGATAAGATAGCTAGGAGAAAACGCCTATTTCATTGACATCTGCGCGTATGACTGAAATGTATTGTTCCCTTAATCATTGCGGGTCTGTGAGAGTATGTATGTATTTCTGCTGGTCCGTCTGTATGAATTTCTATGTGTCTGTATAATACTATGTAGTGGTGAATATGCATGTAGACGTTTGTTTAAGTCGACCTGTTGTTTGTCTCTTTGTAAGTCTGTATGTCTATCTTCCTGTCTGCCGTCTTCCAGCCACACAATTTAGTTCCGCCCTGTCACGTGTGTTGGCGGTCAGTCGGTGTAATTGGAAGGCTGTTTTCCTTGATTAACCGTTTCCCTGACATTTTCACTCTCCTTGTCTCGAACGTTGTCTCTGTTTATCTAATATACTCGAGTTAACAGTACGCTAATTCGCGTGAAATCTAATCGCAGTTTGACCAGTGCTCTCAACGTCTATTGGACGTCGTGTTACTGACAGATTCCGACATGGACGTTTTCGTCTCTCCAAACACATGGTGGGAACTTTAAACTACGGACTTAAGATATTGATAGTCATTCCGTCAAATGGCTTTTGGTGATAATATTAATCACAAATAACAACCGACGATCTTTACTATCTGTGAAAAGAAAGCACTGACTTGTACCAAGAAAGATACCAGTAGAAAAAAGGCGTTTAACTACCAGACGAACACAAGTCAAGACCTTTGCTTTTCCCCCCAAAATCACCGTTCAGAAATAAGGTGAATGTTGGAATGGGAATCCTCACGTTTTTCTAAATATCTAACTTCGCTGTTTGGAAAGTGGTGTCTTTCGTCAATAAGCACACAACCCTATAACCAGCCTAGTTATTGGAAAGTTTGGATTCGTCTAGAATCAATTGGCATTCAAGCGAAGTTGTTCTTTCTGTTACCCTGTTTATTGATTTTCTGACAACAAATAGATCTTTGTTGGTATCCCGCTTTTCCTGTCTAACCCTTACATTGCTGAAACCAACTTCATGCTTATGCATACAGGTTAGATCCAGACCAGCCGCCGAATAAGTTGGCGCCTGACCTGTCATACAATCTGTTTGCTACTCTGGGTATCTTTTCTCAACAGAACAAACCAGATATTCAAGGTTTAATAAAGCAGAAGACACAAAAATCTGCTTTTAGAAAATTACCCAGCATTCTAAGGTTAGAAATCCAGGCTTGGGTGTAATGAGAGGTTACTTCTTTAGCGCTTAAATCTATTACCGATTGTTGTTAGTAAAATTCTCAGCAGGTCACATTAATGATAATGATGTATTGCAAGTTATAGAGTGGTAAGAAATGTTGGGCGTAAAGCAAACCTCGAGAAATGGAATTTCGACTTAGAGAAGGTCACTTCCATAGAAACGAACAACACTTGATTCGGAAACACATTTTTTTCGACGTATAGAGAATTTCAATAATCGGAAGTTTGAGGTACATTATATTCTCTATGTTTTTTATGTTTATCTTAAATGCTAAAACGAAAGATAGAATGATTTCTAAAGTAATATGCTTTATATGTGATGCTTTGATGGTGACCTAAATATGCTAATTGATATCTTACATGCCTTAAAGGTGATGTCCTCATAAAAATAATTCTCTCTGTTTGACTAAAACTTTACCCTTGAACTATGTATTTGTATAGATATATAATACCCTCGTCGGAAACCAATAATGCAGATAATCATTTAATACCATGATACCTTTTATCGGTCTATATCCAGATTAAATATTTCGCCAAAACACGCCCGTCCTGGATGAACTATTTCCCAGTAAAACATTTCAATCAAAGGCTTAGACCAAGAACAAACATTTTCCAAGCTCTTGCTTCACTTAGAAGAGTCAAAACGTTTTGCATTTTAGAAAATATCTGATTCGAATTATTGAACGGTCTATATTAGATTAGATAAACACTGTCTGTTTAAAAAAGAAATTGCTCGTATGAAAAATTTCCCCTTTTCAATCATTCATTATTAATGTTATCTGCTACATATGCGAACATTTAAACGTCAACAATATCGTTGGAACTATAATATACTTAGTACTTACTTATATTATAAATTTTCGTGCGTTGAATGATATCAGAGACAAAGATATCTATGTCTCTGATGATATACAATTAGAAGAAGCATAACCAATCCCGAGAGCGTCAACATATCATAGTTAGCACATGTGTATCATATTTGCATTAAATCTCAACCCGTTGCAACGCTTTTGGATTTAAATACATAGACATTCACTATATACAGGCTCCAAAAGCTTCGGTACGAACTTATTCCGCTTCCAATGGCCATTCTTTAATGTGTATCACAAAACAATTCAACTGGTGTACCGGAATTTTTTCAAATTCCCTTATATCTGTGACAAGCAGCGTAAGGCTTAACACATGACTTTGAATTATTAAGTTTATATCCATTCAAAACATAATAACATCTAAGCAGGAAAACTCAAGAATGAATTGGATATAGAAAATATGAACATTTTCTGGTTGATTTGACCTACCATACGACTTTTTTAACATTTGCGCTGTTTTTCCTCAGCCTTTGAGTGTTTCGATCTCAGTGGATTTGGGGCGAATAAACAATTATCTCTATACCAATTTTTTCCTACTTTAGATCCAATGGCATCGGTTTGTTTAACACTGTGTACTATTTGCGATGCTGTTCAAAGACGTATATTTAGTATTTACCGTTTACACATATACAACAGACAGTGATCATCTGAGGGGACCGGTCTTTATATATATTCATAACTTTCATGGTGAATTATGTATAGCAGTCTGCTTACCCCTTACAGTGCTGGAATCGACTTGATACTTATGCAAACAGGTTAGATCACCAGCCGCCAAGTGGCCTGTGTTCTTACATGTTTGCTTCTCTGAGTATCTTTCCTCATCAAAGTTAAGCAGATATTTAAGGTTTTGGAAAGCAGACGACACAAAATCTATTTTCAGAAAATTACCCAGCATTCTAAGGGTTAAATACTCTCCAAAACAAAATGCTTCTCTAGTATCGGACAAAGAACCATGCTCGATATTAACCTAGTCCGACATTTCTCGCATGATAAACTACGATCAATTGTCGGAAAATGTAGAGCAAATCTGATCTACGGGTGTGTGAACTTTGGATAACGCTTTAACCCTTTACCAAACATTGATTTTTCGACTGTCCCGAATTGAAAGAGTTTGCAGACGACATTTTAAAATGAGATGAAATTGGAAAGTAGTTTTCTGATAGCGTAGAAAACACTGTGGGAAAAGGAGGAGAAATTGCTCGTTACGAGCAATTTCTCCTTTTCCCAAAGTGTTTTCCAGAGTCGTCTGCAACAAAGTGGTCACATATCGTTATTGTCGGATAACGTTTCAATTTGGGTTCGATAAATTACCCGACGTGTCAAAGGGACCTAATCTACATTACGTAACAAGGTCAAAGTCCTTTACCATCACTAACTACAGAATTAGAGTGAAGAAAACCAATACAAAAAGGGGGCGAGGTCATTGATAACCTTGTTACAACGCTTCACTTATATTTGGTATCTTCTTCATTTCGTGCAGGTATTATGTATAACAACAGTTCTAATCTAGTAGAGGCGAAAAGTAAATCTATGTCACAGAATAACCAATGCTGCCAGAGTTATTCACATGCCCGCCTCTTGTCCGAGTAACAGTCCGACGTAGATATTTTATTCTGACACAGTTACAGCCTGGCGTCCCAGCCCATGCGTAACCCGGATCGGTTTCTTCTGTAAACGGGCACTGAATGTGTTTATTGGTTAGCCTAGGGTCCTGGGTACCGTTTTACTAAACATCTTGCGGGAAATGATTGCGTAAGTCAAAACTGATTTACATGGATAGCATCAAGAATGAAAGAACAATATCGGAATGTGACACGTCATCGGAGAGACGATTCCAATGATGTGTTACATTCCAATATTGCTTGGTCCAATATTGAATTAAGACGGAATGTTGTTTTGAACTAAGGCAAATGTTTCGCATTCAATGTTTTGTAAAACGACCTCCTGGCCCGTGCTTATACCCTACAGCTTGGATCATCCGAGTAAACCAATCTCTAAAATGTCTATGTAAGTAAACCATTATACAGCCTGGGGTTCTAGCATAGTGCCGGGTATACGCACGGGCCAGGGTACTGTTTTGCTAAACAACTTAAGGAAAATATGTGCTTAAGTCGAAACCGATAAACATGGACAGTATCTTTAAAGAGAACATATTATTGCCATGTGAAGCGTCTCAGAGAGACAATTACAATGGTATGTACAGTGATATGCCAATACAGAGACCGTCTTGATCACACGTGACAAAGCTTTGACCCTTTACAAACGCCAAATTTTCGACTGTCTCAAATTGAAACAAATTTATTCACATTTGCAGCAGACGGACGGAATTTGAAATCTAACAAAATTTTCTTTTGCCATAGTTTTGTCTTCTAGATTCTAGAATGAGTCACGTGCTTTATAAATGTCCGTCTGCTTACTTTCAAAAGTTTGCTTCATCATAAAAAATGAAATAGAAATAAAAGAATAACGCATTGATTATGGAAAAAAACATAATTCAAAGTGCGGAAGTAAATGATGTAACTCTGCTTTATTTGTCGTCTGTTCCAGAAGATTAATGCGGCAAAGCATTACCGGCGAGTCCGTCTAGCTTCTTGATGGTGCGCGTAACCCTTTACTAAACGCACAATATTCGACTGTCCCAATTTGAAAGGGTTACCAGACGACATTCCAAAATGTGATAGAATTGAAAATTAATCTTTTGATAGGCCAGAAAACATTGGGGGAAAAGAAGGAATTGCTCTTATCCCACAATGTTTTCCAGGGACATCTGCAACAAACTGGTTAAATGTCGTTATTGTTTGGTAATGGGTTAAGCAAATAAGAGGAATTTGAAAAGCATATTGAAACAAAGGGACTTTATTATTTGGACATTTTCTTATCGCTTCGAGTAGGCTAAACTAAACGTGAAAACATTATTATGTAAACTTAAGTTTTTGATTTTGACGACAGACGAATTTCCGCCGACAAACACAACTTGGCGAGCATGTCATGATCCTACGTATGTCTAGGCTGTTCGCTCTCTGCTAAAAAAGGACAAGACATTCGGATAACCCCTCGTTCCAGAGATGTTTTGCAGACAGTAATACAATGCTCTCCGATCAATCCTATTGTATTGAATTTATTTCGAATCGTCTTAAAACAATCACGATTATGGTGAGTATCTACAACAGAGGATTGGAATCAAACAAATACAAGAGAAAAGAAGCAGACATTCCTCTTAAACGAATAACTACCGATGGGCTATGATCATTATCGTGAAAAGGACATCATTTAAAAGTGCGTGCATTATAATCCACAAAGGCTGGTTTGTAGCCTACATCGATACCGAATTTACCGCATCAATCGATTCTGTGGTCTATAGGTGGACGGTTACCCTTAGATTGCTGGGTAATGTTCTAGAAATCGATTTTAGTGACGTCTGCTTTCCAAAAACCTAAATGTTTGCTTAATTTTGATGAGGAAAGATATTCAGAGTAGCAAACAGATTAGATCGCAGGCCAGCCGCCAAATAATCTGGCGGCTGGTCTGGATCTAACCTGTTTGCATAAGCATGACGTCAGTTCCCGCACTATAAGGGTTAAAGGAAAACGTAGTTTTTTGCACGATTAACCTTTAAGTAGCTGCTTACGATTGTTCATTGAGTGATGCGGTGTGTTTTTTGCCTCGCAATTGTCATAAGTAGTGAACATTATTTCCTTTTTAGCGAGAACTTAATTTCGTGACAGACTTTATTTATCCTTTGCCGCCAAAAGGCAAAAGTTAAAGTTGTTCGATATGAGCAATGATCCGTTTATCGTAATTGTTAGATAAACGCTTGCTGTTGATGTGGTAAAATAAGTATTATTAAGATAAGGAAAGTGTTAACCCTTTACCAAACGCAAAATTCTCGACCGTCATAAATTGAAAAAGTTTGCAGACGACATTTCAAAATGAAATGGAATTGAAAAAAGATCATCTGAAAGGGAAAAACACCTTGTGGGAAAAGAAGAAATTGCTCGTTAAGAGCACTTTCACCTTTTCCATCAATGGTTTCCAGAGTCGTCTGCAACAAACTGGTCAAGTGTCGTTATTGTTTGGTAATGGGTTAAGAGTCCTGCTGATCGGTGCACCGACCTATTTCAATGCATGCAGATCGTGCAGTCTAAATCCGCGATATCCATGTGAGATTTAACATGGATTTACATCTAAAGTGGAAAATTCTGGAGCAAAGACCCATTAAATATCTTAATAGGAATACATAAATAAACTGGATTTAATTGTAAAGTCTAGATATGACATTCTTTTTTATCAATTATTTGATAAAGATTTGCTGAACCATTTACTCGGGCGTTGTTACCGCCCATTCAACAAAAAGTTGACGAAAACATGACATTACAAAGATCAAATTCTCTCTTTGCAACACGAGCTTCTACCCAATTATAAACATAACATTACATAACATAATTTTATTGCAATATTATGCACAAAAGTTCATAGTTATTGCAATTCTATATTTAAATACATGCTATGAAAATGACATGTACATTTACGACTTAAAAATAAAGCTAACAGATCCATATTTATCATACTTTATTGTTGTCATCTGTTGCTGCTTCCAGTTCGGGCCAGTCACAAAGGCTCCTTTTAGGGATAAATAGGTCCTGGGAGGAGTTTTATCAAACCGAGGCTCGAGCGTTCCAGGGTTGAGAGACAACCAAAATGGCGCTATTCAAGGACGGGTCCCGTAAAAAGGGGTTGTGACCTCCACATGATAACACGGTTAATTTCGAAATAGCTTGCTGCTGTACACAGTATAGTCAAATATTATTATCTATTTATTCACTTCTCATTCAAGCATATAAGTTTAAAACAACAACAATTCAATGAAAGCTACCTCTACAGCTAAACAAGTACATGACCATTCACAAAAATGAAATGATGAGGGACCTTCATGACATATAAAACATTGATTTACAGTACATTCATATTCATCTAATATTGATAAAAAAAGTACTAGAAATTGAATTGCCTATCATCTGTATATAAAAAGCTCACACAGAAACATTTTTAAAGATATACAGTAATTAGGTTGGCGAGATATGTAGGATGATAATTCGGTACGTATGTTCTTGGTTGGTCGATAAACTTCGATTAACATGTCTTCAAATTCACGTTAATAAACATTTAAATTAATTAGACAAAGAGGATTTTGGTTCAAATAGTTCTGTCCCCGGCGAATTAATGGTTGGAATAAACAGGTCTATATCTTTATACATTAGGCTCGGCGAACATTACTGTCCAAATTCGTTAAAGTTATTGCGATATTGTTATTTCGTCTTCCATCAACGAGCTTTTGCTTTCTTGTGGGAGACCAACCGGTGGCTTTGAAATACTGTTATGCCCTACGTGTAATCATTCATTAATTCACAAACAATAACATGTGTTTTAAGTCATGCAATTCAAGGCAACTACATACAAGGATCAAACCATTGTGGTAAAAGGCTATACTGTTGATTTTGGCACAACGGGTATCCGTTGCCTTTTGCCACGATGGTTTCTTATTTCTACCTTATAACATTTCTGTTTGTTTTATACAAACTAGTAAGTAACCTTGCCAGTGGGTGACATTGGTACAGTGGTAGAGCGTCGAGGGTTTCGTGTTCGATCCCCGTAATGAGACGTAAACTTGCTGGGACGTCTACGTTTACGATACTTTTGTATCACAGTATGATGGAAGCGCTGTCGATGTGATGTAAACACTAAAAGGGAAAATTCAAATATTAGGGAATGTATAAGATCGTGACATTTAACGGAAGGGTATGTGTGCGTCTTTAACTTGACGTGGCACATTATATAAGATATTGACACTCGCACTGTGCATGACGGGATAGCCAAAACATACCCTTATTTAAGATTTGTGTCAGGTCCAAATCGAAAACAGCAGCAGACGACAAAAATGAAGAATAAAAATGAGTTTTCCTTGAAGTATTAGGTAGAAACAATTTTGATAAAAATAAAATTGTTCGTATGCAGAAGTATATGGGCCGCGTCACGCGAAAAGAGGCACTCGGACATAAATAAAAACCGCTGACTCAGCTCTTTCTTAGCGCTATTATTCCAGCATCTAGTCACGACAGTTATCATTTGTATTTATTTAAAGGTAGATCTTGATGTCTTCTAAGATGGCAAACAGTGTAACCCCAGACCAGCCGCCACGTCAGTGACGTGGCGGCTGGTCTGGGGCTACACTGTTTGCTAAGTCTGAGTGCCCCTTTTCCCGTGACGTGGCCCATATGGTTTTGCCTCTGTGGTTTCTAAATTATTCTGCAGCAGATATACCAAAATTAGAATTATGGAATAAGGGATTAATTCTTCACCAAACGATTCCATTTGTTACACTTATCCCATGTTGGCGACTTTGAAAACGATTGCTGGAAAAAAAGAACTTGCACAAACGAACTCATTTTTTTGACACCATTCCTCTATTACACAAATGGAAAGGGTTTTTTCCCAATATGCAGCAATGTCGAATGTCGCCTGTAAAGATGTTCGTTTGGGTGGTGAGCAATTTGTCGTTTGAAAAAAACAAAGAACTTATTTAACATGTTCATTAGATTTTTGAAAAAGAGTTGACCGTTTCGCCCTCGTTCCCAGCGCTGTTGGACAGCGACGTCCTTGCTCGAGGTCAGGTTCTCCCGTTATGGTTCTTCCTCCATAATACATAACTTTAATATGTCTGATGCAGACGGCTTTAAAACCTACTTCAAGAAAAATACAAATATAGAATATACAATCGAATAAGGAATAACTTATTCTTTTATCACAATGATTTTCCGTACGCTCTACTCATTACTGTAAAGAAAGACTTTTTTGTCTATGATCTTTTATTGTTGTTGTTGCTTTGCATTTGGAGTTGTCACAAATTTGGTAAGGGGAATAAATATACTCTTCATTAAAAGACGTAAGTGTAATTGTCACAAATCGAACGACTTTGACTACGACGTTTTAGAATCGAACTAGAATTCTAAAGATAAAAGACATTGTCATCAATGTCTCCTCTTCCCGCAGAACTTCTCCATGACCTTTGGTTCTTGAATTAAATGGTATTTTCGTCCGGCTTAACCCTTTGCCAAACAATAACGACATTTAACCACTTTGTTGCAGATGACTCTGGAAAACATTGTGGGAAAGGAGAAATTGCTCGTGACGAGCAATTTTTCCTTTTCCTACAATGCTTTCTGCCCTGTCAGAAGATTATGTTCAAATTTCATCACATTTTGAAATGTCGTCTGCAAACTCTTTCAATTTGGGACTGTCCAAAATTTGTTGTTTGGGAGAGGGTAAAAGAGATTGTGAAAAGAGCAGGGCGGGGCTTTGTGCTGTATATTATCATGATATTAAATGCGTGGCATTAGAAATATTCAATCACGGGACAGTCCTCAAACTTGACCCTCTTACACCCAGTCAGGGAACAGAAACGCTACGACAAAAGGTGAGAGGCCAAAATATTTCAGCAAGTTAGCAATTCCGATTTGAAATACACCGGGATTAAGATGAATACCCGACTTTCTCTCTCGCCTTTCTCCACTAATCGACAAAATGTATGTTCATATTTGCATTAACGTAGAAAGTGAGATTTAACAACATGTGTGGAAATTGCAGGAGCATGAAGAGGTACAAGGAATGTCGCCATACAATGGAAACCCGTTGAAACATTCAAATCCTATGAAATCTTACATTAGCATTAACGTATTAAACCAACAGAAACTGATTCAAGAGTAGGATATCAGTGAACCTTTTATTTAAGGCCCCCAAAATGCAAACTGTACGATCGTCAAACGATTTGTTGTTGTATTTAAAGCTGTAGAAATTGTCACCACAAATCATATGGTTCAATCTGTACAGTGTGCTCTGTACCGATAATTTGCCTAGATATTCAAATATAATTTTCATTTAATTTGAACTTTTCTGTCAAGATCATTATTAAAACTAGTCCGAATGATCTAGACGTAGATAATTGATTTTACACTGTTACAGCTTGGATCATCCGAGTTATATCAAACCGGTTGTTCTTTCTCTTATCTACTTTTAAAGGGAAACAATACCTACATGACTATGCGGTTTCAGCAGTAAGAGTTGTCTTTCTTCCCCATGTCACGAATCGGAGTAAATGGGATTTTCCACTCCATGAGATCATCGTCTATTTTAAGTAACACTCTCGTACGTCACGATCTCGTGGTTGTTTTGACCAATCAAAACACAGTCTCTTGTTATCAATTAATGACAGCCATTTTCGTAAGCACTCCGCAAAATACGGACAAAAAACAATACTCAGAATATGTCGGATTCCGGAATTGACATCGACTTTTCACAGCTGATGAGTACCGAAGAGATCCAGCATAACAGCAGCTACTACGAACTGAAAAGCAATCCGCCTTCATTAAGGTATCTAGAACTTTAATTAAGTAGTAATTAGTTCACACCGAAACATTGTGACGTAAGTCATAACCGACTTTACGCTTTACCCTGATGCAGACAACTTATCAACTTTCTTGCAGACGACATATTTGGCGACAACGTTTTTTTCTGCTTCATATGCTTAACACCTTAATGTTTAAAACATTTACTTTGAATAAATCAATGAAATATAATCATCAGGCATTTCAAGCAGATGTGCTTAAATATGTCTGCACAAGGGTTTTATCAACCATGTTAAAAACGAGAACATTCAGGTAGTATACATGTTGTAAAGATAGTCATTAAACCTATCCCAATCATCATGTTTATAAGCATTCCATGCAAATGAAACGATTTTAATCGTACAATTATTTTGAATGCAATTGACTAAGAGTACCCATTTTATATTAAAGAAAGCAAAACATGTATAGCAACAAAGAGAACCTTTGACCTAATAAAGTTCTGGTTTGAATAGAATAAATTCTCTGAAATATGGATATATCTCTGAAACTTACATACTTTATATTTGAATGAAAACAAATTAATGAATTTCATGCAGTTTTTTCATATTCGTAAACTTATTTTCACTCTTCGGTGCAGTATTGTTATATTGTATCGTATTTATGTTTTGCAAATGAACATATATGATACATGCATGAAAGTTGCCTTTTTCTGGAATGAACATATATGATACATGCATGAAAGTTGCCTTTTTCTGGATTAACTTTGTTTTGAATCTTTGTAAGCAAAATCCCAGAAGGTAGTGTATTTTCACAAATTGTACATCCTATGTCTATGTCAACTTGACTGGTAGCTTCTCTTAACTTTTATTGCCTCAAATGAACAGAGCTTTTGCATGTCTTAATGAACTTTGTGTATACTTGTTGATAAAGACACCACGCCAAAGTCCAGTTTAACTCCTTCCCAAACAATAACGACATTTAACGACTTTGTTGCAGACGACTTTAGAAAACATTGTGGGAAAAGGAGAAATTACTCTTTAAGATCAATCATACCTTTTACCACAAGGTTTTCTGCTCTTTCTGAAGAATATTATTCAATATCATCACATTTTGAAATGCCGTCTGCAAACTCTTTCAATTTGGGACAGTCGAAAATTTGTTGTTTGAGAAAGGGTTAACTACCCATTTGAATGAATTTCATGAACGAGGTTAACAATTAACCATTGTAGAGGTCGAAGAAAAGAAATGGAATTGGTAGCTATTGAAATATTATCTCTTTCTGAAATACTTCATAGGTACCCACTACATAAAGTTTAGAAGAAAGTATTTTTCTTTCTGTAGCTGGGATTTATCTATACAGACCAAAGAATGTAAGCTGGCTTGTCCATTTCTGGGTGGAGACAGCTTAAATGTATTTTGCTGTAAATAACAATATATGAAGTCATTGTGACCAAAGCAGATCTTTCTCGTTATTTCTCACAATGATTTCAATGCTTTTGGCTAATAATGTAGGTTATCCCGTGTGTTTATTGTTACTTAGACACTTGGTTTTAATGTCATCAGATGCAACATGCTTATCAACCCTTTCCCCCATTTAGGAGAATGTGACTGGCCCATATTAACCCTTTACCAAATGCCAAATTTTGGACTGTCTTATATTGAAATAATTTGCAGAAGACATTTTAAAATGTAGTGAAATTTAAAAACAGTCCTGTGATAGGGCAGAAAACATAGTGGTAAAAGAAGAAATTGCTTGTAACGAGCAATTTCTCATTTTCACACAGTGTTTTCAAGAGTCATCTGCAACAAAGCAATAAAGTGGTCAAATGTTTTTATTGTTTCTTAATGGGTTAAGGTATTAGGTGTAACAACTGTTACAAAAATTCTGATTTGGAGTAATTATTCTCTCCCCCACAGTCCTTCCTAGATCATTTGCAGTAAAGGTTTGTGTTTAAGTGTAAATTGTTAAAAGTGGAGAGTGATAAAAACAGGCAGAAATCTAGGTCTCCTTAGACCATTGTGGAAACTGAAAGTATTGAAAGTGAAAGTGGATCAAATATCCATCTACGCACAAAAACTTCCTTTAACCTATTTCATCATTTTGTATTATGTGACTGATTGAAAGTTGAAAAATAACAGCTGGTGACAATACTGAAATAGACAAACTAAAATTTTTATAATTTGTTACAACTTGTCTTATTGGATAAGATTCTTTTTACGAAGGGATTGACATCTCTTATGTCAAAGCTGATTCTATAATCTTCTATAATCCTGCTGCAAAGGACTTAAGAAATTATTGTGACTAAAGGAGGAATTGTTTGTAACAAGCAATTTCTCCTAAAGTAACCATGGTTTCTTTGCAATATTGTTAAAGTCAAAGTTGTCTCTATAATCTTCTCTAAACCTGCAGCAAAAGACTATAACCCATTACCAAACAATAACAACATTTGACCAGTTTGTTGCAGACGACTCTGGAAAACATAGTGAGGAAAGGGAGAAATTGCTTGAATGAGCAATTTCTCATTTTCCCACAATGCTTTTTGACCTATCAGAAGATTATTTTTCAATTTCAACACATTTTGAAATGTCGTCTGCAAACTCCATTAATTTGTGACAGTCGACAATTTGGTGTTTGTTAAAGGGTTAAAAGAAATCATTGTGTCTAAAGGAGGAATTGCTTGTTACAATGCTATATTGTTGAAATATATTTCATCCATACTTTATGCTTATCAGCTGTTGCTTTACTATGACCACACAAATTTCTCTTTATCTTTAGCATTTATTTTAAATGTTGGGAATGGTTCTGGTGCCGGACACTGTATTTTTCTCTAAATTTGGGATTATTCAGATATGATTATATTCAAACATAAGCTTTATTTGGGAAATTGGGGGAAAATAGTCAATTGATTTGATTAGGAATGGGTCCATTTTCCAAACATATTAGAAAAAAAAACATTGATCTTTCTCCCTCAACAATATAAAGGGTTTATTGGTTTTCTTTTGTTCAAAAATAAGGCAACCGGGAAGACAAGTTTTTAATTGAGACTACATGGTATCGTTCTACTTAATGACTTACGGAAAATATTTGCACATGTCAAAACTTATATACATGGATATGATTATCCTCTGAAATAAAAGTACAATATTGTACTGTGATATGTCGTTGGAAGCATCTAAGAAAGACTATGTCAGTGACATGTTACTTTGCAAGATTGCTTTCCTTAATATTGAAATTATAAGGAATATTGTTTTGCACTTATACAAATTTTAAGCGCAAGATGGTTTAGATAAGTAAAACACTACCAATAAGTATTGATGAGCTTATGTATCTTAGTATTTTACATGCATTTTTTTAAAAACTATAAAACTGGATTATAAGGGTAATTGTGAGAAACTACTTAAGCTGAAGACCCTAATGAGTCCATACAACATAGGATAGAGAGAAGAAATAAAGAAGTAAGCAAGGTTTTGCCTGCCCAGAAGTTAAGACAACAGGGGTCTGTACTTGTCCGAGGTCAATAATATGTAATATAATAACATGTTACCATAATGTTATATAACATATTATTGATCCCAGGATTATTCAGGGCTTTTTTGTGTAATATAACCGACTCCCATAAAAGGCACCTTCCAAATTGGAAATTTCTTTAAAACCATGCTGTCGTACCAGCTTTAAAGCTTCCCAATTCAGTAATTTCAGTGATTAAATTCCCCAAACTCAACAGGCTTGGGCCTCTTCCCAATTGAAGGGAAAAAGCCCTGTAATCACAAACCCCTGTGGTTAAGGGGGCATTAATATAACTCGGGGGTTCTGGGTTCGAGCCCAACCAGTACCTCTGGTTTTGTGGGAGTGGCCTTTGGCAACACTTCAGAGCCCTGGCCTAGTATGTGTGAATTAATAAGAGTGGTAACATAATTAAATAATTGTTAATATAACTTTGAACACCATATAAACAAATGAGCAAAGAAGTTACTCCTCCTAACCCTTATAGTGCTGGAACCGACTTCATCCGACTTTGCTTATGCAAACAGGTTAGATCACAGGCCAGCCACCAATTACTTGGTGGCTAGCCTGTGATCTAAACTGTTTGCCACTCTGAGTATCTTTCCTAATCAAAATTAAGCAGATATTTAAGGTTTTGGAAAGCAGACATCACAAAAATCTATTTTTCGGAAATAACCCAGCATTCTAAGGGTTCAATACGTAATGAGTACTTTGTGCACCATTTTGACAAGAGGGTGGTGGTGATGGATTAATGTGGTATGACATAAAATTTGGGGGATTTTTGATGACAGGATCATTAACTTGTTAAGACATGAAATGTTAGCCACACTTTCATAAAAGCATGCCTCCCTGTAAGTGTAAAACTATGATCACAACAAAAAGTTTGTGAAGGTGAATTCCTTGTGAATTTTATTTTGTATTTAGTTTAGATTAAAATTATTAATTTTACATCCAATAGGATGGAAGCTTGAAGCTTGTTGAATTCACTGTTGATGACTGCTATGAGATGACCATCTTAAAAATTGTTGCAATTATTGTTCAGAGAGATGTTTTGAACAAGTATATTTTTGCTAATTATTTAAGGTTATTTTCATCAAACAGCAACTCATAACTTAAGTGCACTTATGTTCAGCCAGCGTTAGACAGAAACCTGTGAACACTCCATACCGGATCTGGCTCAATCTAACTTATCACCCTCAAATTTTTTTGTGATGCATGTATTTTCCAAATCCTTTATGACATCGTAAGCAATTGTTAGATACATAGATCAGTAAAGGTACATTTAGAAATTCCCCTTAGCAACAATTTCTTTATGATTTTTATCAAGCATGTGGAACAACTTCAATCATTTTTTTTTTTATTGTTTTTGTAGAATTATGCACTTTATTTGGCCTAAGAAGTTATATGATGACTTTACCAATGGCTTTACCATGCTTTTAACAACAGTGAATGACCCTAGCCTCTTCTTCGTTCATCTCTGTATGGTCTTTGCTGAATACGCAGTGTAAGAATTTCTGCATAAAAAATAAGATGGATTTAATGGATAACCAAGAACTTTCTAAATAAATTTATAGTAAACTTCACTAAGGCTGAATGGTTGTTGAAAACTATCACTGTGGTTAGATTCAAAAGGGGAAAATATTGTATGTATGAACCACTTAACCCTTTCCCAAACAACTTATTTTCGACTGTCCCGAATTGAAAGAGTTAGCAGAAGACATTTCAAAAGGTGATGAAATTCGAAAAAAATCTTCTAATAAGACAGAAAACATTGTGGGAAAAGCAAAAATTGCTCATTACGAGCAATTTCTCCTTTTCCCACAAGGTTTTCTAAAGTTGTTTGCAACCAAGTGGTCAAATGTTGTTATTGTTTGGGAAAGGGTTAAAAGACAAAAGTTCTTCAGTTCAAATCATTGATATATGCATCTATAAAATGTATAGAAAACAGAGCTGGAGAAGAGAGATAGAATAGCATATCTAGACAAATTGGTCAAATCCTCTTCTGATGGTATTTTACTTTTGAATTACCTTGAAAAGATTACTCAAAAGAAATCTGAGAGTAAATGGTGTAGAGAAAAAACATAAAGGAGGAGTTAGCAAGGACAATACTTGTCTTGACCTATAAATTATAAGTTTATGTAAAGGATTACCTAAGTGTCACTTATTGTTTTATACAAGTGGTTTTGATATTTATCATCTTTCTGTAATTTACCCAAACTGTACTTGTTCAGACCTTAACCCTTTGTAGATCCCTGTTACTGTAGTAAAGGAATTAAAATGGTTATAATTTAGCAATTATGATTGTTTGAATCACTTTTTAACATTTGTTATTCAAAGACGACAAAGTTTGAAGAAGTTCTTTTAAGTTACATTTCTGTTTTCATCCAATGCCTTAACCCTTTACCAAATGCCACATTTTCGACTGGCCCTAATTGAAAGAGTTTCCAGATGACATTTCAAAATGTGATGAAATTAAAGAACAATCTTCTGATAGGATAGGAGACATTGTGAGGTAGTAGAAATTGCTTGTTAAGAGCAAGTTCTCCTTTTCCCATAATGTTTTCAAGAATGGTCTACAACAAAGTTGTTATTGTTTGGTAATGGGTTATGAATTACAATTGTGTTTTCATCCAATGCCTTAAATTGACTATCTCAAAGAATTAGATTTTAACTTTTTGAAATAAATTGTTTCTACCAATAAAATAACACAGATTTCTACATTAACGTAAGACTAGATTTTTATCAAATTTCCTTCCTTGTTTATAACCATACAGTAAAGATATACCCGGTACATAATTTGTATCGCAGATATTGCAAAATGTTTAAAAGGGTTTATTTTGTAATCAACAAACTTAACTTGGAAAAAGACATGCTATTTGAGATACCATCATCACGTTGGTTTTGAGAAACATTAAACCCCTCTTGTCACATGACGTTAGCAAGGTTGCAAGAGGCAATTCCTGTCTTTATTTATCAATTGGCTTTCTCATGGAAGCACTGACAGGGGTGAAGGCTCGATACACATTATTTAATGAAATCTTGAAATTTCAGCATCTTAAAAGTAAAAAAAGGGAAAATTGTCTTTGGTTTAGTGACACTGATTGTTAATATCAAATTTTTAATGTATTTTACTCCAAAAGACAAATGTCTAAGTTATTTGATTTAGTGTTTTCGTCCAATGCATAACAATTGCCATTGTTGTCTGTTAATTCTTCCAAATTTAGTAGATCTTAAATGTGTTCAGTATAACAGATGAAATGGGTAGCCATGGATGGAATAGTTAATTATTTTTCATCAATGATAAGTCTGGAAAGGGAGGCTTTTTGAAAAATTCACTATATACTGCTTCATTAAATCTTCAATGAAATCTCCTTTCTTTTTCCTGTTTTGTCAGTTATTTCAATGGATGTATATATAGCCTGATGCAAGTCCCTTATAAATACCATACATGGGGGATTTGGTCGAGATGCATTTGAAAGCATTGTCTCAACCTCTTTCTCCATGATATATAGCTGCAAGATAATTCAGCAACTGTGATAAAAGGAACCATTACTCCTAATGAGGGATTTATTCATTTGCCCCCAATGGTTGCATCACAATGTTTTCAAGAAAACTTATTTCACCTGCATTTTTGACAAGTCCCTCACTAAGTTTTAATTCTTCCGAAGCAACTCTTTCCCCAGTTTGTTTATTTCTTTGATATGGAAATTAATCTAATATAATGAAAGTGAGAAGATTTTCTTTCATTCGAAGGTAATGCAATTTATTTGAATCATATCAAAGTCAACTTGGGAACATTTTTATCAAGAAATTAAGGAATATGGTCATTTAATTTGATTAGGAATGGGTCCGTTTTACGGTTCCAAACATATTAAGAAAAAAAATAGCTGGCTGTATCTTCCTCAGAATGGGTTGAGAGTAGTGAACAGATGTTTGATAAATTGGTTGTTGGTATAATAATATTACATAATAATTTACTGTTTACAAGCAACAAAAATATTATTAATGGCAAATAAATCATTAAAAATTTTTACACAGGTGGGATTTATTTGTTGCATGGTTTATTATTTGGGTAGTTCATTGAAGGTAATTCATCAATTATTTGTGCAGACAGCAGTGATGAAATATCGAAACACTGTGACAAAATGAGACAATGTAAGTCAACAACAGTAATAAATCTCTTGTTTCAATTCAATTCCTCAAATATATACTAATTCATGTTTTCATTGTAATTATCTTTGATTTGGTCTGTGATGGTGCTATGATGGTATATTTGAAAGCATCAGATGATTTTCCGAGGCATTACATACTTAACCCTTTCCTTTGAATGGAATCAATTGACTGGTCCAAATTGGCGTCAATTATCTTGTGAGAAGAATTTAACTGCTTTCATGATACATGTATTGGGGTGAAACCATACTGACAAAAAGCAAATTGCTTATCTTAAGCAATTTTTCCTTTTGTCAATTTGATTTTATGATACCTTGAGTTGAATGTATGTTATTAGGTTTATATTTAAGAGGATCAGTTATAAATTGGTGTTGGCAAACACAGCTTTCCTAGAAAATGAAACGATTTTAGAAGGTGCTTTTTTTCTGTTTTTTTTTTTTTTTCTGGCAAAAATTTGTATAACGGGCTGAGTGTTGTCACACTTAACAATGACTTCTAACCAGACCACATGGTAACATGTGTTTTGTTGTCTAAAATTGATATGTTATGTCATGACATCCGCACAAATCCATGTTTTATTCAATTTTCCTGTATGAGGAAATGGGTTGAAGCAAATGGATATAAGTAGAATTTGTTTGGTTGAATAATTTGATCCCTTTCTCCATAATACCTCACTTTGCTCAATCTACTGCAGGAGACTTGATAACAATTCTGTCAAAAAGACAATTTGCTCCTAACGAGTAATTTATCCTTTTGTCCAGGATTATCTAAAAAAAAATTCCCATTGAGTCCAAGAGACGACCAAAAACTCTTGATATTCATACAAACTAATTTTCCTTCCAATATCTTTTCTCCAGTATGTCTCATACAATAATTCAGCTGCTATATAGTTTTAAAGAAAAACAATTTTAATATCCTTAACTCTCACATCTGCGAATAATAACCTTTAAAAAGACCATTTTTGAATCTTCAAGCTTTTCTTGATAAATGGGTTCTGAATAATCTTTCTGGGTATTCGTTAATGGTACTATGCGGTCAAAGTATTCAGGCAATCCCAATAGATGGATTTCTTGTTACTGAGCTGTATTCTTTTCATATGCATCATTTTCCTTGAACCTTGTTAAGGGTATATAGGTATAGAATATATAACTATGAAATCATGATCCGTAGAGAAATTGAGTTATTAGCGTTCATAAATAATTGTTTATTGCTTTTACATTGGTAGTGTATTAAGGATTATACGATGCTTTTAAAGCAATAAACTGACTTCATAAATTCACAGATTTTAAATATATGTAAATTATATTTGTATTTATTCTAAAAATAACTGATTACTAAAAAAAAGTGCAGACGTCTGGTTTGGGAGATGAACTTATTGACATCTGGTAACAAACTCCTGCACCTGACATCCATGTTATAATTTACCTCATTACCATAACTCTTCATTATGTCTTTTTCTCATCTACTGCAGAGGATGTAAGAAGCAATGGTAGTTTAACCCTTTCCCAAACAATAACAACATTTGACCACTTTGTTGCGGAAAACTTTAGAAAACATTGTTGGAAAAGGAGAAATTGCTCGTAACAAGAAATTTCTCCTTTAACCACAGCACTTTCCACTCTATCAGAACATTACTTTTCAATTTCACCACACTTTGAAATGTCGTCTGCAAACTCTTTCATTTTGGGACAGTTAAAAATTTGGCCTTTGGTAAAGAATTAAGGATTAATTGCTTGTAACTTGCTTGTCACAAGCAATTTTTTCCTTTTTCGCTCAATGGTTTCAATACAATTAAAGAAAATTACATGAATAAATTCCCCACAAGTTAATTAAGTGTTCAAGCAAAATTCTGATCAAGAAATAAAGATGGCCTTTCAAATGTCAATTAAGACATCTACAGCCATGTTTTGATGAGGTTTTGCATTAACTAGTTGTTATTTATTAACCCTTTATAGTTCTGGATCCGACTTCATGCTTATGGAAACAGGTTAGATCCAGGCTAGCCACCAAGTCAATTGAAGACTGGCCTGTGATCCAACCTATTTGCTACTCTGACTATCTTTCCTCATCAACACTAAGCATTTATTTAAGGTTTTGGAAAGCAGATGACACAAAAATCTGTTTATAGAGAACTACCCAACATTCTAAGGGTTAGTTACATGTACAGACACACTATTTTCCTATCATTGACAAAGATAGTGATTATCTGCCCCACTTGCTTCATTAAATAAGCCAAAGGTTAAGCCAGCTGTTACTAGTCAATGTACAAGGGGGTCAAAGGCTTGAAACACATTGTGATAATAAGAGAAATCACTTATATCCCCACACCTCACGATTCCTGACACTTGAACACTACTATAGAATTCTCTGGGACATTTTGGGGTTTCAGTGCAATACTATAGTAAGTGCTTCATGTTTATGAAACACTTACTATAGTCTTACATTGAACCCTTGATTTTAATGGATTGTTCAATGCACCTTTTGACACAATCGATTCTTTTAAAATGAAGATACAATTCATATCCAATACTTATAAGTCTTAAAAATTGTTTGTCAATTTTGACCAGCCACAAATTCTCATTCAGGGTCGATTATCAATCCACAATTTATTTTTTGGGGCTGGTGTTATAAATCACTTATGACATTGAAATTTTATCTTCATAAATATCTGGGTTAATTTTATAGAACTTAATTTGTTTGACTGTGTTAGTTGGTTAGTTGGATTGGGCTTTAAACTCTGTTAAATAGTACTTCAGTCATATTGCGTAGGTCTGCGTCCTTTAATAATCCATTCTCCTGTTTTCTCTCACCTGTACTGCGTAAAATTATTTCTCAATCTGCTGACTGCTTCCCAACATTAACATAATTGATCAGTAGTGAGAGATGAATACATCATGTTGCATTGACATTATTTTAAAGAATATTGTCTGATCCAGGTCTCCAGCTCAGGACTGGTATATTCCAAGTCAGACACGCTGCTGACTGAGCTTACAAGGCGTTGGTCTGGCTATGGTATGTTTTATCAGACAGTGCTTCAGTAAAACGCAAAACCAATGACTTAGAAAGTCATTGGTTTTGCTTTTTACTGAGGCATTGTCTTTCTATTATTTACGATTAATGTTCAATCTGATTGTTGATTGTATTTTATGCGTGGTTGCTTGCGCTAAATATGACGATTGGTGCAGACAAACCATAATCCTCACCCCCCTTCAAAAAATTGTTTAAACTGTTTAATTATCCAAGAATAAAGTAGATTTGATCAACTAATAGTTATAAGTAATAAAGGTATAGAACCTAAAAGGGTATAGCTTTCCTTCCAGTTTTGGTTCTAAGTTTATATTAAGACCAATTTTGCTGATAAGAATGGTACAAAGAAAGGACAACCTCCTAATAACATACAAAACAACAAAAGATTTATTCATTTGACATTCATTTTGCTTTGGGACTAAACCATCAGCTTTTTTTCTGTGAACAGGCATATCTTTTTATGAAAATCATTGTAGAAAGAAACGAACATTTCCCCATTTGAACAACTGTAGCACTGCCTTGAAGAGTTTACATTAAATTGTGTGTATTCAAAGTGCCAAACAGAAGGGGGTCTTCTGAAGTACAGTAATAAGAAATCAAAACGCAATCTTTCATTGGCATTTCTTGCCATGCTTCAAATAAAGTTGGTGAATAAACTAGTCCAAAATTGTGCATGCCATCATAAATATTTTCAAATCTTGTTGTTTAATCTATTTTCAAGATGACAATGCATTTGCTGTACACATATTGTTTTATGAAACTGAATTCCTATAGAAGGAAAATAAATCCTCTTATTAGAGCAAACAATATAGAGGCCTCTGCAACCAGATTTCTTCCTTAACACTTTACCAAACATAAAATTTTCCACCGTCCCAAATTGAAAGAGTTTACAGACGACACTTCAAAATGTGATGAAATTGGGAGACAATCTTCTGATAGGGCAGAAAACGTTGTGGTAAAAGGAGAATTTGCTCGTCATGAGCAATTTCTCCTTTTCCCGCAATGTTTTCCAGAGTAGTCTGTAACAAAGTGGTCAAATGTTGTTATTGTTTGGTAAAGGGTTAAAAGAAATCTATCCCATCGTAATAAAGGGTATTATGAAACTTGTCAAACTTGAAATTCTTTGTGGAAAATCATATTATATTTCATTCGAAACTAGGGAAAAACCAGACAAGGACGCTTTTTGAAACACACATGCCTTAATTAATGAAGAGGTTTCTTGAAATGGGCACATTCTATATATCTCAATCAGTAATGTTAGTTTTGAACAAATACTTCTGTGCTGTGTTTCTTCAATAATTGTTTTAAATGCCATTTGGTGTATATTACTTAAATAAATTTTTAGGTTTTAATGGTAATTATAATGCGATAATATGTAAAATTATAGATATATAGCGAATATGGACATTTCAATAGTATTAATAATGTCTGATTTGGCTTGGACATTTAACAATTACAATATTTGACCACTTTGTTGCAGACGACTTTAGAAAGCATTGTAGGAAAAGGAGAAATTGCTCGTAATGAGCAATTTTTCCTTTTCCCACCATGTTTTCTAAAGTCTTCTGAAGAATATTGTTCAATTTCATCACATTTTGAAATGTCGTCTGCAAAGTCTTTCAATTTGGGACAGTAGAAAATTTGTTGTTTGGGAAAAGGTTAAATGAAGAGTCCAACCACACATATATAAGATACAGGTGAACACATGTCGAGGATTCAACATAAGACTATAACACATTGGCCAGTTTTGTATAGGAGTTACTATAGTCTTGCATTGGCTGCTTGATCTGTTCAATATCATAGGCTTCAGATAGGGTAGAATTTTTGTGCCCAGCTAAATCCTTAACCCATTACCAAACAATTACGACATTTGACTAGTTTGTTGCAGAGAATTCTGAAAAACATTGTGGGTTAATGAGCAATTTCTCATTTTTCCACTGATTTCTGCCCTATCAGAAAATTGTTTTTCAATTTCATCACATTTTGAAGTGTTGTCTGCAAACTCTTTCAATTTATGGTAGTCGAAAATTTGGCTTTTGGTAAAGGGTTTCTATTATGAAAATTCTATATTGTTTGTTTTCATGAGAATCATCTCAACAAAATAGGATATATGATGAAGAGTATAATGACTGTTTTTGTGTGATTAACACTTAATTAAGCAATCCTGAGGTAAGAAATGTAAGCAACAACAGCTTTTAAGATTAATATTGGATATTGAAAAAAAATCTGTTTATATATTTATAATGATACTATTATTTCTTTCCTATATATTAGAACCACAGAAAAAAGCCTATAAATTATTGCAAGTTCTATTTAAGCTATCATCTACAAAGTGTTTGAATTCTGAACAAACTTAATCAACAAAAGTGAAATGTTTCGTATAAAGATATGTATCAGACACCCCCACCCCCTTTATCATGAACTCGCGATATGTACTGTGTAGTGTTGTACAGAAACATTGACCTATGTGTGGGGATATTGAAATGAGAGGACATACATACATAACAAAGGGAGAACAAAGAGAAAATGATGGTCACTAAAACGTGGATTATTCAGAAAAGCAAGAAGTAAGCATTGAATCTTTACCACCCTCAGACGACATGTTTTTCACTTGAAGCATACGACTTTAGAAAAGATTTGTAAAAATGTGAAAAGCCTTTCAGTTTTGCTGTTGTGATATGTAATGTGAATTGATTGAAAAAGCATTGTGGCAAAAGGAGAAATTGCTTGTGACAAGCAATTTCTCCTTTAGTCACAATGCCTTTTGCAGTCGTCTGCTGCAAGATGCAAAAATGTGGCGTTCTTGTCCTCTGTCAAGCTACTGAGTCTTTTCGAGTCATGGTGTTTTATGTCACAGAGGATTTCAGACATATCTTACCAAAAGGAAGAGAGCAGATGGTTGCTGGAAAGGACATAAGCATTTACAGTACAATTCAATTAAATAGACTGTAAAAAACTCATTCTAAATTTACGAAAGTTAAAAACTTTACTTTTGTTTCTCCTTCAGTAGCAATGCTTTAAAAACCTTTTTGCCAAAGTAACCTATCTCGAGACTGCAAAATAGAAATTAATCAAACAGAAAGTACAATATTAAGGCAGATTTCAAATTGTTTGGTTGATCAGAATGTATTTTAACCCATTACCAAACAATAATGACATTTGACTAGTTTGTTGCAGACGACTCTGGAAAACATTGTGAAAAAAGGAGAAATTGATCTTAACCAGCAATTTTTCCTTCAACAATGTTTTCTGCCCTATCAGAAGATTATTTGTCAATTTCATCAATTTTTGAAACGTCGTCTCCAAACTCTTTCAATTTGGGACGGTCGAAAATTTGGCATTAGGTAATGGGTTAATGTACTTAATGACCATGTAACCTGTATGACTAACACTAATTGAACTGAAGCAACTTTTGGTTGTGTTTTTCTATTTAATAGATGACTTTCTTATTTAATTTCTCCCATTGACAATCAATTTTATGAATGCCTTTTCAGTTGGTGTACATACTGTAGTTTGTTAACATATTATGGATAATTGAGACTGCTCTTTTGCACAATGATTTACCCCTTCCAGCGCTTAAAAACATTGTTCCAAAATAGTCGTCTTTCTCAAATTTTGAAGAAAAAAAACCTTTGATATATCAAGGGTTCAGTGCAATACTATATTAAGTGCTTCATGTTCATGAAGCAATTATTATAGTCTTGCAACCCTTAAAAATCTTATTATGAAGATGTTTCTTGTTTCGTGCAATTTATCCCAAAGTTACAATGTTCTCTTTGATATTTCGGGTAAAGTTTACTGAAAGGAGTTGATTAAAAAAGAATTTTTTTTTTTTTTTTTTTTTTTTTTTTTTCCCCGTCTTCCTGTTTTATTTTACGAGGTAGGAAACCGTCTATGCTTTCTTTGTGAGAAACTGTTAACTATTCATTTTTTTTTTTTTTTTTTTTTTTTTTTTTTTTTTTTTTTTTTTTTTTTTTTTTTATTTCTTTATTTTCCATAGAAATTACATGAACCAATCAAATATGTTAGCCATTTATAATAATGCAAATATATGATCAATTTAATGTAAGCAGTCTGTAGCATTTAAAGATTGTCATAAATAAAATAATTGAAAGAAGTATCAACTCCACAAAGAATGAGAGTAGTCAAATTATTTTGAAATAACAAGACATGTCTAGCAGTATATATATTCGCATTGAACAGCATTTTCTGTAGTTGTAGTATATAAAACTTAAGATTTTTTTTTAGCAAGGGTGAAATATAATTCAAACAGGCATTCAAAAAAGATAAAAAGATAATAGAACAGATCCATTTTTTTTGTATTGAAATGTTATATTAACCCATTGGCAGAAGAAGACTTCAGAAACCAATTTGGCAGCAGAACAAATTGCTCTACATGAGCAAATTCTTTTATACACTGGTTTTGTTCATGCAATACTCTGTCATCTGCTGCTGCTTTCATTTTGAAACCGTCTCGTAATGAAGTGTATTGAACAAGCTAATTCGTATTTGGTTATGTCATATTTTTCTTTTTACCTTTTATCATAAGATTAAATGAGACTAATATTCATTAATTAAGAGGTAAATAAATCTAATTAAAATTAAATCTGATTAAAAAAGAATTTGTTACCCATCCCCCATGTGAGAATTTCTGACTTATCCAAATTTGAAGCAATATCAGTTGACAAGAATTGCTAGATATAGATATGTTTTCCTTATTTCATTTGATAGAAACAAATGTGACAAAAATATGAATTTGTCAATAGGATTAGTTTATGCTTTTTAGCCCAGTGGTTTTTGAAGTTTTCTCTGGCTGTTTATCATGTCCAGAATATTTTCAGTACTTTGTTATCAAAAGTATAGAATATGTTTGAAGTATACTTAGTAATTGGTCAATATATTCCGTTTGATTCTGAAAGGTAGTTGACTGTGCCATTGGCATGTACAATTAATTATGATGTAACATATGGTGAAAGTTTCCACCATCCTTAGTTTGTAAAAGCTTTGAACAGGCGAAACTGAACTAATTTTTAAAACCGCAAGATCATCACTCGCTCTGAATTTTATTTACCAATATGTTTAAATGCACCTGCAGAAAATTGGCTGAAAGAAATGTTACCAAATTGTAATTTTTCTTTTAGAAAATACAAGAAGTCAGAAATTGCCTTGTTATGATCACTTTTTACCTTTAATCCTAATGGATCTTTACTTATTAGGTAAGTGGTGTGTTAAAATGAGCATGGATAAATGGGTAAAATTGAGCATGATTATATTCAATAGTTTTTCAGGTTATGGAACATCTGTTCAAAGAGATAAACCTTTCATAAAATAAATCATATTCACATGAAAATCAAGGTTTAAAGATCTTATGTAATTTATCTGTTAAAAAAGTGCACGAAATCAGTGATGTGTCCCCTCAAACCGTGACAAACTGGAATGAATTATTGATGCTTTTAGCATGTAGTTTATAAGACAGACACCCATTCCCCCATTCACATTCACCATACCACACTAACAGATGGCTGAAGGAAATATTGTGACAGAAAGCATAGAATGCTCATCACAGTCCTATCTTCTCTACATCACAAAGGGAACTTTTAATTTCTCAGATGATATCACTAACCTGTGGAGAGTTCAGTGCAAGACTATAGTAAGTGTACTATGGTCTTGCACCGAACCCTCAAATTTTCTTCACTTACTTTAGTCTTACACTGCACCCTTGTTAAAGAAATTAATTATTATTTTGTGTGGACGGTTCCAAATTGTTACAGTCATGAAATCTAACATGAAGGAATAGTTACTGCAAAACAACAAGTGATAAGTAAAATAGAGACGACTTGTGTATGGTTCTGTCAATCTCGTTAAAACAACTTACTTACTCATTATATTTACTCATGATAATCAACTTGATATTTAGATGTGTAAGTCTTTAAATGAAGATATAAAGTTGTTTAAACAAGTTATGATGTCATTATAATGAGTATTTAAGTTAGTTGTTGAAATGAGAACGGTCAATTTAGTTGTTATAAGATAATTATGTCATTATAACGAGTGAGTAAGTCATTATAACACTAAGTAGGATATTGCTTCAAATAAGTAAGCTATTGTAATAAGTTAGGAAGTCACTATAACTAATCAGTAAGTTGTTAAAACAAATATGTTGTTTAACCCATCACCAAACAATAACGACATTTGACCAGTTTGTTGCAGACGGCCCTAGAAAACATGGGTAAGGGAGAAATAGCTCATAACAAGCAATTTCTCCTTTTCCCACAATGCCTTCTTCCATATCTAATTTTCAATTAAATCACATTTTGCAATGTCGTCTCCAAACTCTTTCAACTTGGGAATGTCGAGAATTTGGCGTTTAGTAAATGGTTCAACAAGACAGGAGACCAATCAGATGGTTTTTTGACAAAAACCCAAAATATAGCTAGGACATGTTCCCCTGGTAACTATGACAGAATCTTTTCAATTAAGAGCAATTTCTACATTTTCAACCATTATTTTAAAAGTTATCTGCATCAGACCAGATAAACCCTAGGCTGGTTAGGTATACATCTACACAAAATATTTATGAATCAAATGAACATGTCAACTTTTCAAAATGTATACTGATAACAGAGATAAACAGTGTGGCTGAAATTTTTACCTTTCTAAATTAAAAGCAATAGTGAATGAAGTCTTTTACAATGAAGATTTTTTATTGAAACAGAGCAACAGTTTCTTGTAGGATTAAATAACAAACAATTAAGGAAAATGACATAAAAGTTAAGAAAAGAAATAAAATTTTGACTAATGAAAAAAACTCTGATCTATTAATTTTGTTGGGTGATTTTATAAATATCACATGGCCCCTCTCCGCGTGGGTTCAAATCCTGAAAGGGATATGGATTTTCATGAGAGGCAGTCTCCCGACTGACTTACGGAATGCCGATGGTTCTACCAGCCTTGACCAGCCCTTATGGTCAGTTAAGTATGGGGTCTTCCTCCATCATTAAGAGTCAGGCATCACTACATAACTGAAATAATGTTGATGTGTTGTAAAACCCATATACAAAAAATAAATATTTTTCAAATGTTGCAAGGCTGTTAAATGTCCTTTACTCAGCAGATTGTCTTGCACACAACCCTAGATAGGGAAAAAATCATCATCTCAAGCTTTTCTTTTAAACTAAAGTACATTTCTATGGGAATACAACAGCAATATGAATATTTCTGTGACTAATAAAACTACTTATAAAAAGTTTCACCTTTTGCCACATATTCATTCTCTGTCAATTTCTTAAAGCAACTGCTTTTTTACACTATTGTGAGGAAATTTAGAAGTAAAACCTTCATTTCTGTTCTGTTGTATGGTATGCACTTGAGTATTGTCAGTGGAAGCAAAATTAGTCTGTATTAAAAACTATTTGAGAAGCCTGCATTGGGTGAAATAATATGTATTATGATCTAAAAGGGTTGGAAAGGTTTTAAAGCCTACATGTATTGTACATTCATAAATATATTGATGTTTCCTGTATTAATTATTCGTTCAATGACTATTTTTGATTGTATATATAATAAAACAATACAACAATTGTATTGTGTCAATGACATTTTATTTTGTCTTTCAAATTTACTCACATTTAAATTAAGGTGCACTTTTAACTCATTACCTTGATTGGTATTTAGTCTCAAAATTGAATACATAATGAGCTACTTGCTGAAAACTAGATAAAAAAAAACTTTTTTCAAGAACATTTGTTCTTTTTCTTTATTGAACCCTTTATCAAGTGCCAAATTTCTTACTGTCTCAAATTGAAAGAGTTTACAGGCGGCATTTTAAAATGTCATGAAATTGTAAAATAATCTTCTGATTGGGCAGAAAACATTGTGGGAAAAAGAAATTACTCGTTAAGTTTGTTATTGTTTGGTAATGGGTTATACTGCTGACTATAGTTTGTTATTGTTTGGTAATGGGTTATACTGCTGACTATAGTTTGTTATTGTTTGGTAATGAGTTATACTGCTGACTATAGTTTGTTATTGTTTGGTAACGGGTTATACTGCTGACTATAGTTTGTTATTGTTTGGTAATGAGTTATACTGCTGACTATAGTTTGTTATTGTTTGGTAACGGGTTATACTGCTGACTATAGTTTGTTATTGTTTGGTAATGAGTTATACTGCTGACTATAGTTAGTTATTGTTTGGTAAAGGGTTATACTGCTGACTATAGTTTGTTATTGTTTGGTAATGGGTTATACTGCTGACTATATTTTGTTATTGTTTGGTAAAGGGTTATACTGCTGACTATAGTTTGTTATTGTTTGGTAATTGGTTATACTGCTGACTATAGAATGTTATTGTTTGGTAATGAGTTTAACTGATTTCCTCTTCTATTTCACAGTGCTAACACAGAAATTAAACATGCCTCCTTGCCCACCCGTACCAGTGTTAAGATGCAGCTCATGCGTATGCAGGCGCGTGATGAAGATAAACGGGAGGAAGAATATTCCCAATCCTTCAAGACGTCCTACGTTCCCACGACTGTGATTGATGTTCCTCCGTCGGTGGGTAACACCTCTACGGAGGTCCCCCCACAGGTGCTACAGGTAAATATGGTTCTGTTGGTTGTAAGGGATTTATTGATTTATTAAATAGAGGATAATCAGCTCCTTTTGATTGATATCAAAAATGTGTTATGAGTATTAGTTGTTATCAGTTGAAAAACGAGTTTGAAGAATGTGTTTTTTCTACATGATAACAACCCATTCAAGTGACATATTTTTTGTATCAATCAAATGGAGTTGATTATTCTATTTATTCTATTCCACTACATACAATTTATTTCCCAAATTATCTCCATAAAGGCCAAATGGAATATAAATTGGGAGGAGCGTAGCACTTAACCACACCCATGAGGTCATTCATGCGTATGGATACCATTGGTATACACACTTTTAAGTGCCATGTGCAAAAGCGCAGCCATGACTTTTAAGCATAGGAATGGTTTATTAAAGTAGTTCTATCAAAACTGATGTCGTCACTAGTGATGATATGGCTTTTTTGATATCATCACTCCTAGCCACTGTCCTTGGGGTTTATATATACATGTAAGCCAGAGGTCCATAATTATAGGAGGCATATTCCCCATGCTACTCTATTTCTTTTCAATAACCTTTATTGTTGGTACTCATTAGAATCGTTTTGACATAGTCCTTTACCTGCTCTAGGTGATTTATTCATCTCATATTCTGCTTATAGAATTTGATAATTGTTGGAATAGGTTATACACACTGTATAATTATGATTGCATATGTTTCAATAAAGAAATTACATGTGATAATTGTTTATTGGTTTATATTTTATTGCCTTACTTTAAGCTATTTCCATGAGGCAATGAATCATCAAAGTGACCAAAAATTGTAGATGCCCATAAAAGTCTTTTTTGCCAAAAAGAAATTTATTTTATTTAATGCTCACAACAGATTATTTTCTAATGTCTTATGACATGTGGAAAAAAAGATGCAAGAGATTAGTTCCTAAAAAGGTTCTCTTGCATTTCAACCTTTAGCAAATATTAAACCATAACTGTATTGTTCTTTGTCAATGGGTAATTTCCTGTTTGAAATGATTTTATCAATCCTAAATTCCCTAAATGGTCAATAGGTTCTGGTAAACATGTAACGCAAACTGGGCTAAGTCATGATTGGCTGGTTTAAAATAGAACTTATGGATAGCCTTGAATTTCTAATTTTCATGTGAGAATGTGCTTACTAGAACAGAAGGGCCAAGTTATAATATTCTTATTTTCACCCCATTCCTCGTCTTGTATAAGTGTCTGTGGGGCTGTCTAAGTTTGTGTTGTGAAAACTGTCAGTAGTGAAAATCTGTGATTTAAATTAAGGAAAGATTATCATAACTTTTATTTGCTGCAAAAAATAGATCATAAAATATATTTTATAGCTACTTTATAGTTTTATAGATAGTTGTTATACTCTAAGCAGGTGGCTGATATGGCAAATGGTTATTCATATGAATCTTTACATAATTACAGTGATCGTAATTCATCCCAAGTTTTAGGTATATCTGATGACAGAAGTTCTACAAGAGCTGCACATAGTAATGATTTTCCATGTAAGAGGATTGGACTTGTGGACCTGCAGACAGTGAACTACAATATGCCTGGGGTGGTGAACCATTGTGACGGCTACGGAAACCATTCTGGATGGCAACAAACACAGTATCCCGGGCACTGGAACCAGGAAAATACTTCTGATGTGGGCAGTTCATACTACCAACAATATAGGATAAGCTTTAACTCTGATCTCAACGCTTGTAACAGCTATGTAGGAGATATGAATGACTGTTACAGATTTCACTACAACAGCTACATCAATACACCAGAGTATCTCAGTATGACAGACTATCTCACCTCAGCGGATGATCTCAGTCAGGGTACCAATCCTGAAGGACTTGGTGTGGGAACCATGCCTGGAAGCCATTTTGACAGGACATCATTCTATGGCTCTCATGGTACCAGTACCGCCTATTCGGGTGCCTCCATGTACATGCCATGTTGGGAGGACGAAGGATATCAGAGTATTGAATATCACCAACAAACTCTGGCTAATACCAGTACTCAAACTGCTAATGCAAGTTTTACTTACTTCTTTTCTAAACTTATATATTTTCTAATATTTTCTCCTACAGAGTTCTTGCTTAGATTAAGAAATTCATTTTTAACTTAAACAATACATTCAATTCCATTCCATACCTTTTTTCCAGAGTAAATCTTTAATGATTACATGTCCTGTAACTGATTTAAAAAATCGTTGGATCGATTAAAATTTTTCATTTAAAAGCAAATTCTGTTTTTAGTAAGTATATCATGAAATGCCATTTGCTGCAGAGGCATCTTATATTATATTAGAAAAGGATGCAGGATGTATTTTCTGAAAATTTACAATTCACTTTTCAATTCAGTATTGTTTATGCTTTTGTATAATGGTATCTTTATTGATTGTATTTTTATAACAATAGCATACATCCTTAATTACCAACAATTTTACAATGGTAGGTTTCAAACTGTAGTTATTTTTGTAATAGCAAAAGTACTTTTACATCGACTAAGCATAATGAAAAGATTGTTATAATGGTAAATTTGTCCTTGTTATACAGTAGAATAATTGTTTTCCAAATAATCGATGAAGCTTGTTTATTACAACCTTTATGATTGTTATGGAAAAGAAGATGTTTTTGAATAAGCAATAATCAGATAAAAAACATTTTTTCAAATGAAGGAATAAGAAGGTTTGAGGACAAAAATTAAGATAGGAAATTAAGTTGGGAATATTACTTTCGTTGGATACTGTCATTTAGTAGATGTTTGGATTAAACAATATTTTTCCGTGTACTTATTATTGGAATGATGATCATAAAAACGACAGATTGTGAATGTTTTGTCAAGAAGTAACTCATCAAAAGTACTTTGCATCAGGAAATGACCAATAGTTGTAGTATGTGCAATGTAACATATCCTGAATATTGAACTGAACCTTCGGATTCAGTAATGATTTTATGAAAAAGACCCAGCACTCAACTCAATAAGGGGTTTGATGTTATTGTTAGCCCTTCACTTTAGACTCCATCTACCTGTTCAAACATTTTTTAAAAAAAAAGCATGTATATGGAAAATCTAAGTCAACAAGTTGTGAGAGAATGTTTATTTGAATGGAATTTTGTGTATATAGAAGAAATATTGAAGGTTCAAAGCAAATCTATTGTAAGTCCTTATTCAAATATGTAGCACCTACTACAGTATCCCACTGTACCTTTAATAAAATGAGTAAGGTAATTATTTCACTGATAAAATTTCTCTAATTCTATTCTATGAAAGCAAAATCAAAATACAGTGATAATGTATGGAAACAAAATTAATATTTAAATTTTGATGTAGGGTTGAAACAATTTGTTATAACTGGAGAAATCTCTCATCCAATTTTCCTTTTGTTACAATAGGCTTACCTTATTCAATTTACTGATGCAGATATTTTGAAATATAGATATACACAGAAGTTAAAATTAATGATAATTTTATCATTCCTTTACAGAAAGATGAAGACAGAGTCTTGATTTTTTAATTGTCTTCTTTTGAGAATAGAGAAATGTTAAGGTGTAGAAGAAAATGAGATGTTCATTATATATTGCGCACGAAGATCTAAGATACAAGCGATAATTAGGTGTTTATTATGTATTGCTATATAATTTAGTTCTAAAAGATTATTACATTTTCATTGTGTAATATTGTGATTTAGTTTGATCCTTAGAATGCTTGAACTTTTTCTAAAAATAGATTTTTTTGTAGTCTGCTTTCTAAAACCTTAAATATTTTCCTAATTTTGTTGAGAAAAGATACTCAGAGTAGCAAACAGGTTAGTTCACAGGCCAGCCACCAATTTACTTGGCGGCTGGCCTGGATCTAACCTGTTTGCATAAGCATGAAACTGGTCCCAGCGCTATGAGGGTGAATAAGCAGGTATTCATTATTTGTTCTATCATTATTACAGGTTATTCTTTATTTGTTCTATCATTATTACAGGTTATTCATTATTTGTTCCTCTACTATTTCAGGTTATTCATTATTTGTTCTATCATTATTACAGGTTATTCATTACTATTTCAGGTTATTCATTATTTGTTCTATCATTATTACAGGTTATTCATTATTTGTTCCTCTACTATTTCAGGTTATTCATTATTTGTTCTATCATTATTACAGGTTATTCATTATTTGTTCCTCTCCTATTTCAGGTTATTCATTATTTGTTCTATCATTATTACAGGTTATTCATTATTTGTTCCTCTACTATTTCAGGTTATTCATTATTTGTTCTATCATGATTACAGGTTATTCATTATTTGTTCCTCTCCTATTTCAGGTTATTCATTATTTGTTCTATCATTATTACAGGTTATTCATTATTTGTTCCTCTCCTATTTCAGGTTATTCATTATTTGTTTTATCATTATTACAGGTTTTTCATTATTTATTCCTCTATAATTTCAGGTCAAGACCAAACTGGAGAATCCCACGCGTTATCACGTCCTACAGAAGCAGAATAATCAGATCAAATCATACATCAGTAAGTCCCAGGATCACGGGCGTACAGGACAGATCCAGTCCATGCCCAACTTCCGTCTCACCTCCTACAGCAATGTTCCCCAGCCCATGCACAGTGGCAGCGCGCCTGTTGATCCCGAGGATAGCCAGCTGTCTGTGGGTATGAGCAGTACGGGAACCAGTATATCTGAGGTAGGTAGAATCAGGGGTCTGAGTAAGAAGGTTGTACAGTCTCCAATTAAAAAGCAAAAGTAAAAGACTATTAAAAATAAGGGGGTTGTCAAAAGCAAAAGTAATAGATATTGAAAAATACCGTTCTCTGAAGTTTATGTGGTCATGGATAAAACGGTGTGAACAGGGTCAAAATTAAAAGCATAAGTAATAGATAATGAAAATTACCATTCTCTGATGTTTATTTGGTAGAAATCAGAGTGGCGAAGGATGAAAACATGTTCTCCTTTTGTGACCATACTTTCTTATATATTCCTCCTCACTCAATTGATATAACCATACATATATAAAAAATAAAACATAAAGTAATAGCATCTATATCCCATCTTAAACTTAAGTGAAATCATTGAACCAAAGTGTTACAATTATCACTATTGGAATTTTCTCCTTTTTCTACTTTGTTTTCTGAAGTTGTTTGTTTAGGAAGCTTTAAAAGCTGGTTGAATCATTCATGTTGTTGGTTAACTTTTGTAGGGTTTTATGTTCTACCATTAGTTCTTCAGATTCCATTTAACCCTTCACCAAACGCCAAATTTTCGACAGTCCTAAATTGAAATAGATTGCAGACCACATTTCTAAATGTGATGACATTGAAAATTAATCTTATGATATGGCAGAAAACATTGTGAAAAAAGGAGAAATTGCTCATTAGAGCAATTTCTCCTTCTCCCACATTGTTTCCCAGAGTCGTTATTATTTGGTAATGGGTTAAAGAAAGTACTGATTAGTAAGCATGTTATGACCATTTGTCACTAAACTTGAACAGACATGTTACGGCTCTCTGGTGTTTACTGACAGGATGTTGAAATGTTATAGTACAAGTCTAATGTTTACTCATCGTGTACCTTCAAACCAGGCCTAGTGGGTTTGTATAGATCACATCATAGACATCAACTTACAGTTCTGGATTATTAAATTTGGTGAAAAATGACTTAGTAAAAAGAGATATTGATTAATCAAAAGTACCAGCAGAAACTATGAGTTCTAAGTTGATATTGTGTTACCCTTTACTCTGTAGAACCACATGTTGATGTATTTGTTGCAGAAGTCTTTTTAACCCTTATAGTGCTGAAACAAACAAATAAATTTGCGTCTGGCCTGTGATCTAACCTGTTTACTACTCTAAGTATCTTTCCTCAGCGAAACTAAGCAGATATTAAAGGTTTTAGAAAGCAGACAACAAAAAAATCTATTTTCAGAAAATGAACCAGCATTTTAAGGGTTAAAACATTGTGGCAAATTAATTTCTCACACCCATACATATGAATAATGATTGGACCTATCTCTATTAACGCAGGTTGAAAGTATATTGAATGACATTGGAGATCTGGACCAGGTTGACCCAGCATTCGATGATGATCTCAATTCCATCACACCATCCCTCATACAGATGTCCAGTACGGTAAGTGACCTCTTAGCGACCTTTATGTGACTTTTAAATGACCTTGGCATTATATCATATTTATTTCAATAGCATAAGGCTCAGCCAGTGTTCCAAATTTCTGTTAAATAAAACCATTTTATTATGTGGAGATTATCAAGGGATCCAAATATTCGTAAAGGCTTTGCTCCAAAAACTGCATGTTTGTTGAAATATATAAGTTTTCTCAATTTCATAATTTTCTACAACTAGAACAATAAATGTACTGTTTGTCTCACTGTAATGCAATTCATTATGAAGAAAACGTATTATTGTTTTAGAATCCAGGGCAATCTGAGTTCCTGTATGGGTCATCTAGTCATCACATTAAAACGGCCCAATCAGCACCCACATTGTTACCAGGACAACGGTGCACCACTCCCACAAACTTCCTGACAGAGGATGACGCCCGAATGTGGGCAAAAGAGCGTCAAAAGAAAGACAATCACAACATCAGTGAGTGATATATTAACTCTATCAATCAACCACATGCTGTTGGTGGTTTTTTTTTAATGTCTGCTGCAGAGATACTTAAAAATGTTGTAAAACGAGAAATTTGTCTCATAAGCAGTTTCTTTTTTTCCCATAAATACGATTTCAAAGAAACACCATCCTAAGTACTATTCATCAATTAACATGTAATCTGTTTAACACAATGGCTTCTAGCTTGTAAAAAAAAAGTTGGATTTTATGTATGCTGTTATTTGTCATCCATAGGCGTAGGAGCGCTTTCAACATTGGGGGGGCCAACTTTAGATGAGATCGGTCTAAGAATAAATATTCCTAAACTTTCTCATGACTAATAATGCGTCTACAAATTCAATATCATTAAATGAATTAAAAGAAAGTGTATGAAAATGTGTATCTTAGTTAAGACAAAATAACCAAAAGAAAAAGAAAATAGGATAGGCCAGGGCTCGATCTTACGCGGAAAGCATATTGAATTGATAATAACCAAAAGTAACAGCCACTATGCTGTCACAGCCACGAGTTCGTCTACACATTGGCACAAAGAATAAGTTTATATTTAAATACAATATAGGGTCTGACTGCTTAGAGTACATTTTGCATCAATGTTTTCGTTAGTTGAAACTACTTTCCTAGAGCTGAGATTTCACTGGATAAACCTGATGTATTCAGATTGCCATTTGCGATTATGACGTCAAAATGTTTTGGTTATTGTTCGTAACAAAAGGCGAATTGATATCAAATAAAGCACACAATACACTTTTATATTAATTCTGCTGTTAAATTTCATTTCTTTCATTTTTTCTTTCCAAAAATCTTCATCTTCCATTGTGAATATTGGGGGGGCCAAAGTATACTCTGGCCCCCCCAGTCTGGATATTGGGGGGGCCGGGCCCCCCCTGGCCCCCCCGGCTCCTACGCCTATGTCATCTGCTGCTGTATTCAAATCAGATCAGGTCCTAAATTGCGTATAGGTAGTGGTATTTATGAAAAGCTTTTACACTGGTCAATTTTAAAGGTGCTTGTTCAGAAAAGAGAAAATTTGAAAGTCAAAATAGAATTTAATTGAATTAATAGTTTTTGTATTGTTGTTTGATATACAATTAAAACTAGCTCTTGGAAGCAAGGTCAATTCAGGAGGTATCAATTTAACTAAGTATAAACAGTTTATATGCAGTAGATCTCATAAGCGGTGTAAGGCTTTTGGATTAAAATACATGTTAACCCACTGTATACACTCTTTAAAGAATTAGAGACAATCAAATTTCGCTTCAAATGACTATTCTTCAGTGTGTATAATGTAACAGTACTGTTATTGTGCAGTTTTAAAGAAATTATGTTTCAACTCTCAAATTTCCACCCATCTGTAAACAAGCACCTATAGTACTACCTTCCTAAGGTCAGAGTTTAAGTATTTTCCTCTTTTCTACAGTTGAGAGAAGAAGACGATTCAACATCAATGACAGAATAAAGGAATTGGGGACACTCTTGCCCAAATCAATTGATATGTAAGCATTTGTTATCATGATCATGAATTTATCTTTAATCAAATGATGCCATCTTTTTTTTTTAAATTCAAAATGTTGAAGAGAATAAAATGAATAAAGGTTCTGAAGATATGTAGTGAAGATAATTGATGGATAAGGAAAAGGTTCTCATAAGAATATTCTTTTCCTTTCCTGCCAATGATTTAAAAACTTATCTTTGGGGCTGTTTATGATTTTAGCAAGGGAAACTTTTAGAAAACCAATGCATTGAATTGCAGCACCAAATTATATAATGTATTTATTTGGTTATCTCCATTTATACACTTGGCTATGTTTTGGATCCCCATCTACTGCAAAGAAGGGTTTTAAAAATAAGGTATCAGAAAGGAAAGAAATCATGTCTTATGTCAAAAACATTGTAAGAAATGGATTTTTTAATGATAGTATTATTAATTTTTTAAGAAGTATATTATCCTTGTTTTTTAACTTTAATTCCTCTTTGGATCCAATTCTGAGGGAATTCACCAGAATCTTCTCACCAAGACTGATGAGCAGAGGTCCAGAAAAAAATTAAATTACCCAAGCTAATGGACATGCTTGCTTTTATAGAGACCCCAGGATGAGTTTGAACATAATAAGGACTTTGGAATAGATTTTTAACCCTTAGAATGCTGGGTAATTATCTAAAAATAGAATTTTGGGTCAACTGCTTTCCAAAACCTTAAATCATTTTGATGAAGAAAGATACTCAGAGTAGCAGATAGGTTAGATCACAGGTCAGCTGCCAATTTACTTGGCGGTTGGCCTGGGTCTAACCTTTTTGCATAAGCATGAAGTTTGTTCCAGCACTATGAGGATTAAATGCTGTTTACAAAAAACATACGTGCCATCATATCCATGCTTCTATACTGGTAACCATTGACAAGCAGTTAGAGTTCATGACAATGCATTATATTAACAGTGACATGCGACAGAACAAGGGATCCATATTGAAGGCTTCTGTAGACTACATCAAACGGTTAAAGCGAGATCAAGATAAACTGAAGGAGGCGGAGGACAGGAAGAGACAAATGGAACAACAGAATAGAAAGATGCTTCTCCGAATACAGGTCTGTTTGTCTGTTAATTATATTCTTATAATTATTCTGTATTGAGTTAAGACTATTTGTACAGCTGAGTAAGGGTCCTTTGTGGCCCAGTGGTTAAGTTGCCAGACTAAGAATTTTGGGTCCAGGGTTGGAGTCCCTACGACATCTCTGGTTTACAGGGAGAGACCTTTTGCAATTCACTTCAGAGCCTTAGCTTACTACTTGTGGATCCAGGAAAGCCGTTACATTACTGAAAAAATGTTGATACTGCATTAAACCCCATACAAACAATCAACTGAGTAAGGTTTTATTAAAAGGTGGATGGAAAATATTTGCAAATCCAATATGCATTGAAATTACCGTAACAAAAATACTATACTGAATGTGACATGTCATCAGAGGCGTCTCAGAAAGATGACTCCTATGACATGTTACTATTTACTGCGGCTTTACTCAGTTATGAAATGAGAAGAAATTGTTTTGAACTTATGCAAGGTTTTAGCATAAGGTGTTTAGTAAAACACTACCCTGGTGATTTAATACCATTTGATCCAATCTTTACAAAAGCCAATACAATGGGCAAAGTTAGAATTGATGCTGCACCAATTTGGATTTGCCAAATAATCATTTGTAAGACATGCAAATTTTGACTTGGCAGTTATGATATCAATCTAGAAAACATGCATAGCCCATGGTTGTATAGATCTTCAAAGAGTAGATACTCTCACTGCAATGTACAATTGAATCTAAAAAATATGATCAAACGAAGCTTGCTTATTTCTTTACAGCTAACTTGTGTATTTTTAAATAAGACCCATCAGGGTTCAGTATAGGACTATAGTAAATGCTTCATGTTTATGAAGCACTAACTATGGTCTTGCATTAAACTGCCATGTTCTGAAAACAAAATTAACATATGTTTCATATTATGAAAAAGAGGCAGAAATGAAATTCATGTTGTAAATCTTAATTTTCAGCAACTTGAGATAATGATGCAAGCCCAAGGACTACAGGCTGGTGTTCAACAGGAAGGCATGATGGTTCAAACAGCCCTGGTGCAACAAGACAATTTAAATCATTTAAACAGACAACCAGTCAAAAAAGAGACAGTGGAGCAGGTTCCCTGTATATTCCAAGACGCCTTGTTTCCATCCACCCTTAACCTCGACGACTTTATGGAGGATACATCGGGGTTATCCTCTGACCCCATGTTGTCATCACAACCAGTCAGTCCGTGTATGGACGATGAACAAATGGAATTTGTGTTAAACAACTAGTTGTCGTCATCATTCGGGCTTTCATTGCAATTGTAACGAACATCGTGATCATTCCATTTCATTGAACTTTTTTGATTTATGTGGTGCAAACAAGTATGTGACGCAAAGAATGTGTACATGTTTGTTGTTAGGAGCCAATTCTGTTTTAACCTTTGATCACTTGGTTTTTAATACTTCACTTTACCATATCTGATTCAGAAGTCTAGAAAACACTGTGACTGCAGAATTGATGGCTTCCAATGAGCAAACTAATTTTTACTGTCACATTGGTTTCTACACAATATCATAAAGAAAACGTATTTTTTCCTACTAATCTTTTGTCGTCTGCTGTTGCTTTAGATTTTGACCAGTCACAAATTACCATATAATATCTGAAGCATCAAGTGTAGTTCGAATAACATATATTGACAAAACAAAAAAAAATCTATTGACTGTTTCCATGTTCAGTACAATGTTCTTTTGGTAACAATTAGACCAATAATCAAATTAATTGCTGTTGTCAGCAAATTAGGACTTTTCCATATTTAGTGCTTTTTTTGAATTTCATATGTTTTTATTTTAACTTACATTGATGGCATATATTTATTTGAGAAGAAACCATTTTGATAACAAAACCTTGAAAATTTGTGTAGCAGGGCAAACACAGATCATGTATAGAAACAAATAATCTCTGTATACAAAGTATTCTCAAAAAATCTTTGTAAATTTTGCAACTTGTTTCCATTGGTAGATTTTAGTTGAGATTGTTTATCACTGAGTTAGGAGGGTCAAAAGGTAAATAGATAAACTAGGCAATCAATGTGGTAACACAAGCTAGCTTTGACTCTTACCTTAATTCCTCAAGTAAACAATGATAAAAGTAAGTAGGTAGACAAAATTAATTATGGTGAACTTGTTTAATTATTAACTCTTTATCACCTGCAGAAGACATTTTTTTTTACTGGAAGCAGACGACTTTAGAAAAGCTTTGTACACCTTTCAGTTGTGCTGTTGTGATATATGGATAGATTTGAAAAAGGCATTGTGTCAGAAGGAGAAAATGCCTGTCATAAGCAATTTTTCCTTTTGCCTCAATGCTTTTTGAAAGTTGTCTGCTGCAAGACGCAAAAATGTGGCGTAAGGTGGTCATGTGTTTAACTGTTATTAAAGGGAGATAATTCATGCTGAATGATGATAATGAGCCAATCCTTCTGTTTGATTTGTCATGTAAACTTGTCTGCTGTATAAATGTCATGTTATTTGTATGGGAAAGGATAAACTTTTCACTTGTTGCCCTGTTTTATTTTCATATCAGGACTTAAATGGGTTAAAGATTAAGCAGTTACCATATACACTGTATATAAATAATTAAATCTATCTTTTTATTTTGAAGCATTTTCTAAACTAGAATCTTTGTGACAAAAGAAGCAATCACTTTACCTAAGGAATTTTTCATTTTATTGCAATGGAAAAATGTTAATGATATACTTATTCTTTCTGATTCTAGTGTTTTTCTCCCATCAAAATGAGAAAAGAAATATACATAAATAAGACATAAAAATGTACATCAAACTTTGCACCGAAAAAAGTTTAATTAGGATGCAGTTTTATTGATCAAGTCATGCAAGTTTCTCATAACAAGCAATTTTGATTTTTCCCAGAGTCTTCAAAATTGAACAGCTGTCACATAGTTTAAAGCGAAAGTATAAATTTTGAAAGACAATACAGTCAATCTTGTTTAAATTGGCCAATCTTGAATAGTGCATGAAGTGGGTTGTATTTAACCCTTTCCCAAACAATAATGACATTTGACGACTGTGTTGCAGACGACTTTAGAAAACATTGTGGGAAAAGGAGAAACTGCTCGTAACGAGCAATTTTTCCTTTTCCCACAATGTTTTCTGCCAAATCAGAAGATTATTTTACAATTTCATCACATTTTCAAACGTCATCTGCAAACCCTTTCAATTTGGGTCAGTCGAAAAATTGTTGTGTGGAAAAGGGTTAATACAAAATTGACTCTATATGTATGCATTAGTTAAATGGATGAAACTAAAGGATGTTTCTATTTATGGCACACTTTCATACAATCATATAAAATGCCATATTGTTATTCTGCCATGCTAAGTTTATATTGATAAAATGTACATAAGAATTCAATGATATAATCTAAAGAAGAAAATTAAAAATTCTTCTCAAAATTAATTACTTATGATAGTACTTATAACTGTAGCATTTCCAATGTTAACTATGATAATAAGATTGTTAATTGATTGACAAGTATTGTGCAATAGTAAGTATTAACTTAGTTATTACCTGAGTGTTAAGAGTTTTTTCTACTCATACATGGGGATTTTTATTCAAGGGTAAGAGTTTGAGTTTGTTTGCATACAAACATCAAATCTAATTCTAAAGTCTACTGTGTAATTACAATGTAAGGGGAAAAAGTGAGTAATAAATAATTAGTTTCATATTGTTTGATGGACTATGTATTACTTTGAAAGTAAAAAGAAATTTTATACATCTGCTTAATGGTGTTATACTTGAAATTTGCAACTGGTTCAAATTGACTGTGACAGCAGCGGAGATTTCATTTTTTTAATGATATAGGGTAATACCTATTATACTTAACCCTTTCCCAAACAATAACGACATATCTCCTTCTCCCACAATGTTTTCTAAAATCGTCTGCAACAAAATGGTCAAATGTTGTTATTGTTTGGGAAAGGGTTAAATACATGCACACACATTTTTGCATTTAACAAAATGGCTTTGCATATTTGTTTATGAATTCCTTTTGATATTGTTTTTTATGATTTTTTTTTAATATTGCAAGATTGGCTCTATGGTATGTTTTTATTTTTAACCCTTATAGTGCTGGAACAGACTTCACGCTTATGCAAGCAGGTTAGATCCAGGCCAGCTGCCAAGTAAATGGAGCATCTTTCCCCATCAAAATTAAGCAGATATTAAAGTTTTTTGAAAGCAGACGACACAAAAATATTTTTTTATAGAATTACCCAGCATTCTCTTTTTAAACATTTTTGGTTAGTCAACAATGAAAGCAGTGAACATAAGTTACTTATGATGAAATGTGTTTGATTTTAAAACTGTTGAAACTGTTGAAAAGAATAAAAGATGAATTTTCTTGTCAAAAACATTTTCTTTTTTTGGTTTTGTTTTCCTTGTACCGTTTTACTAAACTTTTTATGCTTAAAATTTGCAAAAGTTTGAAATAACATTCCCTCTTATTTTGATATTGGGCTAAGCAATATTGCAAAGTAACACATCATCTGCGATGCTTCCATTAATGTGTCACATTGTAATATTGTTCTCTCATTTTGGAAACTATCAATGTTTATCAGATTTGGCTAACGCAAATATTTTCCTTAAGTTCTTTAGTAAAATGGTACCCAGGTGAACTGAAGAAATACGCAATCTTCATGTTGTTTTCGAAAGTAGACATTTTAGAAATTCAGGTTTTAAAATGCAAGAGAGTTATTATATTGTATATTAAGTTTTACTTTTGTATATATTGTTTTAGAAATGTACATATAGAAAGAACATAGAGTTCAAAGATTGTATATAATGTTATTTACCCATCAGTCACTGTCATTGTTGTTAACTTAGTAACATTAACCAATTACCAAACAATTACGACATTTGACCTGTTTGTTGCAGATGACTCTGAAAAACATTGTGGGAAAAGGAGAAATTGCTCTGAACGAGCAATTTTTCCTTTTCCCACAATGTTTAATGCTTTATCAGAAGATTGTTTTTCAATGTAATCGCATTTCGAAATGTTGTCTGCAAACTCTTTCAATTTGGGACAGCCGAAAATTTGGCGTTTGGTAAAGGGTTAAACAGTTAGTTGTTTGATGCTGCAATGTAGGGAGAACCAGAGGAAAGATTGTAATGAAAGGAGACATCCTTTTTGTCAAACGATATCTTGTGACAATGTTTAAGCCATACGATGTTACTTTAACCATAGTTTGATATCATAGTATTATGTCCTTAAAGTTTCGTATTCCACTTAAGCCTTTTGTTCCATTATGTCTCACTATAACAAATTTGCTGCAGAGGATTTAAGAAACCATGGAGATAAAAGGATCAATTACATTAATCCATTTATCCTTTTGTCACAATGGTTTCTACCCAATATTATCTAGAAACAGATTATTTCCTTCTTATTGCTCTTTCATTGTTGTCTGCTGTTTCTTTCAATTTAGACGAGTCACATATTCCTGTTTGGATTAATGGGCTAATGTGGCATAGTTGATGGTTTAATCTGTAGAATTTACAGATACTTTTATGTTTTACAACTGGCAACTATAAAAACAATATAATGGAATGTGAAACATTATATTCCTTATCTACTCAAAATGACAAATAAATAAATAGTTTATTTGAGAAAATACTGTTTTATTTTGAAAACATACATTTAAATTCCTCATTCCCTGCATTGTTTGAACCCTGTTAGGTTTTAATCGGTAGCAAGTTATGACTGGCCTAAGATTGAACTAACAATGTACTGTTTAATTTTTAAGTTAACCCTAATGGTGCTGGAACTGGCTTGATGCTTGTGCAAACAGGTTAGATTGCCAAGTAAATTGGCGTCTGGCCTGTGATCTAAACTGTTTGCCACTCTGAGTACCTTCCCTTAACAAAATCAAGCAGATGAGTAAGGTTTTGGAAAGCATACAACACAAAAATCTTTTTTTTAGAAAATTTCCCAGCATTCTAAGGGTCAAGTAGCATTGTATACATACTTACTTGTTGTTTACTGTTAAACTTGTTCTTGATATACTTTTATGTTTGTACTTCATTCTTATGCATTTCTTCTAAGGTAACAGAGGTTGTATAAATTATTTGAAAAACAACTAAAATAGGTTGGTGAAAGTTATTTCTACAGGCACTGAATAATGCATGTTTAACCTTTTACTATGAATCCTTTCTGGAATCACATATGAGTTCTAGATAATCTCATTATTACAGTAAAACAATCTGAATGATTGATCAATCGATATTGAATTCAATGTGGTAAAGAGAGCATTTTTCTCATAATGAGCAAATTTGCCTTCCATTACACTGATTTTATTTCAACATTGGTAAGCTTCAGAGGCATTTAAGGAAGGTTGTATAAGTAATTAGAACTTTCAAGGCAAGTTTGCTTCATATTATGATTTAACCCTTTCCCAAACAATAATGACATTTAACGACTTTGTTGCAGACGACTTTAGAAAACATTGTGGGAAAAGGAGAAATTGCTCATAACGAGCAATTTTTCCTTTTCCCACAAGGTTTCCTGCTCTTTCCGAAGAATATTGTTTAATTTCATCTCATGTTGAAATGTCGTCTGCAAACTCTTTCAATTTGGGACAGTCAAAAAAAATTTATTTGGGAAAGGGTTAAAATAACTAGAAAGGATTATTTCAAATGAAAAAATGCAAACGAGCAATTTTTCACAATGTATTCTATTTGATATTATAAAGAAAGAATAATTGCTCATGCTCTTTTTCGACATCTGCTGTTGCTTTCAATTTGAACCATCACAAAATGGGGTAGGTGGGAAATTGGTTGATTCTTATCATTACAGTGTTTAGTTGGAGGAGTACGAAGTAAAAGTTTCCAAACAACACCTAATACAAAACTTCAGTCCATAGAAGAAATGTGTAGGCATAAGAAAATCTGTTGACAGAATTTTATTTATGCAAGAAAATATGAAACATATATACATATACATGTAAATATAATTAATGAACAAAAGTTAAATAAAAAAAGGATGAATAATAGTTTATTTCTATTTTGTTTTTTTATGTAAATAGTTGGATAAGATAAAAAGCTTGGCTTCAACAGTTATATAACACATTTTTACCCTTTAATGCTAAAAATCCTTTCAGAAAATACCACCGATATTTGAGTAAGAGTGGTAAAGTCTTAGTCCCATATAAGCAGGGATCTGTGTTTTTCTACAGAGTATTTCCTGATGAACACAAATCGATATCAACGACGAACCAGCGACACAGATCGGCACATCATCATGGTGCACAGGGCAGGGGCCCGGCTCACACTGGTCTGATACGGCGCCTATACGGACCAACAGGTGACGCCAGCGTGAAAAAGCTGGGAGGCCTCCGAGCTTGTCCTTGACAACCTAAATGGGAAACTTATGTATTTTACGTCGGTTATGAAACAATTCTTTTCATAATTTTCTGCTTCTTTAATTAATCCTTTACCAAACGCCGAATGTTCGGCTGCCCTGATTGAAAACGTTTGCATACGACATTTCAAAATGTAATTGAATTGAAAAATAATCTTCAGGTAGGGCAGAAAACCTTGTGGGAAAAGGAGAGTTCTCGCAGTGTTTCCAGAGTCATCTGCAACAAACTGGTCAAATGTCGTTATTGTTTTGTAATGGGTTGTTAATACATAACTGATACTCGTGATTAATCAAATAATCGTAGGTTTGACCCCCGTTACCCAAGGCAACCTCACCCTGGCCACCCCTTTTGTTCGGAGCCGACGCTTAACTACAGGAACACTGTACTCTGCATTAGTACTCGTCTCCACGTGGTCATTGGGATTTTCACGTATTCAAAGGAGACAGCGACGAGCGGAAGAATTCTATTAGTCCTACCCGGAAAAGTTTCTCCTCATATTACCCTGTGCACTATGGGACATATATTGTTCACCAACATTCACCGTCTGTTGCCCACTATGCATGAATAATTATGATGCGGTATATTCAATACTCGACAGTCTTCCGAACACAGTCGATGAACAATAGAGCTATACTCATTATATATCAACAGGTAAGCTTATTTATCTAATAATGCACGTCGAGGAACCACGTGGTTGAACATTACAGACAGCTCCGAGGATATCTTTAGATACTCAGCACAGCGTGTCATTCATGCTGATCAGGCAGTTCAACAGCTGTTGGCCAATACGTACCGGTAAACCCTGCATTATTCTTAATGTATAAGTTGTACTTCATGTTTTACGTCTAACTTGCATTAATATTCCCACATACCGCATGCAGATTGCCAAAAAAAAAAATCTATCTACGTTGCATTGGGCACTGAAGAGGCGTTTTCTCCGTTGACATGGTGTTCAAATACGAAAATCAGGTTCAATGCTCTGTGAATTGGCGATTGTATTCCGAAAACTTATGGAGCAAGCAAAGGGCTTTTTCCCTTGCAATATTTCCAACAATGGCCATGCAGGCCAACTCTGCAATGATTGAAAAATGAGACAATTTTCTCAGAAGTTGTCTGTTACATGTGTATAATTATGTGTCTTAGCCACAACAATGAGTTTATGCTAAAGGCGTGATTTCTTTTAATCACTTTCACAAGGAATTGCACGTTTCTCGTCCCCTGATTAACATGAACATTAAGACATAAGAACCATCATTTACTAACTAATATAGCACTGTGGCGATCTCTTTTTTTGCTTAGTTTTCTGCAATCGATTGGTCTAGTGATGATCTGCGCTGTTGTAATGGCTAACGTAGGGGGCTAGAGACCGGCCAACACGAGTATGATCACCAAATGCGATAATTTATGTCACCCTAGAGTGTCCGTGGGCAAGACACATTTCCTAGCCTAGTACTAAAAGGTCATCTGTGGAACATGTACTGTAATGCTAAAAAGTATGCACTGTACATCAATAGGATGAAACCAAGACCGGTATATGCCTCGTATATCCTCCACAAGGCGTTACCCGAGATACAACATTGGCAGCTTTCCTCTTCCTAATAGACATCAATGTTCTGTCGACTCATCACAAACTTTCTCCACAACAAGGCTCTTCCCTCTGGTAATGTAGACCTACTACCACAGGGATCAGCTTGAATCAATGCATAATTCGAAACTATATGTTATATATACTATATATGACTCAAGCACCTGTGTACTTTATGGTCTTAAGCTATGATGACACGGCGATCCTGCAAGCGGATTCATATATAAAGCCTTTATTATTAATAGGAATGGGCAAGATAACAAGCAGATTGAATTCAATCCTGAAAAAAAGCGAATACAAGCAGAAGAGGCATAATGTTAAGCTCCCAAACTCGACTTGTGCAATATTTTTATTCTTTTTTAGGAAAATGAAAAGAGCCTAAAACTTGTGCATAACATTTGACAGCAAGCTTACTTGGCGCATATAATGCATTCGACTTGAAAAGCCAGACCACAGGGGTTCGAAGTTTGTATAAATAGCCGTAAGAGTACTTTAACTTCAAACCCATGTGAACCAGACCACTTTATTTATATAGGAGAATCTATCTTCGTGTCTAGATAAGTTATTAAAGATAGGACCCAAAATAACGTAGACCTACGTCCTCATGGGCATACATGTGCTGCACTGGTATAGCAGTATACTCTGTATAGGCATGTTCTTCTTCTCGGCAAAGCATGCGCTTGAAACGGCATACCAGTGTAACGAACCGAGAAAATGAACCTCTCAAGGACACAAACACATCCGATCAGTGAACAACACTGTCGTACACTGAACGGTTGTGTTGTCTATATGTATACCAGCATGTTCTCTCAAACAATGCATTAGGTTCCTAATTTGCATAACGTTCAACGTTACACCAGCCTGGACTGCCGGCATGAACTATATTGTTTAATTATTGATACCTTCAAGACATAAAGCAGCAACAGCGTCCACTACATTTATCTAGAAACTGATATTTTATCCGTTAATTTCTACCGGCATGAACTATATTGTTTAATTATTGATACCTTCAAGACATAAAGCAGCAACAGCGTCCACTACAGTTATCTAGGAACTGATATTTTATCCGTTAATTTCTACCGGCATGAACTATATTGTTTAATTATTGATACCTTCAAGACATAAAGCAGCAACAGCGTCCACTACATTTATCTAGGAACTGATATTTTATCCAATAATTTCTACCGGCATGAACTATATTGTTTAATTATTGATACCTTCAAGACATAAAGCAGCAACAGCGTCCACTACAGTTATCTAGGAACTGATATTTTATCCGTTAATTTCTACCGGCATGAACTATATTGTTTAATTATTGATACCTTCAAGACATAAAGCAGCAACAGCGTCCACTACATTTATCTAGGAACTGATATTTTATCCGTTAATTTCTACCGGCATGAACTATATTGTTTAATTATTGATACCTTCAAGACATAAAGCAGCAACAGCGTCCACTACATTTATCTAGGAACTGATATTTTATCCAATAATTTCTACCGGCATGAACTATATTGTTTAATTATTGATACCTTCAAGACATAAAGCAGCAACAGCGTCCACTACAGTTATCTAGGAACTGATATTTTATCCGTTAATTTCTACCGGCATGAACTATATTGTTTAATTATTGATACCTTCAAGACATAAAGCAGAAACAGCGTCCACTACATTTATCTAGGAACTGATATTTTATCCGTTAATTTCTACCGGCATGAACTATATTGTTTAATTATTGATACCTTCAAGACATAAAGCAGCAACAGCGTCCACTACATTTATCTAGGAACTGATATTTTATCCAATAATTTCTACCGGCATGAACTATATTGTTTAATTATTGATACCTTCAAGACATAAAGCAGAAACAGCGTCCACTACATTTATCTAGGAACTGATATTTTATCCGTTAATTTCTACCGGCATGAACTATATTGTTTAATTATTGATACCTTCAAGACATAAAGCAGCAACAGCGTCCACTACATTTATCTAGGAACTGATATTTTATCCGTTAATTTCTACCGGCATGAACTATATTGTTTAATTATTGATACCTTCAAGACATAAAGCAGCAACAGCGTCCACTACATTTATCTAGGAACTGATATCTTATCCATTAATTTCTGTATGTTCGAGTTTTTTACACGCATATACTGCACAATAATGTCAGAATGAATGAAGAACCTTTTCTTTTTCTTACATAGGATTAACCATAATTAATACAGAAGAAACCCCTCTGATGATTTTATTACGATACAAAACCAGCGCACCAAGGCAATCATAACAGCTTTGACATTTCCATAACATCAGAAAACGTCATTCCATTAAACCCAATGAGTTCAGAACCCCTAAAAATGCCCAACTATGGAACGCCGTTTGCACAATAATTCGCTTAGACCATGGGTTTAACAGTTAAACATAGGGTTTAACACTTAAACCCATAGTTTAACAGACTTGAAACCATATTTTGCTGAAACCATAGTTTAAAGTCTGAAACTAAAGGTTCAAGTGATTTTCCATTAAACCCTATGTTTAACAGATACTGTAGTTTAAAGTCTGAAACCTAGGGTTTAAGCGATTTTCTCTTAAACCTATAGTTTCTGGGGCATAAACTATCGTTTAAAAAGTATTTTTTCTTTAAACCATGGTTTCAACCCTTAAAACATGGTTTCTCAAGCCATTTGCACAGTAATCCTGTTAAACACATCGTTTAAGCAGAGACATAGATAACATGTCTCTGACTATAGTTTAAAGTTCGGAAACTTGAAACCATAGTTTAAAGAGTTGAAACCTATGGTTTCAAGTCTGTTAAACTATGGGTTTAAGTGTTAAACCCAATGTTAAACTGTTAAACCCATGGTTTAAGCGAATTATTGTGCAAACGGCGTTCCATACTCAACCCCCGCTGTTCCACATGGAAGATGATAGACCGGTTCCCAGTCTGAGGGTGTTCCCCTCCCCATTCGATACAGGGTACCAAACGTCACACGGAAGAGGATAGTCCGTTTTAAGGAAAACATTTCACAAAACATGGAAAGGCCGCTGGATAAAAGCCTGGAAGACACGTGAGTATACAAGCTGGATTGCGGCGAAATTTAACTTTATTTAACTATTTTATCCATGTTCGAACGATCATTCCATGAATTATAATATGCGAAATTGTTAAAATAAAATGGGTTTCGTCCGAAAGAATTTCGCTCCTTCTGATGAGTTTAGATCCCAGATATCTATATTCTATGCAGAAACACCGAAAATACCTTTAATGATTCGTCGCATAGAAACATTAAATTTGAACGATGTCTCTTAACCAGGGTGAGTTGGCTTATATTAGAAGTAATGTTACTACCGTGTCTGTCTGGGACAACCAGACATCAGCCACAAGACGTTACGACATCGTATCTAGCTTCATATCTATAGAGTAGGATACGTTTTGTGCATGGTATGTTGAAAGCTGTCCAAAATATGACGGAGCAAAACTCACTTTCATGTATGGAGGTAGTCTAGTATGGAGGTTTCAATGCAAGACTAACATCAATCTTTTGTGAGGAACTTAATACAGGTTTGCACTGATAAAGTCGGTGATTTGGATGATGTTTCATGCTTTTGCTGTTATTACTTCACTTTGTCACGTTAGTTCAAAGTAGTCAAAATAACTTGACGTGAAGATTGCATTTTATTTTCCGATGGGGCAATCTAACAGGATATAATACTCAATATTTCCTGATCACGTCGAATTAGTTTGACTTCTGTTGAAAGTAGTCATTTGCTGTGTTGTAGGTTCCGTGTACCTGGAGTATCTGGTGTGATGTGTACAGATAATCATGGACTTTGTCTGGGAGTGAAAGGTGTTGCCAACAGAGAGGTAGCAGGTCACATTGCCAGTATAGCTGAAAGTGCCTCGAGACTCAATCCCAACATGCCTAGTCCAGTGGTCTCTATAGAGGGAGATAATGGGTAAGTGCCAAAGGTTTTGCTCTCTAGTTTGGAATGCAGGGACAAATATCACTTGACATACCAATATAATCAATCAATGCTATCAATTTATACACATATATTGATAATACAGGTATGTTAAAAGGGTTTCTGTGTCACTTTAGAGCTCAAGCCTAGAAATGGTCCTTTCAGGAAAACCATAACCTTCCTGGATAATTGTTTACACAGCATTAAATACAATACAAACAAATAGGTATGTCAAACAACATTGGTCCTTGTGGTTTGAAAGGGGATTTTGCCTGTTAATTTTTGTAAAAATGATGCTAAAATTGTTTTTAATTGAAATGCATGTTTTTCAATTCATTGCAGTTAATGGTCACACTTACCTTTGATGAGCAATTCAATTTGCATCAGACTATGGCATGGTTTTGCTTTGCTTTATGCTAATTTTGAAGGCCTTTGCACTTTGATTGTTAGGGGTCATATCCAGGAATTGGGGGTCATTTTCTATATAAGTTGGCGGATATTTCCTGCTATAGAAACCCAGATAACAAAATGACAAAAATTGTCTTTGAAGACGAGTTTAACTAGCATTCATTAAAAATATTTTTTACAAAAAGACAGTTTGTTCATGAGGAATTGCAATGTTTTTAAAAGGTCATCTTAAATTTCATCTGTTTCAAGTCAGCATTTAATTGATTTGTCATTTTTTTGATAGCAGTATTAATAACAATTATGAAGTGTGGCTAAAAACTGTTTCTATAGAAACATTGGAGGCATTCTGTTGTTGTGGACAGTCAAGAGATTGAGACCAGGTCCAAGGTTGATCTAATTAGTCAAACCAATTCTGAGTGTTCTTGGACACTATTTAACAAACCTTTACTAGTAACTGGTATGTTACTAAGGTAGCATGGATTAGTGATCTGATGTAGATATAGCTGAGCAATTATTTGAACCTTTAAAAGACCCAATGTTTGATAATTTAACAAATTGAATCAAATTAAGATCAAATATCAGAGGTCTATAAAAGAGGATTATTTCAATTGCTCACTTACATATTTCTTCTTCAAAATCTTTTTGCGGGTACTCATTAGAATCGTCTTGTTAATGTTTTTTCCTGTAGCTTTGAAACAATTTAATGTGCACGCTTATCTGTACCCCTGACATGTTTAACCCTTAGAATGCTGGGTAACTTTCTAAAGAAAGATTTTTGTGTGGCCTGCTTTCCAAAACCTTAAACATCTGCTAAATTTTGATGAGGAAAGATACCCAGAGTAGCAAACAGGTTAGATCACAGGCCAGCTGCCGATTTACTTGGTGGCTGGCCTGGATCTAACCTGTTTGCATAAGCATGAAGTCAGTTCTAGCATTATAAGGGTTAATTAAATTTTTTCCTGCATTATTGATGTACATGTAAATGTCTCTCTGTTTCAGCACCATTCTAATAAAACGAGTAGAAGATATAACAATGGCAGTATACAAATCTCCAAACTAAAGACCAAGGGAACAGAAATGAACTTTGATCACATCAGTCTGACTAAATCACCAATACAGATTTCGTTTGTTAATTGAATGTGGTTATAAATTTAACATTGTGTTATAGATATCTTATTCAGTGTAATATTGTGATTTTTCTTATGAATTATTGTATGTATGATAGATGTCTTTTGTAATGCTTCTCAAACAAATGAGAGTTTTTAAGAAATTAATCTTATTTAAGAAGTGTAGGAGGCCTCCATGGTCTAGTTAAAGGTACAGTAAAGAACTTGGAATCACATGGCCCCATTCCGCGCAGGTTCAAATCCCAGTGACCGCTTTTGGATCTACATGAGAGGTAGTCTCCGGACTGACTTAAAGAATGCAGATGGTTTTACCTGACTTTACCAGCCCTTATGATCAGTTGAATATGGAGTCTACCTCCATCATCATGAGTCAGACATCATGACAAAACTGAAATAAAGTTGATGCCATGTAAAAACTTATATAATAATGATAATAAAATGTGTTTCCAAAATCATAAATTTCTTCCTTTTCTCAAAGCCTCCATTGACTTGTAATTATAAACTTTATTTTTTCATATGAACCATTGTTTTAAGGGGTTCAGGGTGTCAGCCACTTGTGCAGCAGATACATGAACCTCAGAGATGTGAGGATTAGTTGATTGCACTGTCAGTTGCATGTTTTTCTCCAGGTTCTGCCCTTGTAAGTTGTGGACTGTGGCCTCCTTCTTGTGGTTAGAGTACAAAACTTAAAATCACATGACACCTCTAAATGTCTGTTCCAACCACAATAAGCTTGCTTAAGGAATTGTCAATGGTTCTACTAAGCGAAATCAACCCTTATGGGCAGTTAAGCTTTGAGTCCTCCTCAAACAATGGCTGGTCAGGCATCAAAATATACCTGAACTACTGATGATTCAATCATAACCCTTAAAGTGCTGGAACTGACTTCATCCTTATGCAAACAGGTTATATCTAGGTCAGCCTCCAAGTAAATTGGCGGCTGGCCTGTGATTATACTGTTTGCTACTCTGAGCATCTTTCTTCATCAAAATAAGCAGATATTTAAGGTTTTGGGAAGCAGACAACAAATATATTTTTAGAAAATTACCCAGCATTCTAAGGGTTAAATCCCCACCAAACAAATCCAGTGTGGGTGGTAGCTGGTATAACACTGCAACAGGGTAACTGCTTGAAATCGGTTCCAGGTCAATAAATAGGGTTTTGTTTGTTTATAAGACGCTATTATGCCATGTCCATTTGTCAGTTATGTTAGGGCTTTCATTGGTTCATCAGTTCTAGGCTAGTGCTCTGAGGTGTCTTGCCAAAGGACACTAGAAACCAGAGGTACTGGTCATGTTCAAACACAGGACTTCAGAGTTCTAAATGCTACCCAAACTACTAGGCCAATCAAGACTTTCTTTAAACGGGTAGTTCTAGTTTGAATCTAGATAGCAGGCACTGGGTAGTTCTGTTTCAAATCAAGGGAGCATGTATAATTATTTGAATGGTTTGATGGTTCAATGAAAGACTACAGCAAGTCCTTCACAGAAATGAAGTGAAGGACTTGTTATAGTCTTGCATTGAACCCCAAAACTGTTCTCTTAATATAACTTTTCGGGTCTTGCATGGCCCAGTGGTTAATGTGGCGGACTTGGAACTCAGGGGTACAGGGTTAGAGCCACACAAGCTCTGGTCTGTGAGTGATCTTTGGCAAGTCACTTCAGAGCCCTATCCTAGTACTGGTGGATCCAGGAAAGCTGTTACATAACTGAAAAATTGTAATGGCCTTAAACAATGTACAAACAATAGCTTTTCATGTCTGGTCATATCTAAAGGTTTGTCTGCCTAGTGTCAAAGGGTTGTGAGGTCAAGAAGGATAAATACTCTTTTACTTTGGTCTTTTACCAAATAATACCTTGAGCAATTAATGGGTCTTTCTTTGCATATGACTAGAAAGAATTATAGTTAAAACAGGAATTGAACTTGTAAAAATGATTGAGTCTACAATAGAATGTCTTAAAACAATTCTTATTTAATTTCAACTTTTGCTCTTTGAAAGACTTTCATTGTATCTGATCCCAAGTCTGAACGATTACAAAAGAATTGTTTGACTTTGATCAATATTCAAAAAATGATAAAAATATTGCAATGGAACCTTTGTTAGTTTTAGTGCTTATAGATTTTCATTCAGTGCCATTCTGCAGAAAATCCCTCTTTTATTGAAAATTTAACTTGGACATTTCTCCACATGTCCGTTTTAATAACCATTTATGGCATTATTTTCATACCCTCTAATTGTCACTTTGCCAATGAACTGTGTATCAGAACCCATTTTACTTATTGTCCGTGGGATTTGCTTTCAATTTTTCCCAACTTGAAAATACCTCAAACCAAAACAGGGCTGTGCATTTGCCTACTGGTCAACTTTAAAGGTGGACAGATCCTAATCAAATTGGACGATATTTCTTTAGTAGCAACATTTTTACATGTAGTTGGAAAAGGAGAAATTTCCATCAAGTTCTATTTTCCCATCAAAAATTCATGAGAGGCAATAACATTCTTTTGAAAATGGTTAAACAAAATGTCACCTTCAATTATTTAAACAAGCTCCTATTATTATGAAAAAACCCAACACCACCCATTCTGCCAGTAGTCTTACAAATGGTCACAAGTTTTTGTTTTGAGTCATTTTCTAGTATTGACAATTACAAAGGAAAAACCTTGCAATAGAAACCAAGAGATATTGAGAGTACAACCAATTTCACACCTTACAATGTCCGCAATGAAGCATAGCTAGAAAAATTATCTTTGGATTTATAGTCCCCTGTGGGGATTAATCCCGGTTCGCCAGGACAAGAGTCCAAGACAATAACCGCTGAGCTAAAGAGTCAGCTCCAAAATGCAGATGTCAGGTCTCTATCGATTGTCGCTATGCTGTAGAGAGTGAGGAGGTCACATGACAACCTCAATCACAAAAGTTATCTGGTGAAGACAGGAAGAGATCAAGGGACTGTTTTTAATTGGTTTATGATAAGCAGAGATGGTGTGGTTAGTAAGATTTAAGACAAGTCACCGAGGTTTATTCCTGATAGTGGCTCATTATTTCATTGAGGAGTGTCCTTGGCCATGGTTGTCTTCCTACCCTTTACAAAACCCCAAATTTTCAACTGTCCCAAATTGAAAGTTTCCAGACGACATTTCAGAATGTTATGAAATTGAAAAATGATCTTCTGATAGGGCAGAAAACATTGTGGGGAAAGGAGAATTTGCTCTTAACGAGCAATTTCTCCTCTCCCAACAATGTTTTCCAAAGTCGTCTGCAAAAAAACCCAGGTCAAATGTCATTATTGTATTGTAATGGGATACTACAAGTAGAAAACCCTAGAAGGCACAAAGTATAGTGTGATATAACTTAAAGCTTATTGAAACTGGCAACAATTTCAATCAATTAAAATAGATCAAGGTAAGATGAGAAAAGATCTAAAGAAAATTTGGTCATCAAATGGAAGCTTTATAAACAACTAACAACATATTTATCATAACATTTATTTCGATTCTCAATTTGTATTTTTTTGTAAATTCTTGACTTAAATTATACTACATACTGAGAAATACAACATATTCTGTCAAATTTGAAAATGAAAGCTTAATTAACCAAAGTAAACAATTATCATCTGATGATTTTAATTTTTACGAGTCCCATAATTTTGAGTAAAGTTCAAGATCCAATATGGTCATAAAATGGCAATGTTTCTTTTTTTTTTTTGAAAAGGGTTGATCTATGATCCAACTTAAACACACCAAAGACAAGTTGAAAAATGATAATTCACAGATTTGATACAAAATTGATCAAAGAGCTATTTCACATATCTTTCTCCTGTTGTAATAGAATGATTTACAATAGACTTCAATACACAATAGATAATACACAATCCATACCTAAGAGTAAAACTGTCCTCAAGAAAAACAAAGTCTACATAATTATGATCTTGTCAGAATGTTCTCTATTTAACCAATAGCTGATACAAGAACCTCGGAGACATGGGGATCTGTTGATCGGACTGTCAGTTGCATGGTGACTCCAGATTCTGCCATAGCGAGTTTTGCCCTGACAAGTGCATCATGGCCCCCTCTGTACACACCAGCCATGTATAGGGTGTGAGAACTTTTACCATCAGGAACTTTATCCGATCTTTCACAAGGCTGCATACCAAGGAAGGTTATAATGTTCTTGACAGCATCTGGAGAGAAGAAAAGTTGTCAAAATCTTTCAAATAATGTAGAATTGTAGAAAATCTTATTCTAAAAGCAGATAATCCTAACAGCGAATACATGATAGCTAAAGAAGTCAGAAAAAAACTGCTGGCAATTGCTTGTATAAACAATATAATCAATCTAAATTCCATCATCAAACACTTATCTGCTAGATAGGTTAGCTGTTTTCAACATACAATCAATCATATAGCTGTGTATAGTGCACCAATCCATGCTCTTGGTATTTCCTCCCCAACCGGACACTGTACCATTTCTATGCCAGTCAGCATTCCGACATGCTCACAATTAATTATTGAGTTGAATAACATATGTCACATTATTTTATATTACTCAGGGTTTCAAACTCATATACTGCTTTAATTCAAAATTTGACATGCTATCAAGCCCTAATATAATGTATTTGAGGTGTTTACCTTCCAGATTTTTCATTGAAGACAAGGCAAAAGTGTCCTCCAACTCATTCTCTGGTCCAACCTCTTCCCAGGAGGCTCCAAAGTTGGGCTTCATCACTTTCTGGACATGGTCTGCAACCATCACTTCTATGTCCTCAAGCTGGGGAAATAAACTTTCATTGTGAGAAAGGGAAGAAAGAAGCATTTATGATAAGGAAAGATCGGTTACAAAAATCAACCTTTTCTTTCTTTCAAATATCATTCTGCCAAATTTGACTGTAAATGACAAATGTTCATAAAATAACTTTTCATTTTTCATTTCCATCATCTGTAAATGTCTATAATACAACAAGAAACAGTACATAAAGTCTGCATAATTAAAATGTTACAAAGACAATCCCTCTCTCAGAAGGGTATATCTAGCTACAACAATTAAGCCGAAAACCCAGCCAGAAATATTTCTTTTGCTTTATTCCTTCATGTTGAATCAGTGATTTACATGAAAAATGTCATTATCATCTTGTGTTTTTGTTTAGTTTTTTTTTCTATCTTGTTCAAGGCTGGCACAATAACCAAGCTTTTATCATAAAAGCCTTCATCATTTGCTAACTTAGGCAGACTGACAGTTTAACAATTATTTATTTGAGTTTTAACAATTATCTTAATTCACCCATAGAATGCGGGGTAATTTTCTAAAAATAGATTTTTGTGTTGTCTGCTTTCCCAAACCTTAGATATCTGCTTAATTCTAATGAAGAAAGATACTCAGAGTAGCAAACAGGTTGGATCACAGACAAGCCACCAATTTACTTGGCGGCTGGCCTGGATCCAACCTGTTTGCATAAACATGAGGTCGGTTCCAGCACTATAAGGGTTAAGACTGGTGGTACACTACACCTACCACATATTCATCATCATAGCCCTCATCATCTGCCTCGCCTGTGTTTGGGTCACAGTCCTTCACTATAAACTTCAGGGTACAGCTAAACGAACCAGTCACTGTGAATAATGGTAAGAAGTTGATTAATTATTTATGATAAATAATACACCCTCTACATACATTGATCTATCTTTAATAATGAGATCATAACAATTAATATGGCTTTACAGATTTCTTCATTTAGGAATTTGGAATTCTTATTACTTGAGATTAGGAAATGTGGACACTTATTTGTATTGGGAAGGGCATTTGCTCCTGGTAGCACTTAAATAATCTAAAAAATCCTTAACCAAAAAACCTTGAATTTTTCAAGATCAGCATAAGCATAAATGCAGTCTGGCTATTCATCTACATTTTGCAACTTCATAAATAAACCAGTGCACATTAACTATTCCATACAGAATGGATGCTCTATTTGATAAAAGCAATACTATTCACATACTGAGGGCTCAAATGAAGACAAAAGAAAATCCTTTATATTTGTGAGATATCGTGAGACAAGTGCAGAAAAAGAGTTGAAATTTACGGACAAGTAAATCAAAATCAGATTTGGCAACCCCTGGTAGGTGAAAAGTTAAAAAACCAGATTCATCCACGACATATGAGAAATATCTTCATTATCCTGTCAGGGGTAAATATAAGTGTGATGCAATACCAAGGGTTGGATCCTCCTGTGGAAGCCTAACGAGGGTGTAAGTTGTTCCTGGTGTGTCATATGGTAGTTTAGGGCATGGGATCATCTTTAGGACATCGAAACTCTCCGAGGGTTCCATGTGGACTGTCACCTTCTCCAGCACTTGATCATTCAGTGTGTTTGTACAGTCAAACTAAAAGCAATTAAAAAAGAACATAATGGTTTAAAAATTCATTTAAATGTTTTTATAAATGTTAAATCTATGTTCAGGTCACACATAGACAATATAGATATTAAATTCTACATTCGAATATCTTGATTTTAGGATAGCAATAGAATACATGAATGTCTTATCTAGATATATATATCAACAGGGTTTCAGATTAATGGCAGGCCATCCACCCAACAGGCTTTACGTAAGTTTGGCTTGATTTGAAAGATTTCAAAATTATTTCAGATAAGCAAAACAATTTCATTATTTAATGGTGTATCAAAGAAAAAAACAAAGTAAATCTGACATCATAAAAAATACAAAGGCATATTACTCTACCACTCCTCAAATGCTCTAGATACATAAATATGATTTCAACTATCTACACAAATTCAGAAAGTGTTAACATCTTCCTCCTATATAATCGTTTGGAAAAGCAGCTTACCTGGAACACAATGTAGTTAGAGTATGTGTGTTTGATACACCTGACCATGTACTCTGTCTCAGACTCGGTCAACTCCGCAGGCATGGAAGATGATTTGAACAAAGGTCCAAGATTGGAAAACTCCGGTACAGATGCCAGTTGTTCTGAAAGGACAATCATCTTGTTTGTTTTAATTGGGTTGTTATACTTTGTCAACAGTTCCTCAAATGAGCTATTTCTTTTATATCACAATAGCTCCATATCCAATCCCAGAATTTTTTTCATACTTTAAAATTGACATCGACATTTGCTTTCACCTTTGACAAGTCATGAAATTCCACACCGAAAGTTTACGATACACATGGGTACACAATAATTGATTTGATATCTAACTTTAAGGTTGCTATACTAAGCTCTTTTATTTTTCTCTAAGCTAAAAGGGCCTTCAATATCATCTCATTTAACTTGTGATCCCAGCATTGGCAATGAACATCCGATAGTATAGGCATCATGATGTTAACAAATCAAATGAAGAAACAGTCTGTCTTCTTCAGCAGAAAAGATTGTTCATGCCATTTGACTCGAATTTAAAACATGGATTCAATATGAATATAGCTATCAAACCAAAGAACAATCCTAGACAAAAGTCTCAGACACAAGTACTAAAATAAATCCAACCCCAAATAAAATGGATATTCACATGAATAACCAGATTTATGATCATTTGAATTTGAGAACATGATAAAATCAGGTAAAATATAATAACTTTAAAAGCACAACTTGACTGGGAAGGATTTCAACCTCAACAACCAACTCAACGCTCCATCCAAGCCTGGGAAGGAACCTCCCAAGACGTCCAAAAAGGACGCTAATCTAGGAGACATAACCTTGTCAACCACGGAATATGTTCCCACACAAGCTCCTAATATACATGGTCCAGATTTGAGCAACACAGGAGTTTCACCTCAGCCAAGTTCTTCTCTTAAAATATCAGAACTTACCTGCATATACATCCTGCCTGGAAGCAGCCACCTTCTCGGATGATTTAGAAGAGACACTATCTCCGGAATCCTTGCCTGTAAAGTATTAAGACCTTTCAAAGAATTTATTACAAGGAAGCAGTTAACAACCCTTGGAAAATGTTTTCATTTCCTTGGCTTAATACCCCTAATAAAATTCCTACTATATATATATAAAGCATAAGTGGATGATGATTCAAGTAAACTCAACAAACCACAACATGAAAAGATGCCAAAGCTAAGCAAAAATGAATACTGGAAATAACAATTCTCATCAATTTGGAAACTTCTGCCTTTCTAAGAGATTGCTCTTTGTCAATATGAATAGCCTCTTTCTCTGGATATGACATACAGTGTGTATGGTGTTTAATGCCATATTAATAGTTTTTTAGTAATGTAACCACTTTTCTTGATCAAACAGTACTAGGCTAGGGCTCTGTACTCACTTTCCAGAGGTCACTTCAATGAAACCAGAGGTGTAGGTGGGGCTAAAACCCGGGACCTTGAGTTTGAAATCCACCAACTTTACCACTAGGCCACAGTAGGAACCTCATGATGTACAGTCCTTATATGAAAGTAATATCTGTCTGTAACTGTTAACCCTTAGAATGCTGGTTTTTTGTATCGTCTGCTTTCCAAAACCTAAAATATCTGCTTATTTTTGTTGAGGAAAGATACTCAGAGTAGCAAACAGGTGAGATCACAGGCAAGCCGCCAATTTACTTGGCAGTTGGCCTGGATCTTACCTGTTTGCATTAGCATGAAGTCAGTTCCAGCTTTATAATGATTAAATAGGTTGAGTATGTTACCTGCAACAGGTCTCTGTTCAGTGAGAGGCTGGGTGGCCAATGGAACAGTCTTCATGTCAAAGGGCTTATCAGTCGGCTCTAGAGTATACTGATGGAGAGCTCTCTCAAGTCCAACAACCGACACCTGTAGACCTGTAAATGGACAAAAAAACAGTAGTTATTAAACAATTACTGCATACAACAGTCAAAACTTGACATTAAAAGCTGACACATAAATGTATTTTTGATGTACAAATTAAATAACAATAGCTTTGACAAGAAGGAAAAATGAACAAGCCCATGTCTTTCCTTATTATCACAATGCTGTCTTAAAGCTTTCTATTGCAAGCCTACTGACAGTATCATTAGATTTACAAAGACCTGATTTGAAGATTGTGACATGGAAAGAGTGAAAATCCATATACAGTGTAATATATTAGATTTTAAAGTAGTTCTATTGATGAAGATCTGTTAATATTGAATCAAAAGTTTCTTCTTTTAAATTTGTTACACAGTAGTAGGATGTCTGAGTTGACAAAGCTTAATTCTTGTGGGATCAGTTTCAAATACTTTTATGCAAAAATTATGCCTCCAACAAAAAAATCTCTTCTTGCCATGAAGAATTGATCTTGGCTAAAATGTTAAGCTTATCTTTTTAAAAGAAACTTTAGAAAGAGATGTTTGTAAACCAGAAAGTTTAATGACCCACTTACCATTCAGGATATAGGCAGAGTTAAGTGCCTTTTGCTGTTCCTTCAGAATTCTCACATAGAATGTTGCCCTGTCTCGCACCTCATCATCCGAGTCTAACAAACATCTCTCTAACAGCACCACACAGCTATCCAGTAGCTCATCACAGTGGGCACCAAACTTGGCCATAGCAGTGACAGCAGCTGCACGTACCGCAGCATTCTCCAGTATCACACGATTGTAGATAAATCGGATGTACTTCGAGGGAGTTGGGGTTCTTGGTCCTTCTCGCCCCAAGAGATGGAGGATTCTCGTGGCGAGGACAGTGTGCTCACAATCCTCTATAAACTCACACAAGTGAGCGAGGCCAGCTTCCTTGGCTTCTGCATTCTCCTCAATAATGATGATGACACTATTTACAATGGCCTTCTTGTACTCAAACCCTCCCTCTTCTCTCAGCATGGAGGACAGAAAGCTCATCATGACTCCATGTTTACGAGGGAATTTCAGGCACAAGGACTGAATGGCCTGCACAACAACAATCTTGAACTCATCAGAGATCTCTGACATAAACGAAGAGATCTGCTTCATCAGTCTGTCAACACTGCTCTCACTTCCAGTCTGAAAGTATACAGGAATGAAAAATTGGTTATCAGATTTGATTATTCAGGTTGCTTGTTTCTAGATATAGGATGGTCTGTCATCTTGATAATTCACATGTCTACATAAATATGTTATAAACTAAATAATTCCAGCTCAATCTATTCAAATTTTCAGCCTGATAAGGCCTTCATCAGGAGAATCTTTATTTCCAACTACATTTTTCTTTATGGGCTTAAACTGTATACATAAAGTATTTATGAACGTCATTGTTTATATTCACGTCGAAAGATGACGTCATCGTAAACAATGACGTTAAACCTCTTTCTATTTACTCTTTATAAACTGTTTTCCTTAAGACATACTTGTGTCTTCTTAGGTGTGAATTGTGAAAAATTTACTCAAATGTGGTTTAACTAGGTGTAAACAATTTTTGTATCATATTGCAGATTTCCTGGAATTAATCAAGGTTTTTAGGGTTCGGAAAAGGGCGGAGAGGCTTACAAACTTACTACAGTGAAATGCAAAATATGACTCTTACACCAGCAAATATATTTTTGACAACCATAATGACAGATATGATAGGTTATTTACATGTTACAAATTACAAACCATTGAAATACAGACACAAGTATCTAATACTTATAAGAAATAAAGTTTCTTTAAAGTTCACTCCTGTATGTTTAGTTGGAGATCTTAACTTTTATCACGGCATAAAGTAGTCCTTTATACAAAATTTGCAATTTTCTGGCTTCTTTAAATAAAAATGCTTTTACAACAGGATGTCATCATTAATCATGAGGCAGTGTTTGATGTTATAAAAAAAATAATAATAAAATTAGACAATGAGTATTTTATAGGGATGGGAACGAATATTCGAATAGCGGGTCGAATATTCGAATAGCAAAATAGTATTCGAATATTCGATTTTAATGAACCCATATTACTGTATGTTTACCATAAATTTTATTAAAAAATAATGTTGTTTTATTTTCATTTTTTTCCTCTAAACCGATCCCAAATATCGAAGAACTTGCGTAGCTCCCAGGTGCAGTTACGATGTTTTTACAACGTATGTCACACAGTAAAACACCTGTGACAAATTACCACATCTTTTGACAGTTTGCAAAACGATTAATTCCTAAGTGTGAAAATAGTCGATTTTAAGCCGCTAAATCTAACACCTTAATGATTTGCACTTGCTCCTTATTATCCTTATTATCCAAAACAAGTCAATCACGCTAATTGACAATTGTCAGTGTCAACCAATCACGTAACTTGTTTGTCCTGAAATTCAACAATTACTCTTACAATAACCAATCGTAATCATGATTGCATATGCACGAAGACCAATCAAATAATGTGTTAGAAAGTATATTTTTCTTCAGAATAATTTGTCAAACTTATCTTCATTCTAATTTCTACATCTATTCGATGAACATCACAATGTCTCCATCACGTGTCTGGAATTACTTTACTCGTTCTGACGACAAGTCGAAGGCGACATGTAACCTGTGTAACCAGGACTTTGTATTCAAGAATACAACATCCAACCTACTGAATCACTTGAATGGCAAGCATCCATCCGTTTTGATAAAAAACTAAATAATGGTTATTACTGCTTTGATATTGCATGCACGTACATGTATACAGATATCGGCTATACACAAAAGGTTTGAACAGAGGACTAGTGTACTAGTATTCGGACATGCAGACATTCGGACATCAAAACGAATTCTAAAATCGAATATTCGAAAATATTCGAATAGTTCTAGTCGAATATTCGAATAGTGATTTCACTATTCGTTCCCATCCCTACTATTTTATGATTGTCTAAATCATTTTCATTTCTGTCTAGCACATTGTTTAAGATTATTTTAAGTCGGTAATCGATATTCACATGATCTAACCTTTAAGAGGGTAGTTATAGCCAAGGTTGCTATGCTCCTGTTGCTATCGGTGATCAGGTTCTCAAGGTCAAGGTTACATGCTGTAACAGCTGCAGGATGCTTCATTGCCACCTGGAGAGAAACAGACAAGGGAAAGTTGTAAATAAGGATCTTAAAAGTTTGTTTTAAATTCATTCTTAAAAAAGTAATGTAATAAACAGTTTCTCTATTAAATATGACTAAGCATTAGATAAGAAATCAAATATAAATATTCTACATCTTCCTATCAACACTGTTGTCAAAGGCTTAATTCAAGACCAATACAGTCCTTTACAAAGGTGGAAGACCAATCAAAGTCTTTCATGAAATCTTTTAGTCAGATTTTCAGCAATACTATGTTTCTTTGTTTTCATTCATCTTTATAATAAATTTTCCAGAATAAAAATATCATGCACATGGATGTATTTTGTATAAAATTAACAACAGCATGAAAATGGAAACATGACTAATCTCTTAGTAAACCAACACTTCAGGCTCTATGACAACGAAAAGCCATTCTTTTTCACATTTCCCCCCAAAATGTAAGAAATAATATTTTTCATAAAAATGTCTCTTAGTAAACCAAATTGATGAATATAGAAACACTGTACAAATTTACAGATTCATCTATAATTAAACTCCATAATTAAAATCAATCATTTAAGAGCAAAAGTACTCTCTTTTTTTTCTTTTCTTTTATATAATCAACTTAGTTCCAAAAGTAAAAGATGAATTTGTCAATATAGGTAAAATTCTCAATTTTCAAAGCAGTGTTTAAAGATCTCCGGTTTCTAATACCACTTACCTTGTTGAGTGTCCTAACCGCAGCAAATCTCAGTGTTGGCTTGGGTGAGCTACAGAACAGCTGCAGTACAGAAATAGCTGGCGCCAATTCTTTAGCTGTTGTTCCCTTCAAGTTGACAAGTGCATGAGCTGCCTCGTAAATCACAATCTCGCTCTTGTGACGGAGACAGTTCTCGATAAACTCAAACATGGGGCTGTCAGAACCAGCATCCTCTTCTTCAATCAGCTTACTCGCAATGCGGATCTAAAATAAAGAGTGTCATTTAAAGACCTCTTGCTTTTCTACAGTGTTCAAGATTCACACATCGATTCACACATCAAGAAAAGAATTATACTAAAGCAAATAAAATTCTCGTCTTTGTACAGATTCATTTATTTCTAATAGTCAGTCCAGCCAATAATCCCATTGTAAATCTAAGCAGTCTGTGTGTAATCATATGAGCAATGAAAACTAGATTGACAATTTAAGATATATGATAAACTTACCAATAGACAGTATGCATACAATGAAAACTAGATTGACAATATACTCTTTTGAATCACACAATAAGTTGATCAGAATTATTTATTTTGTTCATCAGTTTGACTTGTGATCTATAACAAACTTACCAGTAGACAGTATGCGTATGGAGACTTGAGAGAGTGCTTGCTGAACTTGCTGACAAGTTTGGTGACTGCTAGTTTGTCATGTTTCCTGATGTGGTACAACAATCCAAGGGCATGGTACTGAAATAAAAGATCTGCGTTTATTTCCTGAACATTTCTTAAACCATAAGCAAAATGCATTTGCTTACTTGAATATCTTTCCAGTCCAAATGTGGATGCTGATCAATGTTGAATTGTTAACATACTTGCAATCTCCTACCTGTTAACACTGTTTGGCATATTGAAGCAGAAAAGATTTTGATTTTGAAAAAGAACTGGTTGATGTACAAATAAATCTTACATATACACAAAATTGCATTGCATTATAAGTACCAAAGTAAACAAAAGTACTTTGAGGTTAATTTTTACATCATTTTTTTTAAAATGTCATCTACATATCGGTCAATAAAATACATTTTGTTTATTTAGAGCAGAAGTTCTTAATCCCAAGATATATTCCAAGAAAAAGACAAATTCCCCATAGGTGAATTTCATTGAGCTAATCGATTTCAGATAGCTTCCATGCTGTTTGCACCTACCTGTACCATAATATTGTCACTGGAAACTGCCTCCTGTGCCTCATTCACCCATCTCTTAGTGACTTCCTGACTCCCCTTGCTAAGATGCTGAAACAGATCATCATAGTGCTATACATCAATGTCATAAGTCCACATCATATCATTTTCATAATCAGTCCACTATCTCCAATTTTCTTAATCAGTTCACTATCTCGCATGTAATAATTAATCTATGTTCAAAAAAACGTAATGGCTTTATATTTAAGCGGAAGAGAATTTATGTTGTCAAATTGATTTGAATGACATGTATAGAAAACAATTGAGTAAGGATTCAATCTGTTGGAAACATGGACACACTTCATAAATCTGTGTACCAGACAGACCTGAATTAAATCTCAGTAGTGCCAGATCTTCATGAAACATGACTATCCAAACTATGGTATAGTGAAGATCTATAAAAGATCTATAAAAGCTAACTCTAAAAAGGAAACATTTGCCTATTGAAAGACATTTCAATTCCATTATTAAATGTTAAAAGAACTAGATATTGTGTGTATTTGTACAAAGTGTTAAGTGTAATCCATCTGTTATAGCTTTAATAGATATCATCATGAGTAAATAACCTCCCTCATGATATATCTGATTGTTTAGTATACATACAGATTACTAGAAAAGATAACATGGTTTTAAAAGAAATTACTCATAGAAAACAATTTTTCATTTATAGTTGTCATCTTTTGATTCTTTATGGCCTGTCAAAAATACCCATATAAGGGAAAGAACTGATTAGCCTCTGATTTACACTTACAAGAGAAGAGACTAGAGCTGCACTAGACACAGCATGGCACTTATCTACAATTGCCTGCTTCATGTATCTCTCTATACTCTGTAACATTGACGTCTGAAATAAACAACATACACATGTATATAAATAGCCATATATATTTTAGTATGGACACTTCAAGTATCCTCTAGTTATTGTTCCATAGTATCCCTGGGTGAAAAATCCACCACCTTAAACATGCAGGACCAAAGTATTTGCTATATTTGATTTCTTTCCCTGTGTTGTGATAACTCTTGAGAAAAAGGGTTTTACATTTATTTTTGGTGGAAGCTTGTACATTTCTACATATTTTCATTCACTACACTTCCCTGATCTAAGTTTTGTATAACTATTATATTGAAAGCCAGATAACAAAAGGGATATCAAATATGGGCATCTTCTCAAATCAACAAATGACTGTAGAAACCATAATGATTACTATTTAGAAAGGCCTTTAAATCATTGTAATGAAAAAAGGCTGACTTTGTGAGATAATAACACTAACGTCACTTAAAAAGTCTGCACATTTGTCTTGCATGATAACCTTTGAAATCAACATACCATTATCACCTGCAATACAATCAGCTAGCAAGAAATCAAGTTCTCTATGACACATTTTCACCAATTCCATTAAGCACGTCACCCTCATATATTTGAGGCTCATAAGTCAATTACATCATTTTGTAAGAGATATATTTACCAATTACTAAACAATAACGACATTTGACTAGTTTGTTGCAGACAACTCTGGACAACATTGTGGGAAAAGGGGATATTGCTCGCTAAGCAATTTCCCCTTTTTCCCACAATGTTTTCTCCCCTATCAGAAGATTATCTCAATTTCATCTCATTTTGAAACGTCGTCTGCAAACTTTTTCAATTTGGGACAGTTGAATACTTGGCGATTGGTAAAGGAATTGAATAAGACATCCCTTGTATTACTTACATCTGTTATAGAACAGAGAGCTCTGATAGCTGGTCCTCTAAACTGATCATCCTTTCCAGTCATGTCTTTCATCAAACTGTGATAAATAAGGATACACAATGAAGAACGACAATGTCAATAGCCCTTAGAATGCTGGGAAATTTTCTAAAAATAGATTTTTGTGTTGTCTGCTTTCTAAAACCCTAAATATCTGCTGAATTTTAATGAAGAAAGAAAGTCAGAGGAGCAAACAGGTTAGATCACAGGCAAGCTACCAATTCAATTGGTGGCTTGCCTGGATCCAACCTGTTTGCATAAGCATGAAGTTGGTTCCAGCACTATAAGGGGTAAAAAAGGGAATAATCAAGATCAAATAGGATGATGAATTGGGAAATCCCTACTCATTCATTTAGGATTTTGAAATTGGAGTAGATTTGAAGCAGACAGAAAATACTTTGAAAGATAAAATTTAACATGAGGCGAAGGCTAGAATCCACTGTAAACACAAGGTACAATTGCAAGTCAAACAATTTTATCCTTTTGTCACTTTTTCATTCTTTTGTCACAAGTGAGATAAAACAAGTACCTAAAAGTAGTAAGGCACAAAAAACATTTGTGAAGCCTTTTTTTAAGTTTAATACCACAAATATTGATAAATTTCTAGCAGAATTTCCTATGCAGAAGTGTTCATTCCATATTATGGGGTATAGGAACTATTTCTAATCATTTGGTACTATATAACTGCCTGTTATGCTGGGACTATTTTAATTCACATGTTAACTTTTCTCTTTCAGACAAGGATCAATTGAATGTCTGATTTTTAATTCTTCACATTTTAAAATATTTCAAATAAAGACTCCACCAACCTGCTGGTAACTATGATGACATCATTTGCCACCTTTGACATATCCTTGATACCCATGTACATTAATCTTCGAAGTATGGGCTGAAATAAATACATGTAAAATGTAGAAACAAAGTTAACGAATGGCATTAAAATCCCCAAACTATGTGAAACATATATATTTGCAGCCCCTTCATAAAAGCTATTTTTGGTGAATGCAGCAAATCAAAACAGATATCAAAGTGAGAATATTATTTGTTATTGGTTAGCAAAACAAATTAAAGCCCTATCATAATTATAAATAGTAATTGTATTTTCTTTTAATAACCAATAACGCTCCTTTCTAAACATACAGATGTCAACATAAGAAGTAATTCCTTGTTAAATTCTTTAATCTTTCACTAAACCATATTTTGCTGAATGATGAAATAATTTTATTGATTAACCAAAAAAATAATTTACTGCTTTTGCTCTAATAATTTTTGTAAAATACCATCATTCTTTATGAAACTAAATATTTTGACCTTTGATTATAAAGGTCCTCACTTACATCTTTACTCTGGAACAGTTTGGTCATCGCAAAGAACGCTTCTGTTGCCTCTGTACTGCCAATGGTGTTGTCCCCTTGGTTTATCATGTAGAGGATCTTGGTCAAAATGATTCCACATTTTCTGGGGTTGATAGGTGTTTCGTTAAAAGTTCTTGCCTGTAGAAATCCATATATCTTATTACTATGCCTGTAACAATACACTTAAGAAAAAAAAATTAATACAGTGAAACATAATCTTGAATTTTCACCTTTTATTTCATTAATACATGTATAACTAAAACTCATGAAGTATTAACAATTACATCATGAAGCAAAAGCAGTAGTTTGTTTCAATAATTCCCAATCATTGTCTTATCCAGGTTAAGCATCAAATCAGATATATTAGAGAGCCACTTTATTCTATATTCCATTGCATAGTTTTTAAATGGAAAATATATTAGGTCTATGTAGACAACATGTAGAAACCATGGAAACTTAACTTTATGTGAATCAGTATGGTATGAGTAGTCTTTCTTTTTTCCATTATTTCTTTCCACGCTAAAAGAATATTATGAATATTATGAATTTGCTATTCTATTTCACCTATTCACTAAGTTTATAATGTGATGAAAAATAAGCTTGCTGTTTTTTTTTGGGGGGGGGATTCAACAATTTTCCAGTTTGATTGCAGCTTTCACAAAACCACTATTGCCAGTTGGGATTGAACCCAGGACCTCCTGGTCATCTAAACCTCTAGGCCATACAGTATCACTCTCTGATACATGTAGAAACAAAAGTAGGCAAGTATGAATAAACTTTTATGTCTCTCTTTTGAAATTTCACTTACCTCTTGCAGAACTGATGTTTTATCAAGGTTATAGAATGGGTTCCCACCTCCTGGAACAAAAGAAACAAAACATCAGCATTTACTCCTTACAACCAACATGTGTGTCTTGAAACATATTACAATGATGAAAACAAGATTGACCTCTAAACTTTTCAAAGTTTATCCGTTATTTTAGACAAAAACACACAAAAAAAGAGGCAAAGTTTCAATCAATCTTTAACGATGCTTACAGCACATTTTAAGGATACCAGTTCAGTGATAATTTTACCTCTGCGTCCCATGTCATATACACATAAAAATTGCTGGGGACACGTCATTTCAAAAGACATGTGTCCTGCCGGAAACATTCTCATCAGCACAAGTAATGTTTACAATGTAGTAAACATCATGAAGCATGTTGTCTCAAGCTTTCTTTCTATCAAATCTGCATTGTTTTGAGTCATTTAAGCTAAGATTATCATTAATAACAAGTGTTATACTTTTTGTCTTGATCTTATAGCTTGGATCATTGGTACTCGGATGCGTAGTTTTACCCTTCGACACATAGTTTCAAAAGATGTGTGTCCAAATGGACACGATAACTTTCATTACTAAAATAAACACCGCCAGTTCATAACTTCTGTAATCTAGATTAATAGTTTAATACAGTTTTCTCTTATCCCCTTGATCTTTAAAAGCTAATTTGGGGAACTTATAACCCTTTATAAATTGAATTATGGATGGAAAATAGTAAGTTTTAGGGGTCAAATCGATGTCACCTTTAACATGCAGGTTAGAATTTCTAGTTTGGTTTTTATCCTTAAGTTGATTTTGGTGTGCCGATGAAGTAAAATACCTTAAATAACTTTTGTTGAAGTGATTTTGGTATGAAATATCGGCTGGTTCTTGCAATACTCAAAATAAAAATTTTGAAGGATCAAACTAATGGTGGATTTCACAAAATTATGATTTTCGGATTTAAAGCACAAAATGGCCAATTGAAGTCAATTAATAAGACAAGATATGTTAAAAAAACTTTCATTCCACCAAATAATGACATCATTTTCCATTAAACAATTAAAAACAGCTAAATTATGTTTTTCACACTCCATTGTACACAAAAAAAGTTTATCTGGCGCCTAAAATCGTCACCTAGTGTCAATTAAACCATTCTTACAAAGTATATGAGAAATACCGGCATTTTACATGTATGGATCAATTTAAAAAAGGGATGATTTTAAAACTGTGAGTAATGATCATTTGATATCATACTGCAATAATGGAAATATGGGTGTTCAAAGTTGTGACAAAAATTTCGTCTAAACTGTCAACCATTAAATGAACGGTTTGAAAGTTTGATGTGGCAGTAGTCAAAATAATTTGATGTGAAGATTGCTTTTTATTTTCTGATGGGGTAATCTAACGTTGAAATTTCAAACGATCCAAATAATGCCAGACTTTTTTTTCATGTTTTCAGATTTAAAGAACAATTGGTCATCCAAAGTCAATTGATATGACAAGATGTGTTAAATAAACTTATATACCACCAAACAATGGCATAAATTGCCGTTAAACAATTAAAAACCGCTTATTAGGTTTTCCCATTTCATTGCGCATGCGCAAAAAAAAATTATCAGAGCAAAAAATCGTAAAGTAACATCAATAAAACTGTTCTTACAAAGTAAATATGCGGAATACAGACATGTAAAGTGCATGGGTTCATTAAAAAGGATTAATTCACAACTGTGAGTAAAATAATTTGATAATTTTCAATAACAATGGAAATATTGGTCTTCAAACGGTGCGACAAAATTTTTGGTCCCATTTGTCCTCCATTAAATGTACTGTAAGAAAGTTGACGTGACGGGAGATATTGCCCTATACAAAAACTTCTCGATATTTCCTGATTGCGTCAAATTAGTTTGACTGACGTGACCACAGGTGCTTGAAACAATCTTCGATATATCCCAATATATGCATTATATACTATAAGAGATATATAGTATATAATGCATATATTGGAATTTATCAAAGATTATTTCAAGCACCTGTCAGGGCTCACCCTGGCTGGAAAAAAGTCTGCGCCAGCACATTCGCCAAATGACAAAAATAGGAGCCAAATTAAAGAAGTAGGAGCCAAATTCTAAGCAAATGGCTCCAATTAAAATTTCTTTATTTTAAACACTTTTCATGTTATATGTACATATGTGTTAAATCCTCTTGGTAAATTATTTCTGTTTGTTATGTTTCACCATTTGCATTAAAATGATATTGTCATAAATATGTAATGTGTAATGCCAATAAAAATATTATGTTAAAAAAAAAAAAGCCAAGCCAAAAATCGTAAAGTAACATCAATAAAACTGTTCTTACAAAGTAAATATGCGGAATACAGACATGTAAAGTGCATGGGTTCATTAAAAAAGGATTAATTCACAACTGTGAGTAAAATAATTTGATAATTTTCAATAACAATGGAAATGTTGGTCTTCAAACGGTGCGACAAAATTTTTGGTCCCATTTGTCCTCCATTAAATGTACCGTAAGAAAGTTGACGTGACGGGAGATATTGCCCTATACAAAAACTTCTCGATATTTCCTGATTGCGTCAAATTAGTTTGACTGACGTGACCACAGGTGCTTGAAACAATCTTCGATATATCCCAATATATGCATTATATACTATAAGAGATATATAGTATATAGTGCATATATTGGAATTTATCAAAGATTATTTCAAGCACCTGTCAGGGCTCACCCTGGCTGGAAAAAAGTCTGCGCCAGCACATTCGCCAAATGACAAAAATAGGAGCCAAATTAAAGAAGTAGGAGCCAAATTCTAAGCAAATGGCTCCAATTAAAATTTCTTTATTTTAAACACTTTTCATGTTATATGTACATATGTGTTAAATCCTCTTGGTAAATTATTTCTGTTTGTTATGTTTCACCATTTGCATTAAAATTATATTGTCATAAATATGTAATGTGTAATGCCAATAAAAATATTATGTTAAAAAAAAAAGCCAAGCCATTCGTGGAACAACCGCATCGAGTCTACCATATCAAGTGTGTTGAGTTGTTTACACATATTAAAGACCCTAATAGTAATACACGCCTCAGGCATTGTTTGACACGGGGATAACAATAAGCGGATTAATTTGGGGGCTTCGGAGATACTGTTCAGTGCGTCAAAAGATATAACTGTATGTAATGTCCGGACAGGTAGAAATATGGTAAAGTTCAATGAAAAAAAACATGCGCCAAGCAAATTCGCCAAATCGGGAAATCTTTCGCCAGAATGAAATAATATTCGCATTTGGCGCATTTGGCGACCGACAGCGTGAGCCCTGCCTGTGAACGTGACGGGAGATATTGGCCGATTCATAACTTTCACAATATTTTCCAATTGCTCCGAATTAGTTTGACTACAGTCAACTTGACAGTTCCGGATCACTAATAGATAAAAGATCGTTTTTTCTTGTATTAACCAAATTACTGTAGAAATCAACATATAAATTTAACCAAAAATTCTTCCTCTGTCCATTCATACCAATGATTTACCGCTTGTATTTACCATTTTTCAGTTTTTGAAGAAAACAAGATCGGGGTCATCGCGACAGTTTCGGATCAAATGTGACAGTTCCGAATCACGTTAATTGTCATATCATTTATGGTAAAAAGGGTTAACTTCACTAAGAGACAATAAGAATAGAAAATAATATCATCATTTAATACTTTATTTTCATCAAACACATGGCTTGTGCGATTTCCCTTTAAAGAATTATTTTACTTTTTCCTTTAAAGAGGGTACTAGAATGACCAGAAGTAATGTTGAGACGACCCCTATAAAATTAAATAGGTGATCCCAAACTGTCGAGTTCACCTGCCTTCATTCATCGTGCAATTTTACAATCCCAGACCCGTTTAAGTGTGAAAATTCTGCATTAATACAATCTATTATAATTTTTCTTACAAATGATATCAATGTTTAGTGCATAGTATCTTTTTAAATGAGCGTCTAAATCGCCGAAAAAAAACATCGTTGTAATTAGGTCAACTTCCGGTGACTTGTATCGGTCCCAATTAACCGTTCCAAATTGATTGTGATCGCTTTACCAGACGTGGAAATGTCATATTGGTTTTGTCAAGAGCTTAATGAATATGCTGAATGACTGTTTTTTTTTTAAGGCCAGAATTTATTTGCATTCATAGAAATTTGACAACAAACATAAGATGATCCGGAACTGTCGAGGATCCGAAACTGTCGAGTTGACTGTATCACTGTTTCAATCTAGAAATAAGTTTATAATTTGGGACAGAATATCATCGATGAAATTAAACAGTGGAGTTTGACCCCATCTTCAAGAAACACTCTTTTAATGGTCGTTGGAGATTAAATAAGGTTAGTTTGAAATTGTTTGTGGTGACATCCGAAGTGTACAACGCCTAATAGAGGTGCTGATATGGCATTATTAAAGCACTACCAGCATTCTTTTTTACTTACCATCTTCTTCTTCCTTCTTATCTCGTCTTAGCATATGCATAATTAAAAACGATTTTTAGGTTAAGGCCAGAAAATTGATAAAACAGTCGAGTTTTTGTTGCCGGTGGCTCCACGTCAAGTCAATCGATCAACTTCCGGCCTGTTAGAGCTAGTCGTATATTTTTTTGGAGAAATGTTCGAATTACTTTTTGTTTTATTTCTCTTGGCCCTAAACATGAATTTAACATGTTGGAATCATTTAAAGATGAATAAATAGCGACATTTGGGGAAAATTCTTAATGCTGATCATTCGAAGAAATTGGCCAAAAATGTAGGGCGAATTCACGATCAACCGGGTTTAGTTTACCCCTTTGTAACCATTCGGAACACCTCGGCCATTTCTTAAAATAACCTCGGAGGTAATGGGGAGCCATTTTTGAAAGTAGGTCAGCAACGAAGGGCCAATCGTATCAACTCGGCAATCCCCGTCACAAGCCGGGGATTGCCGGAAAGAGCTGATTGACAAAATATGAAACAAAGATGTGTTCATATGATCATCTTTAATGAAAAGGGTAAAAAAAACATACAATTGTGATATATAACCAATGTGTGTGTATTTAAATACATATTTAGTGCCTGTGTGCATTTTGCGTTATTCGCCGGAAATAAGGCGAATTACCCCAGGATTTCTGGTGTATTCATGTACTGCCTACGAGGTATATCTACCGACTTGTTACGGGGATTGCCGAGTAGATACGATTGCTTTGTAACCCAATCGCACCGAAACTATTTTTGCCTGAATCTCATTGGACAAAATGTTCAAGGCTGGATTAGATTGGTCTAGATTATTAGGTTACAGCCGCCATATTCAAAGTTGGGATAGGGTTGGGTTCGGAAACAATGGGGGATGAAAACATTTTTAGGTAACGAAAGGTTTATAAATGTAATCCATTACATAACCATTCAATGGCAAAACGGCCCATATCCTTAACTAATCTGCTGATCGCCTGTTCGTCATATTGAATGTCATTTGCATAAATTATCATCACTGAACAAACTCCGCCACAGCCAAACTTTTTCCTATGCTGATGTGATATATTTGCAAAATTAATGACATCGTTTTTCAAAAAAACCTACGATTCATTATCTTAACTGACAACTACCGGCTAGTCCTTTTAAATCGTTTTTCTTTTCGAAGTCAAAATAATTGTATCGTTCCCAGATATTTTCGTACACCACCCTAAAACATTGAAACCCAAATTTTTTATTTCAAATTTGGGTCTTGACATGTCTATAAAAAAAAGTTGCATCTTTTTAATCTTTCGTTGAAGTTGGAATATTGAATTTATATCTATAACACAAAGTTGTGCATTTCCCATTAAATCCTGTTGAATGATATCAAAAATTTCCAGGACCAACCCACAAAACCGGCACAATTACAGGTTTAGTATCCAGGAAGCAGTCATCGAGAGTGACTTTGAACAAGCTTTAAGCTTCCTTCACAATCGATGTAAAACAAAAACGTTGAACGGTGAACAATGAAAGCTAGCTTTGTTCTGAAATAAATCACTGTTGAAAATCTTATTCAGTCAACGTGACAGTTCCAGATCACTGTGAGATAAAAGATCATTTTGTCTTGTATTAACCAACTCTGTGTAGAAGGCATCAAAGTACGAGTTTAGTGAATGAATATTCCTCTGTCTATACCAATGATTTGTTTCTTTAAGTTTATAAATAGCATTTTTCAGTTATTTAAGAATCAAAGATCATATTGTGACAGTCTCAAATCAAATGTTCCAGCTCCAGATCACATGGTATAAATATCTGTTTGGGGTAAAGGGCTGTCTTCACAGACTGAAACACATAACATAAAAAGCATCATAGATTAATACTGTAGTTTTCATTAAAACACATGCATGGGTTCGATTTCTCTTTATCTATTAATTCATGTTTGAAGGTGTTCAGAATTATTCCTGAATTTCATGTTTTTGAGACCGTCTGTCCCTACATAATGCTATTGCAAACATGCCTTTTCAGGATAATGAACTACAGATTTCAAGTTTTTGAAATTCTTCAGCTTTCACCCATGTTAATTTATCTTGGACCAGTTTATGGAAAATGGCAAAGAAATGCTAAGACAACCCCCATTTTGTCAAAGAGGTGTTCCGAAACTGTCTAGTTCCCCTGTCTCCATTCATCATACAATTATTTAAGCGCAGACCTGATCTTGCGTAAATTTATGTTAGTACATTCTGTTATAATTTTTTTTACAAATCATGTCAATTTTGAGTGCATATTAAATTTTGTTGTTTAAAAGGAGCAAACCAATAATTGTCAAAAAAAGTTATTTCGTTGAAATTGGGTCAGCTTTCCCTCGACTTGTCTCGTTCTTAATTAAGCCTTCCGATGGTTGTGATTGATTGAACACATATGAAAATGTCAACTTTTTTTCAGTCAACAACTAAAAAATTATGCTAAATGATTGTAAAATAGTCCAGTCAGGAGTGTCAGGGTGTTAAAGAGAGTGTGAATGTATACAAAACCTTGCAAAGAAGAAGTTTGGTCAAGCTTACAAAAGAGAAGGAATTTATAATGTTGGTTAGAAAAAAGTGTGAAACTTTATATGAGAGTAGTAACAAACTTGGCCACTGCTCTTGTACTGAGCCAGTTAATAGATGGTAACAATTTCAGATGAAAGTTGCAGGGCCCTTTTTTCTCGAATGTGGAAGAGGCCTTGGCTATGTTATTAAGTTGTTTTGATGGAGTCGCTAAAATGGGAAAACAAAAATCTTATGTGACTTATGAAGGTGCTTTTTATATAGGCCCCTGTTATTTAAGGTGAAAAAGCCCTGAGTTGATGACGCATTTCATTATCTGATAAGGTGTGGGAAGAAGGGAATATGATGTTAAATTAGGGGCAGGGTTGTCATTTGTTTTTGGAGTTAGAGGCCAACTTTTGATTTGAGGAGGCTAATAAAGGAAACACCCAGCAAAAGTTAGGTGTTAATTATGACCACCTATCATATTTTTTGTTATTCGAGTCGACCAAAAAGTCATTTGAACCATTTAAATTGGCTGACGTCCGGCTCTAAATGACAACTGTGTAGGTGTTTACCAGGGTTCACGCTGGCCTTCGCAAATGGCGCCATTGGCGACAAAATCAAGAAATTGGCGCAAGAAAAACAAATTTGGCGAAAGTGCCTGGCGCCGACTTTTTTCCGCGAGAATTTGATGTCTGTTTACCCCATGGTTGCCGATCTCGAGTCAATATCGATTTGTTTTTACTGTAGAGCCGAGAACCATGTATCGATGATCCCCGTAATCGGAGTACTTTGAATTAGAACTCGGGAACCAGCTTGTTTATCAAATGCGATTTCCTGTTTTCACACTTGTTCAGTTTATTATCTGTTGATTGTCAAGTTTGTTGAAGGTGACACTTTCTTGTGTACACCATTTAGTCATTCGACAGCCTTTACAACTTCAATTATATGGAAATTATGACTTTGATTACTTTAATTGCTTTTCAATCAAAATGTTTGCCCTCACGCTCCTTTCAAAGAAGTTGACATCAAACATCGACGAAGTCAGTTGTGTTGATTGACAAATAAATTAAACTATTTTATGCACCGAAGTTTTGGTATATAAAATCCGCAATTTTAAGTGACACTTAATTCTGATCCAACACAAGAGTGACTATAAATCGATCTTCTCAATCGTTGAATATGCCTCCCACTAAAAATCAAATAAACATCTGACAAGGAGTCCTGGAAGACAGGAAATAGTTGGTTATAATATGACACCAAGGTGAAAGTCATGTGTCTGCTATGTCCTGTCTCAAATGTTGAATGTGAGAGAGGATTTAATCCATAGAACCTAATGAAAACAGCACATAGAAATAGATAGAACAAACAAACACTTGAGAACCTAGCTCTTTAGAACCGTAGGTCACCCTGATGAAGGATTTCCCCTTCTACAAAAGACTATTTTTGGCTCCAACTTATTGAATTTGGCTCCAATTTTTTTAATTTGGCTCCAACTTTTTCAATTTGGTGTTGGCGCAAAGAAAATTTTAGCCAGAGAGAACCCTGTTTACTTATTTTAGACTAAGGGAGATCAGAGTTGCAATTCCTAAAATTTGCTTCATGTACTAAAAGTATGATTAGATGATTCATTTGGACTATTATGGGATTGTTTAGATATAATTGAATACAATCAGTGTGCAAGTAAATTAAAAAAAGTATTAGGGGGGAAAAGTCTGCCGCCTACACTATGGCTAGGGGGCAATAGTCAGCAGTATAAAAAAAAAGGGAACAACTCACTGTCTTGGGGACATATGTCTTTTTACCTATCATTTGTATAGATTTATAGTGACTTGTCATTTTTGCAGGGTTCCTGAAAAGAAGTCCCGAAGACATTCAGTTATAGGGTTATTACCAGACTTTTCAGGATTAGTAAGTACATTAGGACTTATTTTATCAAACTTCAGAATAGACTTTAATCTGTTGATTTTGCGACAACTTTATCTCTGTGATAGTGGGATTCAGAATCCATTTAGTTAATTAATGTAACTTTGACATTTTTTAGAAAACTGCATGAAATGAGGACATTTTCAATTACGGTAGTAAAGAGTCTTTTTGGGCTTTTGTTTTGTCATACAAAATTGAAAAGCCCCATGAAATTGTTTTGTTTGTTCTCAGCAAAACTTTCTTTCTTTTTTTTCTTTTTTACTGTTCTTCTTAAGAGAATATTTGTTTTTTGAAAACCTTTTAACTAGAGAAGGATTACCACATGTTGAGTCAGTCCCTTTTGAATAATGGAATGGTGACTTAATGCCATTGACAATGTGTCACAAGTTGATATGAATATCCTGATAAGGGACGGAAAACCATTTTTTGGATGTTTGCTTTGATTTTGTTATTTCAGAGGAAAAGAAAGAGAAAATCAGAAGATGACACTCTGAGTTTACAAAGTTTTGAATCTGACACTAAGGTAAGAAACTCTAGGATATTTGAATGCTATGATTTATCAGATAATGGTTAGGTGATTCTTACTGTTCAAACTCACATTTAACCCTTATAGTTCTGGAACCCTCTTCTTGCTTATGCAAACAGGTTAGATCACAGGCCAGCTGCCAAGTAAATTGGCGGCTGGCCGGTGATCTAACATGTTTGCTACTCTGATTATCATTCCACATCAGAATTAAGCAGATATTAAAAAGGTTTTGGAGAGCAGACAAAAAAAAACTATATTTTTAGAAAATTATCCAGCATTCTAAGGGTTAATACTTTCCTTCATGTAAACACATTTTAAAGAGCTGTTGTGACAAATAAGGAAATTGCTTGATTCTTCCATCAAAAGGGTTTCTAGCCTTTTTTACTTGAAAACATTTTTTTTCAATTGACATTTTCTGACTAATCACTAAATCCTAAGGTGAGAGAATGGAGGAAGACAGTTGTTGTTTAAATCTGTATTCTAATTACTGTCTTGTCTTACGGTTAAGACTCTGTTTTTCTTAAAACAATACCGGTAACTCTTCAGGTATAATATTGTTGTTTTACATTAATTGCCAGAAGCCTAAGACTTATTGGAACAAAGACTCTTAAGTTAACGGGCACTATGCTTTTGGAACGTTCATTGGTAGGTATGAACCTGATTTCTAGATAAATAAGTTTTCCTTGTACATTGGTTTCTTTTTTTTGCCTTCGCTTATGAATATTTTCATCATAGGAAGTTCATTTTCATGCTACTTTTTGCCACCTGTTGTTGCTTCATTGAACACCAGTTACATATTGTTGGCCTCTGTGACCTAGTTATTCCTGTATTTATTTATCTGACATGGTTTCAAATAATAAAAGCCATAGATTTAAATTACCAAAAGAGGTAGCCTGACAACAGCCTTGGAAAACCATATAACCATGGACAGGGATCAGGAAATCTCCGAATCCCAATTGGTCCAAAAACCCTTCATAGTCATGCGTCTTCGCATTGCGTCGGTGTGGGAGGCAAATTGTCATTATTATCATACTTTACATATCAAAACTCTTTGATGTCTCGCAAATAACAAGTAACTTTACACTTTGGACCGAATGTGCTTAATATGATTGGTTTTCGCAGAGTAAGGGTGTCACATGTACTACTAATCAAGCGTGCCATGTTTGTTTACAATTAAACCCCCAATTTAAGACGCGCCTCAGGCATTGTTTGCATTGTTTGACATGGGGATAACGATTAAAGGATTAATTTTTTCATCAAATCTGAACTTGTAACCGGTCAGGTAAAACCGAAATCGGTCCAAAACCTACAAAACCGGCATTTTCCTGATCCCTGACCATGTATATGGACAGATGCCTGCAATTTTCTTGAAAATCATGCAGTTTTCCCCTTAAAATGACTATACCTCAAGTTTTGTTTTCCCCTTTGGCAAAACTTGCATGATTTTTTCCCCTTATTACCCAATTTTACTATATAAAAAAGGATATATAATTTTCCTCTCATTGTGAAAAAAGGGCCTGGCTTAACCCTTTATCAAACCCGAGTTTTCAACTGTCCCAAATTGAAAGAGTTAGCAGACGACATTTCAAAATGTGATGAAATTCAAAAATAATCAACTGATAGGGGAGAAAACCTTGTGGGAAAAGGAGAAATGGCTCTTAACAAGAGCAGATAAACTGGACATATTTAAATAAATTTGCGCTTACTGAATTTAATTATGTTTTCAACAGCTACTTTTCATTGTATATCAAACAACAATACAAACATTGTCTAGTTTCAACGACATTTTTTTATGACTTTCAAATTTTCTCTTCTGTGAACAAGAACCATTAAGAGATAAGTGATCAGCAGTCTTTATAAGGCCAGGCATATCAAACCATTATATTATTCATTTTTCTTAGTATAACATCTTAGATAGTCAACCATCTTCATTTGATCTACTTTTGATAAGTAAGTCAATGTGTCAAACCACAAATTGATTTTTGATAATTCCCCTCATTTTTTACTAGAAACTGATTATAGATGAATGATATGAAAGCTACAAGATTTCAAGGAGAAAGACTATATTAAGTAAGGAAAAAAGTAATGATTGGTTAGATTCTACAATGTTATCATATTCTTTTTAATCGTCTATTTATGGCTTAATCAACATTTAACATAAGGAATTACATCCCTTTTTAATGTCTGTTTTTTTAAGTACCACAATGACATTAGGAAAAGAAGCACAGTGTCCCAATCTAATTCTTTAATGTTTTTAAATGGCATCTGATGACAGCTCTTTTTTCTAGTCTAATATCAGTTATATATATTAAGAGGATGATGAATATTTCTTCAATTTGTAATTCTAAATGTTTTGTCTGTCAACTGATCATGCCCATTCAGCCCACTGCAGAAATACTCATATATATACTTTATGTTCTCATTTTCATGTGGAGAAAAGAATTGTGGTTAAAGGAAAATCTACTGAGCTCATGAAAAGAGATTTCTTTTTTTAATGCAGAACCAAACTCATGCTTATGCAAACAGGTTGGATCCAGGCCAGCTGCCAATTTACTCGTGATCTAACCTTTTTGCTAATCTTTCCACATCAAAATTAAGCAGATATTTAAGGTTTTGGATTTAATGTTTAGGACTGCAGATGATACAAAATTCTATTTTAAGAAAATTAATCATCAAATTAATAAGGGTCAAACAGTGAGTACATGAAATTAACATATGAATGAAGAGTTTACTTTGTTTGCATAGTGAAAGTAATAATTGTGATCAATCTGATCTTACTCTGCAAAGAAGAAAGGGAAGAGAAATAGATCAAAATAGATTTTTAATAACTGTTGTTTAATGATGCAGCAACCACACATCTGCTCTACTCACCATACTGTAATGCAACTTTAGAAAATTGGCTTATTTTTCTACACCTTATTTTGATCCTGGCATTGATAATTCTATTCCCTAAACTGTTATGATCGATATATTGACAGTTCTATGCAAGACTATATTCATGTTAATGAAGCACTTACTAAAGTCTTGCCCTGAACCCTTTATATGCTCTAGATACAATAGATTTAAATATTGAAACCTTAAGCAGAGCCTGTATTTATTATTTCATGGGCATGATTTTGTTGGTTGCAAAACACAATTGGTTTAGATGTTGGTAAAATGCATTTCACACTTTTCATTTTACTCTTGAAATGGTCCTCCAAAACATTTACCATTATTCCCTTTAAATGCAGACAGTGAATCCATTCATTTTTGCCAAAAATCCTTTAATGCAACTCCCTATCTTGAATAGCCCTAAAATTGTGAATTTTGTTCATGGTTTCATTTCATTTTGCGATGATATTTTAGTGATATTCTTTACAAAACAACACCCCTACCATGCCCGATCCTGTAGCAAGCAGTGGGTCATATATTGAAGTTGTGGTGTCAATGGCCTACGGCCCACCTAAAATCTGAATCCCTGTGAATGACATGAAACCTTGTGGAGTGTTTACAGTCTCATTGGAATTGATTAGTATTAACTCTTTACCAAACGCCAAATTTTCGACTGTCCCACATTGAAAAAGTTTGCAGAGGAGATTTCAGAATGTGATAAAATGGGAAAAAATCTTCTGATTTGGCAGCAAACATTGTGGGAAAAGGAAAAAAATGTGTGTTACCTTTTCCCACAATGATTTCCAGAGTTGTCTGCAACAATGTGGTTAAATGTCGTAGTTGTTTGGTTATGGGTTAATGGACAAGAAAACTTGTGCAGCTGGTTAAAAACAACATTGAAATTACTACCAAAAAAGCCAGCTTATTTAACATTGGATTTTTCTCTTTTGTAACTTTATTTTGAAATGTTGCCTTTAGCAAGAGCTTAGAAAGTCTATTGTGTATGGAGTAAGATAAGGTTCTACATTGTATTTAGAAAAATGACAAGAATGTCTCTTTGGAATAACAGAATACTTTGAAATTGAATAACAGTAAAATCGTGTTTCAATAAATCCACATTGCTTCCAAGAATTGTCTGTAATGAAAGTGTTAATTATGTTGGGAATGAGTAGGAAGTGTCGAGAGACCCATAATTGATGTTGGGTGCTTGGAATAGTAGTGATTAACTAAGGTAGAATATTCAAAAGCTACAGAACTGGTGATTAAAATCAATATGAGAAAAATAATTAAATGATACCACTAGTCGAGGGTTAAGTACAATACTATAGTAAGTGCTTCATAAACATGAAGCACTTACTATAGTATTGTACTGAACCCTCGTCTAAGTGTCTTGTAGCAGAGTAACTCATTATTTTTCAAAGTCAAAACTGCTCTCATTTAATTGGGATGTTTATGATATATCTTTCGACAAAGGTGTAATGTATTTTCTGATGCCAAATTGAAAGACATTGGAGCTGGCCACTAACATCAGAAAAAAGTTGGGGGTCCTGCATGGTCCAGTGGTTAAGGTGGCTGACTTAGAACTTGGGCTCCTGAGTTTGAGCCCTACTTAGACCTCTGGTTTAGTGGGTATGTCCTTTGGCAAGTCACTTTAGAGTTCTAGCCTTGTACTGATGGATCCAGGAAAGCCATAACATCACTGAAAGATTGTTGTCTTGGTGTTAAACATGATACAAACAATTGAAAAAGAAGTGGACATTTTTCTCACAATGGGCTCATATTATTGTTTGCCTGTCTGTAAATAGTCATTGGCTAGATATGAATATTTGTTGTCAATTACTGATATGGGAATACCAGGATTATTGAAAGGTGCTCAATCCATGTAAAGGCATTGCTAACTCATAGATGCAAAAAATAACCATTCTGACAGGAAACACCCCAAAAAAGTTGGCAATTGTGTCAAGTTATGTAGTTTTTCATAAATATGTATATCTTCGTTTTTAACTCTTATAGTGCTGGAACCGACTACATGGTTTAAATGCAAACTTGTTAGATCACAGGCCAAACGCCAAGTTAATTTGCGGCTGGCCTGTGATCTAACCTGTTTGTAACTCTTAGTATATTTCGTCAACAAAATTATGCAGATAAGCAGACAACACAATTTGCTTAGCAGCTGGCCTGATCTAATCTTTTTGCATACGCATAAAGTCCGTTTCAGCATTATAAGGATTAAGAGCCTTGGTCCCTTTCTGTCCCTGTTCAAAAAAAATAAAGCATGTTTTGTCAAATTGACAATTTGCCCATACATGTTTTAGAAATTTTTATATTTTCCATGTATCACAAAATCATAAGCTGCTGCTTCATCCTCATACAAATTGTACCATACAATATTTGATTACTTTGTTGTCAGACTTGGTTACTTGTATGGGAAGGAACAAAACATAAACATTGGCTTGATATTGATTGGAATATTGAAGAATATCGGTTAATTGTACAGGATGAAAATTACAGGAAGGGATTAGTCGACGGTGACACAATGAGCTTCTGTAAATACCAGCTTATTTATTTATCTGACCTAATTGGGAACAACAGTAGAAAAAAAAAGTTTGAAAGAAAACTTGATTATAAATAATTCCATCTACTTAACTTGTAGATATTTGGTCTTTTTTGCTCTAAGGGCTGGTGACAAGCAATTTCTACTTTTATTGCAGTGGTTTTCTAAAATCATCTGCTGCAGATATGTTGAATCCAGACTTCACGAAACTTTGTAGACCCTAGGCCCTTGACTGACTGAAATCCCTAAAGGTCTGACAGAGACCCTATTTGGTACCACAGATTTTTTCATGTACAAAGAAGAAAGTGTTCAGTTCGGTCCTACTGGGGCTCTCAGAGTATTGGAAGGTCTGTGAATCAAATATATATGAAGTAATGGGTTAAGGAAGGGGACCCCATGTCTTAGTGGTTAGTGTAAAGAACTTGATATCACATGATCCCTCTCTATGGGTTCAAATCCCGGTGACACAATTGGTGTTTCATGAGAGGCAGTTTCCTGTCTGACTTATTGAATGCCGATGGTGCTACCTGGCTTGACTGTAGTTGAGGATGGGGGTCTTCCTCCATCATTAAGAGAATGACATCGCAACCTAACTGAAATGATATTGACAGGCTTTAAAACCCATTTGAAATAAAGGTGATAAGTAGAAGTATAGATTTAAAGTAACTTTTCACAAAAAGTTAAAATCTCCATCTCTGAGAGAGTCTCTTTAAAATATTCCACCCCTGATGGAGAAAAGTCAGAACTTGTATTTGCTCTGATTAAAGAATAAATTTAAATGTAATTATAAAAGTATTTACGATTTCAAAGGAATTCACCAAGCCACATTTCCAAATTTGTCTTTGTTTTTTAATTTGTATTTACAAAATGAATATTAATAATTCGGTTATTAAATCCATATTGATTACCTCCCCATAATTACCAATTTTACATTGAAATTAATATTCCATGACTGAAATGTGGCAAATAAAAATTTCAATCCATTTAAAGGTCTTGTGATATAAAAATTTCCTTATTAAACAGCATTTTGTTCTGTTAAATCTCAAACTTTGTTATTCTGACTTTTCTGATTTTTCTCCATCAGGGATGGAATAACTAAAAGCAAATTAAAAAAAAAGTTGCATGTTGAGATTTTGATTGAAGAGATAATGCAGAATGTACTCTTTTTGTGCTGGGTTCTAAATTGTAGCAGCAGAAGAAACAAGAGTGGAAAGTTAAAATAATTTTACCCTTGAATAGGTGTACATGTATAGTGTTATGGTCTTAGGCATCCATCTGCCTGTCTTCTGCTTGAAACTTGTGACATTGACATTGAATTCTGTTTCCAAATGAATTTCGTCTGTCCTTTTTCTGTCTGTTCTGCAGTCTTTGGAATTCAGATAATTAAACTATTGTTTTAAGAGTGACCTTCATTCATTATGAAGTCAATTCCAAAGGTTATGGTCACAATTACCATCACATTAAATCTCAAATGACTTACGGATCAATGAATGATTTGTTATTGAAGAACTGGTAAAAAAAAGATGTAAAGATGTAAGATATGTGCTTACTCATAGTCATAGAGCAAAATTGCAAAGATGAATTGCAAAATCAAGTGGTAAACAAAGGTGACCTGTCCTTTGACATGTAATTACTTCTTTTGAAATGTTTTTGAATCATAAACAAAAAAAGCCTGTTGATGAACAATTTGCATTGACTCATTGGGGAATAGACAAGAGAGTGTTAATGACGATTGGGCGATAAACAGTTCTTAACAAGTCTGAAGCATACTGACGGAATGAAGGTCACACACCATGTGTGTAAGGGGGGGACTTCTTTGACCTCAAAAACTAATGTACTTGTAAAATTTATTGATGCTTTGGCGATAAACAGTTGTTAACGAGTCTGAAGCGTACTGACGGAATGAAGGTCACACACCACGTGTGTAAGGGGGGGACTTCTTTGACCTCGAAAAACTAATGTACTTGTAAAATTTATTGACGCTTTGGTGATAAACAGTTCTTAACAAGTCTGAAATGTGTACTGACTGCCGTCATTACAGAATGAAGCCCGCACACCGTTTGAGTAAGGGGAACTGATTGTCCCTGCAAACTTATGTTCTTCTAGAGTACATAGCAGCATTGCACTTGTAGAGTGCAGCAATTATTGGTGATTGTTTCATATAGTTGTTTCCTATATCTTTATGAAATTGAATGGTACTCATTACACTTGTCTGTTTAGATAGTCCTTATCAGTAATCCCAAGATATTGTTTGGTTGTTTTAAGGAGTTATTGTCATACAAACAGTTACTCAATAACTCTTTGTTAAAAATCCTGTTTCTCTTGACTTCTGAAAATAGTATATAAGTAAAAAAAAAAAAATGATCATTTACACATTACCACCTAACGCCACATGTTTGTGTCTAGCAGCCGACGACACACAAAAAAGCATTGTGGCAAAAGGAGAAATTGCTTGTCACAAGCAATTTTTCCTTTTGCCACAATGCTTTTTCAATCTATTCACATGGCGCAACAGCAGAACTGAAAGGTTTTTCATATGTTTACAAAAAAAATCTAAAGTCGTCTGTTTCAAGTAAAAAAGTCATCTGCAGGTGGTAAAGAGTTTATGTTTTCAATGTAGACGAAACCAACCGTATAAGTTTTCAGTGACTTATCTGCTTTGTAAATAATTTGTTCTACAGGGAAATTTATGTGGGATCATTAACACATTTCCAAACAATATCAACATTAGACTAGTTTGTTGCGGAAGATGGTGAAAAGCATTGTTGGAAAAGGAGATATTGCTCTTAACGACTAATTTCTCCTTTTCCCACAATTTAATCTGCCCTATCAAAAAACTGTTTTTCAATTTGACTACATTTTGAAATGTCATCTGGAAACTTTTTCAATTTGGGGCCCTCGAAAATTTTGTTATTAGCTAAAGAGTTAACACATATTTATAAAATGAGCATGCAAACTAGCTAGTGTCACGTGACGCCTGGCACTGACCTTTTTCATATTCACACATGGCTAATAAAGATTGGCTGAAAATCACAATTGGTCACATAAGGTCACATTTAGCAATGACATGTGGCAAGCTTTATATGAATTAGGCTACCCAGCGGTGCTATTTAACCCTTATCCCTTTCCCAAACAACACGTTTTTAACTGTCCCAAATTGAAAGAGTTTGCAGACGACATTTCAAAATGGGATGAAATTGGAAAACAATCTCCTGATAGGGCAGAAAATATTGTGGGAAAAGGAAAAATTGCTCGTTACGAGCAATTTCTCCTTTTCCCACAATGATTTCTTAAGTTGTTTGCAACAAAGTGGTCAAATTTAGTTATTGTTTGGGAAAGGTTTATAGTGCTGGAACCGACTTCATGCTTATGCAAACAGGTTGGATCCAGGCCAGGATGCTTGAGTAACCACTGAATAGGGTTTTTAATTACTTTTGAAATAAAGCATGCAAATTCTTGTATGCTTTCTTATCTAAACCTCTATAACCTTTAATAACTGTTTACCCTTAAAGAGCTGGAACCAACTTCATGCCTATGCAAACAGTTTAGATTTGATCGTACCTGTTTGCTACTCTGCGCATCTTTCCTCATCAAAATTAACCAGATATTTAAGCTTTTGAACAGCAGACGACACAAAAAAAATATTTGTAAAAATTTACCCAGCATTCTAAGGGTTAAGTTTAAGCATAAATGTATAAGAATGAAACAGTGTTCTACTGAGCTTTTCATTATGAGGGGACAATGACTCATTTGACTTCAAAAAGAGGGGTCATTTGATAAAAAAGGGGGCCCACTAACAAAATCTTTTGAAATATGACTGTCCCTATCAAACTTATACAGACTATATTTACCTTCACAACAACTGGGGTTTAGTGTCTGTGTGATGGCTGTAAAACATCGCCATAATGGCATATTGTTGTTGTTTATATTATTCATACATCATCAATTTGTTTGTGCGAAAATCATTGTTGCCCAAGCATTGTGTTTATGATGTTTTAAACACATGTTGCACAGTATTTCATATTTATCCTCGTCGTATTTCAACCAAGAAAAATCTCTTAACCACAAGCATTGAAAAAACTTTTTGGGCCCCTGTTCTATATCTGTACTTACTGTCGTTAGTGCATAATCGAAACTAGTGCTAGCCTGGGGCTATGTTTGGGTTTTAATTAAAAATGTGCACTAAAGAAACTCAAGATTGTTTGTTCTATCGCAAAATTCTTTGACACAGATTTTACAATGTTTCCATCCATGACGGAAATGGATTTTACGCATGATAATACAAGAGCGACAATTGGTTACCTAACTTGACTGCATCAAATGCAACCGATGAAAAATACTGTACCTCCCGCGGTATGACGATGCGGTGTCGTGTATCGACATGCGAGTTACACGGCCGTGATATTTACGCGTCCGCAATTGATGAGTTTTCGCGATTTTGTTATCCAAAAACTGACGCGCCTGTGGGCCCATTAGAAGGATTCAGAGCGCGGGATCCACAGATTTTAAGGGGTCAATCCAGCGTGGCCACGCTCTCGGCAAAACACTGATGAAAATTATTTCTACATGTTCCCTTTCAAATTTGAACAGATGGAGAGGTTTTAAATACTTCCCCTTGTTTTGATCAAATTTGTTATGATGTATGGGGGGGATGTCAAGCAAAGTCAAGACAGTGATGAGCTATTAATTGTGTAATTGAGAAGAACAATGGATTGAAAACATTTTTTATAAGGACTGTCTTAATTAAGGTTTGTTTGTTAGCTAAAATCTTTTAATTTATTGCTCTTTCTCTTCTATATAACACCATAATAGGGATTACAAACAAGGTTAAGTATAAACACTTTGATGGGAAATTGGGAAGAATGTGTAACTAATCAAATTGAATTTTGAAATACTTAAAGAGAGTTGGTAACTGGACAGTGTTTCATAATTAGGTCATCTTCCTCTTCTTATGGTTGGATGGACCTCTGATATTGAAGAAAAAATAGGTCACAGTGCAGAGTTTCATAATTGGGTCATTGTTCCATTTTCATACTCTGCTAATGAGCTAGGCTTTTATCGGTCAATCTATCACATTATTATCTTGGCAGTGACATACAAAAGGGGACAAAGTTGGAGATAATGTCTGCATTGTTGTGTGTCCTGCAACCGCTAGGATCCATACTTATGGAAGATTGGAGTTTCTCAAGGAATCCAAAGATTTGACCATAGAATTGATGTCCATTGAAAATAATTGTTCCAAAAAGAGAATTTACTTTGAGTCTCATTATTCATTCCTACTTTGAGTGTAGTGTTTTGCAACATATAGTTTCAAATTTATTGATGGAAGATTTTACTTATTTAAAGATTAAGCAGGACATTGAAACAAAAAGAGATTAATGTTACCTTTTACGCTCATGAATTATATTTATCTTGTTTCCTTTTGATATACTGCATGCAGGAATGTACAACCAACCCAGCATGCCGGATTTGTGACTGTTCAAATTGAAACGAAAAGTTATTTATGTTATGTTCCTTAAAGTTCCTGGACATCATACAATAAGAATAGTTATATGTAATAAGTGAAATTAGTGTATGGTATACAGCTATGCTTCAAACATATATTACATATATCACATATATTATATGTCACCGAAATCAGTTTAAAAATGAAGATAATGACGGAAAACCCATATCACATATATTATATGTCACCGAAATCAGTTTAAAAATGAAGATAATGACGGAAAACCCCCACGGCATCACCAACTGGATGATGCATTCGATATATGATAATTAGTTATGTCACATGGACTGTAACATGACAATGTTCACCAAAGTAAGAAGACATACATGTCAGACAAGAAAAGGCCACAGCTTAGTCCAGCATCAAAATTACAGGCACAACAAAAGACAAGATACATTGCGGACTGATTCACAATCTAGACATATTGTCAGATTGTCGGACAGTACTTGGGAGAAATGGAGTTGTCAGAATAGTAGGATGGACGTGTCTACACACAATGAGTTTGCAGAGCGACTTAACTTTCAATTCATAAAATGTAACAATATTCAGTGAGAAATGAGAAGATTCTGTTTCTGAACTTTTAAGACTGTCATTTGATGGTTTCCATAATGACCAATAAAGTCGTTCAATATCAATAAAATCCTTTGCATCAGAGAGGGAAACAAATTTCTTATATCATCATTCTCTAAAAAATGACATTCCTTAATGCTCGTAATCTTTCATGCATCATTAATTATTGGACCCAATGTGGTTACTATGATCAGTTTTCGTGGACCAAGAGTGTCACTTGTACTTCTCCATCAAGCGTGCCTAATTCTTATTATTCTAAATCCTCCCAATTTATACTTACCTCAGGCATTGTTTGACAAGGAAATAACAATTAGCAGATTAGTTTCAGTATTATGGAGATACATGTACTGTTAAGTGTGTAGAATGCAATAACTGTCTGTAATATCTGGACCGATTTTTCATCAAATCCCAACTTGCAATCAATCCAGTCGAACCAAAATAGATCCAATACCAACAAAACCGGCAATTTCCTGATCCCTGACTGTATGAAATGCCTTAATTGATACATCATACATGTGTTCAATGTCATTATATTACAAGATCCTTGACCAAGTTTCGTATCTCTTGTTTTGAATTTAAGCAACTTATGCGGTCTTGTTTTGTGTGCATGTTTGTATCTCAACAACTTTTGTAAAGGAGTCATTGTGTGCATTCTCATATGAGTATTTTAGAAACAAATATTTCACTGACGTATACCCCTCTTTGCGTTATTGAAAAGTCGAGCATGCCGTTTATGGAGGCTCTTGTTTGTTTTGCTGTAGGTTTCAATTTGGACCGGTCACAAATTTCCATACTGGGGAAACTGTATTTATGTGCAGTTAATAGAATTAGAAGATATAATGGCAAAGTAAAAGTCAGTTTTTGTTAATATGTTTTCAAGTTGTATATCAAGTTACTCTATGGGCCAAAAGGTCTGCTAGCTACCCACACAATTCATACAGTCATGTGACAATCACATTAGAGACAGACTTGAGAGGCTGTGTTCTATTATCAATTCAGACAATGTTCAGTCCCTTTTCTTTTTTATCCTGTATCCCATTTACAGAAGAATGGCTTTCAATCCAAATTTGAAGGGCACCCACAAAACATTCTCTCCTTTCAAAATTCGTAAAAGTAAATGGCAAAATTGTCAAGATGACTGCACCAATAGGAAAGGTAAAAAGGAAAATTAAGTTCTTAATTGCAAAGTCCTGAACTCTACTACCTCAGGATGTTAAGATGGGTGTTTGTGGTTAACCCATTACCAAACAATAATGACATTTGACCTGTTTGTTGGAGACGACTCTGGAATACATTGTGGGAAAAGGAGAAATTGCTCTTAACGAGCAATTTCTCCTTTTCCCACGTTTTCTGCCCTATCAGAAGATTGTTTTGCAGTTTCATCACATTTTGAAATGTCGTCTGCAAACTCTTCCAATTTGGGACAGTCGAAAATTTGGCAGTTGGTAAAGGGTTAAGGAAGTGTGATAGGTGTTTTGAGCCTCACTGCATGGTACAGATGACGTCTTAAACCTTTGCACCTTCTTTATATCTGTAAAAAGTTTTAGGAGTCTTTGTAAGCAAGTGGGAAAAAACCCAAACATATTTATTAAAAATAAAAGGGGGTAATATTTCTTACTTTCCTTCCCTAAGACATTTCTGTCTTCAGATTTTAATTTCTATTTTTTCTCTTTATTTAAGTTGTCTAGTCTTTAAGTATTCTTAACTAATTAACTAAAAGGGTTAGTTCCTTATATAGCTTTCTCAGTTGCTATATTGGTAAATTGGATAAATCTTCCCTGTAGCCAGACTGCACTGTGACGCTAGGGTACGTTTCTGTTTGCTGTAACTAGGGATAGAAATTTGGTCCCGTCTTAGAAAATTGATATCCGATAATTCTAAAGTAGTGCTTTAAGTATTGAGAGAGAACTCTATACTAAGGCGGCATGGTTTCCATAATAAATAGTGATAGGCTTTGAAACATGTTTGGTTTCTATGTGAGCTTCCCAGCTTTGATGTTTAGATATGGATATGTTGACATCTATTGCTGCTATGACAGCTCGGCCAGACTTTGGCAATATTAGTTGGTTGTCTATCGTTCAAGGGTTGTTTAATCAGAACTCCTTTTTAAATAATGGATAATTGGTTTCTATGACAGGACGAAAAGACTTGTCTTTCTATTCACACTGACAATTGTGTTTATCATTGTTTATTACATGCATTAAACTTTTATTAACTTGGAGACGGGATATTCATTTGGTTCTCTGGTGTTTAATCAATGGATTGTTGTATTTTAAAACGTTCATAAATTGTTTATAAACAGTGAGATTTTTCATTAAGCACAACAATTACTGATCATCCATATTTGCACATTATTGTGAATCAAACCTTGACAGTTTTAAAACACTCATAGATTCACATAAGCATTATTAGTTATTGGAATAGTTTTGAGTGTGAAGTAATTATTTATCCTAAGTGAAACTGAAAATATGAAAATGATGGAGAATTTAGTGTTATCAAGTCTACAAACATGTATAAAGATCAGTATAACTGATGCTGTGGAAGAGAATCCTTTTTATGCGTGGTCATCCAAAACAGTATTGAAGGTAATTATACAACATAATTTATGACAAAAGTGGAATTAGTTTGAAGTAATCTATGAATCTATATATATATTCTATATAATCTATCTAACATCTATGAAGTATAAGATTTGTTATATTGGATCTAGAATTACATGTACAATTAATTAGGCTTCTCATTTTCTAAGATATTTTATGCAGGTGTTTTTAAAAAGAGTTATGTAATAACTCTCTGGTTTAATAACCTCTCCATTTTTTTCTACAGATAAGATTTTAGGGCTTTCATTTTCCTCTTTTATTTTCAGAAAAAAAGTCGAAGAAAATCCTTGCTGCGTGTCTCATCCATCGCAAATCTTCTCTCACCAAAAAGTTCAAGAAAAGCAGAAAATTTCCAGGTATGATACTTGTGGTTTTACCTATATGACTTTTCATTTATTTGATCCATTTACAATAATTATACAAGATTTATGACTGGATATTTGCATGCCGTTAAAAATAGATAATTTTTAAAAAAAGAAAAAATAGTTCAAGCTCATAAGCCTTGAAAAAATTTCCATATCAGGGGTGGAGAAATCTGATTTTGATTTCCTTGTCCATAAATGAGGGATCTATTTCTGCATTTGTCCGTATAATGGTCATATAGTGAATTTCAGTGATCTGCCAGTGTGGAAAAAAATCCCCTCTGTTAATTTGCCAGTGCGGGGGGGGGAAAAAGACCACCCACACTGGCAAATCAACCAAAGGGATTTTTTACGTACTGGAAATTCAACCAAAGGATATTTTTTTTCTGTGCACCGTTTCATCAGGTGTTACAAATGTCATGTGAATCCATTGTTGTGTGGTTGTTATGGGTATTAACTTGAACATACACAGTACTGATTCCATCAGATGTTAGGTCAAGTAATTCCATTGTTCATGTAGTTGTTAGGGGTGTTAAGTTTGACCATACACTGAGCTGATTTCATCAGTTGTCTAGGAGGTCTCGTGATTCCATTGTTCATGTAGTTGTTAGGGGTGTTAAGATTGACCATGCACTGAGCTGATTTCATCAGGTGTTAAGGAGGGCTGGTGAATCCATTGTTCATGTGGTTGTTAGTGGTGTTAAGTCACACTATGTGTGATTACTCAACCCCTTACTCCATAATACCCCACATTGACCCATCTGCTGCAGAAGATGGTAGAAACCACTTTGACAAGAAAAGATAAAATAACTGTCTTTAATGAGCACTGTTACCTTTTGTTACTTTTGTTTCTACCACATGGTGTGTTAAAAGCCAGACTATAGTTACTACTTAGTGCTTCACAAACGTGAAGCACTTACTATAGTCATGCATTCAGCCCTGAAATGAGGTATAGCCAATCATGTTTTTTTATTTTCTGATGTAGTGATCATATTAGACCTGATACAAATTCCAATATAGGGATTAAGATTAACCCATTGTGTGTTATTCACACTTTATGCATCCCCTCCCTATGTGTCAGTTTCAACCTTTGTTGTTATCCCTTTTGTATGCCTTATAAACCTATTTCCTCGATAGAAATTCCTTGTCTTGTTCATGTTGAAAGCAACATCAGATGACATTTACACGACAAAGGAAATTAGATTTCTGTTATTGTTAAGAGACCATTGCAACAAAATGAGGAATTAATTGCTACAAGCAGCTCTTATTTTGTACAAGCCTGCTCAGGTTGAGCTTTTTTGATCACTTAAATGTCCACATTTGTCCTCCATTTGTTTGTTGTCAACAGTTGCTGTTGACCTCTCTAGTGGCCACAATATATGGTTCAGCTAAATGTTAAGGAAATTTGAGCTATTGCTGTTGACCCTTTTCGAAACAACAAATTTTCGACTGTCACAAATTGAAAGAGTTTGCAGACGACATTTCAAAATGTGATGATATTGAAAAATGTTCTCCATATAGAGCAGAAACCTTGTGGGAAAAGGTGAAATTGCTCGCTAAGAGCAATTTCTCCTTTTCCCACAATGTTTTCCAGAGTCTTCTGCAACAAAGTGGTTAAATGTCGTCATTGGTAATGGGTTAAACTGATGTTGATTGGTGATCATCTTGATGGCTTAACCCTTTACCAAACGTCAAATTTTCGACAGTTCCAAAATGAAAGAGTTTGCATACGACTTTTCAAACTCTGATGAAATTTAAAAAAAAAAAATCTTCTGATAGGACAGAAAACATTGTTGGAAAAGGAGAAATTGCTCTTCTCAAAGGAGAACTTGCTTGTGAAGAGCAATTTCTCCTTTTTTTCACAATGTTTTCCAAAGTCATCTGCAACAAATTGGTTAAATGTCCTTATTGTTTGGTAATGGGTTAAGCTACTGCTTTGGTAATAGAGAAAAAAAAGTTAGTGATATTATTTGGTTATGTTTTTCTTGCAAGGCGTAGGAGTTGATTGGGTGAGTCAAAGGTGAACCAAAAATATACCAGAGCCAAACCCAAAAAACTTAACCCATTTACGTCACAAATTTATTGTTGTTTTGATGTGATACCCACCTTTCAAACCCCCTACAAATAACATGGGAGCAAGTTGTTATGCAACAGGATTGAGAGGGAGTGAATGAATATGGCATTTGCTCTAGAATAGGAATTATTCTTTGGTTCAAAGAGGCAACAGATTGTCACAAGAAATACTTAGGATTTCTTCAATTTGTATAAACCTCCAAGCATGCTTTTGCATTATTCTAATGATGTTGTACTTCACTAGTACATATCGTGCAAAGCACAGCCACTGCAAAAATAGTTTCAGCATATAATGCAAATGAGGGCAGCCACATGTCAAATGACCGTGAATTACTTAGTTTTCTCAGAAACCCTCTTCACGTCACATTTCGCATCGTGTAACCAACATTTAACCAGTTTGTTGCAGACGACTTTGGAAAACATTGTGGGAAAATGAGAAATTGCTCTTAACTAGCAATTTCTCCTTTTCCTACAATGTTTTATGCCCTATCAGAAGATTATTTTTCAATTTCATCACACTTTGAAATATTGTCTGCACACTCTTTCAATTTGGGAGTCGAAAATTTGGCGTTTGGTAAAGGGTTAAGTCAGATGTAGGTGTACATGTTGCCTCTATTACCTCCAAAGGTAATGAATATACCAGGATTTAAACCACCACAGACGGGCAGGCCTTTTGATTTTAGTTTCAGTACTCTAATCATTAGGCCTAAAGGCCCCCGTAATGTACTATACAGAGGGATGGGGTTAATTGATATGCTAATGGTTTATGTCTGTTACATCTCACATCAGTCTCTAGTTGGACAAATCCATGCTAATGTTCTACTATCTCTATTCTGTAGTTAATCTTGTTATTTAACTCATTACCTTGTATCAGAATGTCTGACTTGTGCCTTTAATTCAGACAACAAATTTTAAACTCATAACCTTGTATAAGAATGTCTGTCCTGTAACTTGAATTCAGACAACAAATATTATTTTTTTCTCTGTGCTATTTGGAAGAAACCTTGTCACAAAAGAAGAAATTTGTTTGAAATAGTTTGCATTACATAGAAATGTATTTCATCATGTCTTTTAATCGGATAAATCCATCCCCCAATATTGGATTTTGTGACTAGTCCAATAATTGAGAGAAAAAATCCAGATGACAAAATTCATTATATCGAGGGTTCAATACAAGACTGTAGTAAGTGCTTCATGTTGAACCCTTGATATACAAATAAAAAATTTCCATGGCATTTTTACTAATTCTTGTGTACAGTAAAACTGTTGTTCTTACTAAATATAATCAAGAAAATTCATTTTTTTGCTTCCTTCAATTTGGATCTGTCAAAAGTTCTTATATAGTAGAACTTTGTGAAGAGAAAGGGTTAATGTCACATGTTCATGTGGGGGATGCTGCTGAACTTGACAGTTTTCCTGATAGCGCCCCACCCTAGAACAATGAATACATAATGAGAACAATAGCCATTCCCCTTATAGAGTTTACAGGAGGCAAAACTGTTTTCTAGAAAAACTAAAAACAAATATTTTACTGAGAGATGGCTTTTTTTATTGTTTGCGTGAGAATGTTATTTTCAAAAAAGTTATTTTTTGTTTCTTTGCAATAGTCTTTTTCTTTTCTTGAACTGAATAATTTTGGTTCATATGGGGTAGTAATCAGCAGTTTAATGACCTTAGTTGTCAATGCATCTTAAAACACCATCCATTCAATCAGTAGTTTTGAGGGGAAAAAAGGCTCAGTTCATTTTGTGATAAGGTAATATCAAGAGCATGGGCATGGCAACAATTTTTGAAGACTTATAAACTCTGTGGTTTCACTCAATTTTAATCCAATGTTTTAATGAGTACAAGTGGGGGAGGGGCTACAGGGTTATCACCCTACAAAGCTTCGAAATTTCCACTTTATTTGGACCCCTTTTCAGATTTGAAATAACATGTATGGGTATGGCATGAGTGTGCCTTTGCTCAACATGTAGAAAGTAAATTGATACTGTTATAACTGCTGTTGATCAATGATTATTGTAAAGCATAAATGAATAAGTGTCATTTTCTTGAGTAACCGGATGATACTGTTTGCCACTCAGGCATTGTTTTTCTTTTGATAGTTCTCATATTATCAAGAATTGCCTAAAACAAAGGAGAAAATGCTCAATTAGAGTAATGCATCATTTTGCCATTTTTTTTTTTTTTTAACATTTTTTGTATTTTATATCATAAGGTGGTGTTTTTATATACTTGATAATGGCATCTTTTGCTTGACAGAGACAGCCTTTCTACTAAGAACACCGCCTTTGTAATAGAATGTACTTAATCACATGACAACATTAGTCAGGAGACTTTGTACCAGCTATCATTTGCATAGGAAATGTAATTATTTCTTGGTACAATCCTATATTATTAAGGTCTTGTACTGCCATGAACTGGAAATGTACTTGCTAATTGGGGCGCTGGATTAGCTGATAGACTGTTTTTGATTAGTGTGTCAACCCTTACACAGTTCCATGGTGCTTTTTTGCTGCAAATGAAATATAAATTAAAGATTATATCAAAGTAACTAATGAAATCTTTAACCCTAGATTTTTGTGTCACATGCTTTCCAAAACCTTAGATATCTGCTTAACTTTGTTGATGAAAGATACTTAGAGTAGCAAACCAGTTAGATCACAGGCCAGCCACAAATTTACTTGGCGGCTGGCCTGGATCTGACCCGTTTGCATAAGCATGCAGTTGGTTTCTGCACTATAAGTGTCAAAAAGTGCATGACTGATGAATGTGACAAAAAAAGAACGATATGTTTGTAAACATTCTAATTTTCTGGCCATGAATTAAATTTCTCATGCAAAAGCACGGAGGCTGTAGAAAGATTTTTGAAATGCAAAAGACTTTAAACAGGTAGTTCTGAATTTTTGATAGTGCTGCCTTCTACTTTTTTGCTTTGTGCGAGTTTTCACATTCATTGCCATACCATTTATTGGACTTTAATTCCAGTGAAAGTCTTGGAGCAAACAGCATAATCCATTTAACGACTTTGTTTACCAAACTTTGAATATTTTACGAGGCTTCTTTAATTAGACAGCTGAAATGTTGAAATTGGAATAATTTTCTCTCACATTTATCCATGGTGCTTTATCCTCCCGTAGGAAATCATGGTTCTCTATTATTCTATATTTTCTGCCGTAATGCAGTCATACCAAATTGAGAATTAAAACAGATTTCACTTGATGGCTTAGTATGGAATATGATTTGAAGTTATTCAGTGCTATCTCAGTAAAGCTTCATCTCTCAACTGGCTTTATCAGTCAGCAAAAACATAATCACATAGTTCAGATGTTTTTTGGGTTTTATTTATTTTTTTTCGTTTTTTTTATGCCAATTCTAGTCTCTTCTTATAAATCAAACATTAAACTGCATTTAAGAAGATTTACTGCAGGCTTTCCTCCAACCATCCACAAGTGCTACATCCAGCAAACATCACTTTTCAAAATGTTCTTTTTTTCTTTTTCAGAGAACCTTAAGCTTCAAAATACCTCAGTCTCAGCAACACATTTCTAGAAACAATGTATCACCGTACAAAGCTCCGCCTCCGTCACCAGGGAAACAGAGACTGTGTCGAACATGGAGCGATATGATGACTGAAGATGGTTCCCTGTTGTCTCTCAGTAATCAAGATATCAAACTTCAAGAGGTAAGGGAACCGACAGTTGTATCTCATATGTTAACAGAGTTCCAAAAAGCAGGGCATTTACTGTTTTCTGTGGTGTCATAGTGGTTTTTGATGGCATTTTAACCCTGATAGTGCTGGAACCAATCTCTTGCCTATGCAAACAGGTTAGATCCAGGCCAGTTGCCAAGTAAATTGGCAGCTGGCCTGTGATCTAACCTGTTTGCTACTCTGAGTATCTTTCCTTATCCAAATTAAGCAGATGTTTAAGGTTTTGAAAAGCAGACGACACAAAAATCTATTTTTTTAGAAAATAACCCAGCATTCTAAGGGTTGATGTATCATTTCCCCATAGAAAGGGTTAAGACTGGTCTACTCAAGCTTGATGACTGATAGCCACCAATTATTTCTCTGTAAAATGTGCTTAGGTATGACTCTTCCTAGGAAGCTGGATATAACTGACATATTAGTTGAGAATGACATTAATCCCTTTATACCTCACCTACCCTTTTGTGACCGTTCACTGTCTGTCTAATGTTCACATTTTCACTCCATTTTTCCTCTGTAAACACTTGCCTGATCTCAACCAAACTTTGTCACAAGTATCAGTGCACAGGGGGACCAAATTATTATAAAAAGTTACTTGATGGAGTTATTCCCCCTGTATCTAACCGGTTTACATAAGCATGAAGTGGGTTCCAGAGTTATATTGGTTAATGTTTGTTTATTAGCAATGCATTCCTTCAAAATGTTTTGATCACTGAAAGTATGTTTTTGTCATGTTCAAGTTATCTTGAATATGTGCAGGTTCACCTAAGTCACTTAAGGGTACGGTTACAAGTTATCTTGAACATGTACAGGTTCACCTAAGTCACTTAAGGGTACGGTTACAAGTTATCTTGAACATGTACAGGTTCACCTAGGTCACTTAAGGGTACAGTTACAAGTGATGCGTGTCTATATCTTTGTATCGGAAATCTGCAAGTGAACAGAGCCATATTTAGCTTTAAGCAATCAAAATACTTTTGTCCTCAAGTCTTTTCACTTGTCATTATCACTTTTCTAGTTATTTTTGGTACAAATGTATACCAATTACTTGTCAGTTGTCGATTTTTTTTTTTATTTGGTAACTGATACTCAGCATATATTTTCAACATTATTATATTCTCCTTGGTCTAGTTGTTAGAGTACAGAACTTGAAATCACATGACCCCTCTCTGTATGGGTTCAAATACCCGTGGCATCATTTGGATTTTCATGGATTTTCATAGGAGGCAGTCTCCTGACTAACTTACTGAGTGTCAATTGTTCAACCTAGCTTGACCAGACCTTACTTTCAGTTGAGTATGGGCTCTTCATCACTTAAAGTCAGGCATTGCAACATAACTGAAATAAGGTTGATGCGATGTAAAACCTGATATTAATCAACATAACTCCCATTTCCTTTCCAAGTTCTTGATGATTTCACTATGTGCCTTATTGTAAGCTTTAACATGAAGATATGTATGAATTGAAGTTTTGTGTGCAACTTCATATTTCTGAAACAAATCCCTTATCCCTCGCCTAATATCCTAGAATGTTCCAATGGTTAACCCTTTACCAAACGCCAAATTTTTGACTGTCCCAAATTGAAAGAGTTTGCAGATGACATTTCAATATGATGAAATTGAAAAATAATCTTCTGACAGGAAAGAAACATTGTTGGAAAAGGAGAAATTGCTCGTTGAGAGCAATTTCTCCTTTTCCCACAACATTTTTCAGAGTCATCCGCAACAAACTGGTCAAATGACATTATTGTTTGGTAATGGGTTAAGCTGCAGCCTTAGAGACAGTTCTTATTATACTGTCTTCTGGAAATAACTGAAAGCAGGAAAACCTTCAGGCAAAGGAATTAGAAGGAAGCTGTTGATGGCTGCGCAGATTAAGTTGTTTCAATTTTAGGAATATTTTAATTTAAATTGCTATTTTTGGAATAAATATGGAAACTAATTATACTTAATATTTTTTTGCTGTTGGACAATTTCATTTTTGGGAGCTTTTCTAGGAATAGCTTTAATTGATTTTTATTCACAGAGCTGTAGCACTCAATATAATCCCCCCACCCCTCCCTCCCCACCACCACCAACCACCCAAAAAAGAAAAGATTTGGCCTGGTTCAATTGACTTTCATATATTTTTTCCTGATTGTACTAAAATAGTTATCCTAATAATTATGTTCTTTTGACTTTTTATACTTCACAACAATAGTATTTCAGTTATAATGCACTGTGTGACTCGTTATCTACTGTGGAGGATCTTTATGAAAGTCATAATTCTCTAGGAACATGGTTTGGAGCCTATTTAGGGTCGGGCCATGTGATTCCAACGTCAGAACTCTAAACATTAGGCCTCACTTTTATATATATTTATTATGAAAGGGATTTACAGTAGAATTCCAAGAAGAAATAAACTAGTTCTTCCAAATCCCTCCCCAGACTTTTTGGGTTGCGGAAGATAACCTCTGAAGTCATTTTTGAAAGCATTATCCTACCCAGAGAAATATCTTCTAAGATCTTAAACAATTCATCATTTTTACTCAGATGTCCTATGCGAAACTTTAGTTGCTTTGGTTTATACTTATCCATATCCATTTTTTCCAGGCCATCTATGAACTGTATAAAGGCGAACAAGACCTTATTGATGACTTGAAGGTTGTTAAAAATGTAAGTCAAGTGTTTAGTTATTTACACATAATTCAATTCGATCTGTAATATGTTTTCTCGGAGGCCATGATAAGAGGGATTTTAATTATGGAGGTTTAGAAAGGAAAGAATACACGAGGTATTTGAATGCATTATTTCAAATGAAATTAGAAACCCTATTTGGTGGTTACTCAAGACAAGACCAATATGATGAAAACCCACAAAAATGAGTTGAGCGAAAAAATAAAGGATTATCTCTAAGAATGTTTTGCAATTTTCCAAAAAAATATTTTTGTGTCATCTGCTTTCGAAAACCTTAAATATCTGATTAATTTTGTTGAAGAAAGATACCAAGAGTAGCAAATAGGTTAGATCACGGGCCAGTCACCAATTACTTGGCAGCTGTCCTGGATCCAACCTATTTGCATAAGCATGATGTTGGTTCCAGCACTATAAGGGTTAATGACATATATAAAAAAAGGGGGGGATGTTTTAATTTGAATCATCATTGTTCTTTGAATTTCATATCAATGGTTCAGTGCAATACTATAGTAAGTGGTTCATGTTTATGAAGCACTTACTATAGTCTTGCACTGAACCCTCGATATGTCACATCCCTTTATTTTGAAAATTCGATAAAGAATATCAACTGTTTTTCACTTTCTCATACTTCAATGTGTATGCATATTGATAGGTTACATCATGAGTTTTATGTAATAAACAATTTGTTCTTTGCTTAAAGAAGTCAAGCAACTTAAAACCATGGAAATTAGTCTTCTTCATTGAGGTAATTGGATACAGATTGTTTTGCTATCACTTGTTCTTCTCTTCCATTTGAAGACATACATTAAAGATTAATTTTGAATCTATGCATACTTTGTTATAATTTCTCTTTGATCTCATTCATTGATAGACCTACCGTGACTCTATGCAGAAACTGTGTCTTATGACAGAAGGGGAACTAGAACAAATATTTGGACATGTGGATGACCTTGTACCTATTCATGAAGGTAAGTTTACCTATTCAAGCATATAGAATTGTGTACCTGGTCCAAATTGGGAGCAACAACAGACTCCTATTAAACCATTACCAAACAACAACATTTTACCACTTTGATGCAGACTACTCTGGAAAACATTGTGGGGAAAGGAGAAATTGCTCATGACGAGCAATTTCCCCTTTTCCCACAATGTTTTCTGCCCCTTCAGAAGATTGTTTTCCAATTTCATCACATTTTGAAATGTTGTCTGCAAATTCTTTGAATTTGGGACATTCAAAAATTTGACATTTGGTAAAGGGTTAAAGAGATTTATGAGAGTCTTGTTATGCAGTATTTTGAATTTTGATAGCAAATCCTATTCTGTGGGTACACATTAGACTTATCTCGCCGAGACAGTTCTAATGTGTACCAACAACATAGGGTTTTACTAGAAATTGGAATAAACCTTTTGTCTGGACCTCTGAGAGGAGGAAGAATTAAGGAATTGGTTAGAAACCTTTGTGATAATGAGAGTTGTTGGCTGTTTTTTTCATTGTTGTTTCTTTATCTTTCGGATGCAGATTCATTAAACCAAATACTCTTTGGTTTTTTTAGTGTTATTTCTAAGCTTAAAGCATGCTTGTAAAAAATCAGGCCTATTGCCTTTTATATTTGATTACTTGTCTATGTGATTTCTATTTTATTCTAAGTCATTGTCCTTACAAATGAATTGCAACACAGCAACAAAGAAAAGGAATTAAATTTTTACCTTACAGAATGCTGATGGTTCTTTCTGGCTTGACAAGCCCTTATAGGCAGAAAAGTTTGTTGTTTACCTCCATCATATGAGTCAAGTAATGCAACACAACTACATTCATGTTAACCCTTTCCCAAACAATAACGACATTTGACCAATTTGTTGCAGACGACTTAAGAAAACATTGTGTGAAAAGGAGAAATTGCTCGTGACGAGCAATTTCTCCTTTTCCCACAATGTTTTCTGTTCTATCTGAAGAATATTTTTCAATTTCATCTTATTTTGAAATGTCGTCTGCAAACTCTTTTAATTTGGGACAGTCAAAATTTGTTGTTTGGGAAAGGGTTAAAGCAATGTAAAATTCCTTTAGATAACAAAATCTACCAAACAATTTTAGTTGTTGTCCCTCAATCAATATGGACATTATAAAACTTTTCATGAATTAAGAAGTTGAATTAACTCTCAGTATTTTGAATTGTTTAGTTGTTATAAATAACTATACTATACTTTACCTTGCAGACCTTGTGAGTCGACTTCAGGTTCAAAGGCTCCCAGATGGTACTACACAACAAGTAGGAAAACAGCTTGTGGAATGGGTAAGACAGGCTAGGACATAGTTTACCATTTTTGGGGGGGTTTAATTGAGGCCGGAGTGTAAAAAAGGAAAAACAAAAAAGGCACCTAAAAATATCCCTGCTGCAGAAGAAATTTGTTGATATTGTCACATTAGTTTTTGAGGAAACAATGTAAACATACCAAGGGTTCAATGCAATACTATAGTAAGTGCTTCATAAACATGGCTAGCAGGGAACCCTAGCATCCATACTTTAAATGATTGTTGGGGAGTGTAGACTGACAGGTTAGATAAGTCTAGTAATTAACCTTGCCAAAATCTGCAGGCTGAACCCTTTTCCTTAACATAGTTCCCATCAAGTTCTCATCCAAAACAAATGCACAAGCAGGAAGAAAGGAACTGTAATAATTGATATGTTTACTGGAGAATGGGCCAGAAAACGCTGACAAAGAAAGAAATATTCAATTCTGTGTTGTCATAATGGTAGCTTTTGTATCTTAAGTTGTCTACTCCAGTAGTATAATATGTAAATGGAGTAATAGGCTCAACCAATACATTTCCCTGCTAGCCAAATAAATGGGAGGAGGCACCGAGCCTTATGGAAATAATCAATCCTTTGCACTTCTGATAGTCTTCCTGCTATATAAAGGGTTGGAGAATATATTGAAAACCAGCTGGTTCTACTATGAATGTTTTAACTAAGTAATAAGGCTAATACAAAAGAACAAAATGATTATGACTTTTCCTCTTCATTATTCTGTATAAACTCATTTCTCTGGTATGTCAATGCCATGTCTTAATTAATTGATATTTCTTCCCTAATTTGGCAGGAGTCTAATATCAAAGAATCTTGATCCCATTTGAACTATTTTATGCTTGATTTTAATGTTTGTGAATGTAGTCATTAGTTGGCAATTAAATTCAACTATTGAGTTTTGGGCATTATTTATATGGTATGTTGAGACATCTTCAAATTCTGATCAACATTCTGCAAATAACTCTTAATTGAAAATGGTTTAGACAGTTGTGGCAAAAATATAGATGATGCTTTAAACAAGCTCTTCTTTCTTCACATGTGTTTTTTTTTGTAAGTTTTGAGACAACATACTTCCTTTCTATAACATCAGAATTTTCCCTAATTCTTCACATTCTTTCTTTATGAGACATCAAGGTTTAACCCATTTCAACATATGGGAGTTTGCGACTGTACCAAATTGAAAGGAACATTAGTTGACCAAAAACAAGCAAGGAATCAAGCAAGTTTTCTTAATGATTTTGGGTAAAACCCCTTGTGACACAAGGTTTACTTGTTTGGAGCAGGTTATCCATCTGTCACAGCAATAAATCAAGACCAGGCCAGACAAAATGAGATATAATGCAGAAAGGGGGTAAAGCCAACTAATTGAGTCTGAGATTAAAAAAAAATTACCATCCAAAGGCTACTTCCATAAATAATGTTAAAAAAGAATATTTCAATCAGTTCTAGCATATTCCCTTTTCACACTGATTATATTAATAATAATTCATGTGTTGTTCTTTTGCCACAGTCATTTTTTATGCTCATACTGTGATTAATTGTATCTTTGTAGGTTCCTTCACTCAAAGCGTACATACCATTCTGTGCCAACCAGGTGTTTGGTAAAATCCTTCTAGATGAGAAGAAAAATGATCCGGCTGTCGACGATTTTTTACAGAGATGTCAGGAATCTCCATTCAGTAGGAAGCTTGACCTCTGGGCTTTACTTGGTATGTTTTGTTTGATCTTGAGCCTTTAACTTTTAAAATGAAAATTGGTTTTGAATTATTTAGAGCCTTACTTGAACTTATCAATCATATTATAAAGGAACTACCGTTAATCATTGTGTTTAACCCCTTAGAAGACTGGGTGATTTTCTGCAAATAGATTTTTGTGTCATCTGCTTTCCAAAACTCTAAATATCTGCTTAATTTTGATGAGGGAAGATACTCTGAGTAGCAAACAGGTTAGATCACAGGCCAGCTGCAAATTTACTTGGCAGCTTGCCTGTGATCAAACCTGTTTGCATAAGCATGAGGTTGGTTCCAGCACGATAAGGGTTAAAGCCTAACTTATCAACCATGTTATAGATGAACTACCAGTAATCATTGTGTTTAAGAAAGCCAGGAATTAAATGCAAGAAGCTTTCATAATGATATGTTTCTTGTTGCATGCAAAAACAATAACTATTTGCTGAAAATTTGTTTTTCACAGAAATGTATTTACATGGAATTGTTATAAAGGTGACTCTTGCTTTTAAACTTAGTATAAGTTTTTAAGTTCAGAATGGAATTATTCGATCTTTTTCTTTGTACTAACTATGCCCAATAATTTCTTCTGTAGATGGTGTGCGAGGGAAGTTCATGAAGTATCCATTGTTGTTGAAAAGCATTCAGAAATATGTAAGTATTATTAACCCTCTCTAAGCCCTGATTTGTAATGTATTATGACTAAACATAGTCTTGGTAATGACCATCAAACTGAAGATTTACAAAAATTGTTGAATGGACTTAATCATTTCTTGTCCAAATTTCTCCTAGAAGACATTATGCCATGAAATGGAAAGCAGAGGCAAACTAATTATAAAATACAAACATAACATAGTCTTAATGATACTTAATGATTATGAATGTTGTGAAATAAGGTAGCAATCATTATGACAAAAGTGGAAGAAGTTTCTAGTTATGAATATTTTCTTTTATTGTCTTTAATTTTCTATCAGTGTGATAAAATGGTTATAACAGAACATGGGCGAAACAGTTACAGCATAAATTGATGTAAGGTAACAGTATGAATTTGTTGTGTACCATTTTGAACTAATACAAGTACAGAGTGAAGATCAAAACAAGGCTATTGAGATATGAATAGGACGGGTAAAAAACTTCAATACTATTCAGATAAAGGAATTGTTTCAAGTATGATTTTAAGTTAACATTTGTTTGAATATGATAAGTAAACAGATGTTTGATTCAACTAAATGATTTCTCCCTGTACAGAACACAAATGACCTACTTGACTGTAAAGACTTGTCCGAGGCTATAAAGCTAGCAGAGAAAATAGTAGCCGAGGCTGACACATCAACTGGGGAGGCGAAATGTATTTTCTACAGATCACGCATTACATATCTCTATGATGACCAGGTATGTTATCATCATCATATCCATTATACTTGTTGATAAGGCCATCAATTTATCACCTGCAGTGTATGGACCTGGTAACCGTTTTATTAAATGACCTTACGTTGACTTACCGTAAATATTTGCGCAAATCCAAGCTAATGAGCATTGACAGTATCATAAATGAAAACACAATATTGTCATGTGACACATCATTAGATACGTCCAATGATGTGTTACTATGCAATATTGTTTGAGCCAATATTGAAATAAGAGGGAATGTTGTATTGCACTTCCTCAAATTTTTAACGGTAAAAACAGTACCCTGATCATCCAGTCTAAATCTGAGTTTCTCTCTATTCCTGTGTATGATGATGGTTAACAGGGTCCTCTATGGCTTATTGATAAGAGTACAGAACATGAAATCACATGGCCCCTCTCCAAGTGGGTTTCAAACCCGGTGAGGGCATTTAGATTTTCATGAGAGGCAGCCTCCTGACTAATTCATGGAGTGTCGATGGTTCTACCTGGCTTGACCAGCCCTCATAGGCAGTTAAGTATGTGGTCTTCTCCATCATTTAGAGTGGGCATCCCAACATAACTGAAATGATGTTGACGCAATGTAAAACCAATATAGATAAATAAAGATGATAAAAAGCAGCTCATACTCGCCCACAACACCTTCACATAATAGTTTCAATCTGGGATGATAAAAAATCAGTGATACAGCAAAAAGTTGGTTCAAAACACAAATGCTAAAGATGTAGTACTTATATCACAGATATAATGAAGTTTTTATTTTATTTCAGAAACATCCAGAGATTGACAACTCAAAGGCTTTACTCTGTAGTGGAATCCTCAAGAACAACAAAGGAAGTGTAAGTATTTTATGGCATGATTGATAGAATGCATCCTACTGACAGGATCTAATTTATCTGACAGTCTCTGAATTAAATAGTTAATAATAGATCCTCTCTAGTACAACTGCTTGGTATGCACTTTGCTGGAATGATTTAAGATTGTATAGGGTTACTCATGGAAAGCTGAATTGGATAACTCAGAGTAATTAAATCCCTACCTTCTACATGTTTTTACCCATTACCAGACACTAACAACATTTGACCAGTTTGACGCGAATGAATCTGGAAAACATTGTGGGAAAAGGAGAAATTAAACCAGCAGGAATTTATTTCATTATTTTGTTTGTTTGGTTTTTACAACTCATCAACATTATTTCAATCTTAATATGATCTCTGATTTGCATCAGATGGGGGGAAGACCACAAGATTAATCATAATTTGTGGTGAATTTAGTTATCTAATTATGTTTTCAGAAGCTGCAGTTGCTGCTATTTGACAAGGTGTTGGTTGTGACCCGGCCTGTGTCCCAGGTAGGACAGCAATACTATCAGGTCTACAGGGATCCAATCCCCGTGTCTGACCTTGTTGTGGAGGATCTTAAGGACGGAGAGGTCAGAATGGGCTCCTTCAGGTCCGCTTTCGGATCGTCACAAACCTGTAAGTATCAGCATATAATGGGCTTTCTTTTTTTTCCTTGTAATTTTAAAGAGGAAGTAGTCTTTATAGAAATTAGGAAACCTCAAGACAGGTGTAACTTTGAATTTTTTAATGTATTTTTTAAAGAAAACTGCATAAGCTTAGAATGCTGGGTAATTTTCTAAAAATAGATTTCTTTGTTTGTCTGCTTTCCAATCCCTTAAAATATCTGCTAAATTTTTATGAGGAAAGATACTCAAGTAGCAAACAGGTTAGATCACAGGCTAACTACCAATTTACATGGCAACTGGCCTGGATCCAACCCATTTGCATAAGCATGAAGTCGGTTCCCACTATAAGGGTTAAAGAAGTTTATGAGCTCTGGTTTATACCTTGAATAAGCCCTTATATAATGTTTTATCTTAAGTCTCTTAGACACAATGTATGGCGCCTAGTACTCTTTTCTGTTTAGAGTTAGTTGCAGTGAATGACATTAAAAAAGTTTGAAAGTGTGACTAACAGCATTCCCAAATAAAAATTGCTTGTTGTTTTCATAATGATTTCTGCTTATTTGAGACTTTCCATCTGAACCTTTCAAACTGCTGCAAATGCTTACAATCAAGATGTTTCTTAATTTCTTATTTCTTGTGTATTTGTATTTCAGCCAAAAATCTACTAAAAGTATCTTTCCGAGATTCAAACAAAGGTCAGTCCCATACTCTGATGTCCAATGATCAACATGACAAGCGACAGTGGCTCCACTGGTTAGAAGAAGCCATTGAACATGAAAGCAACAAGGAAATCAAGCCAGGGGATTGAAAGAACAAACTACAAAAAACTATTGGGTCACAAATTAGTAATCTGGCAAACAACTTATAGCCTGTAAATACTCATGGTATGGCATGGACACAGAATGTGTAGGAGCATTGCAGAAAAGTGGAGGTGATTGGAAAGATATATCTGAAACTGTACTATCAATGCATTGTGACATATCAAACAGTGCATGAAGTATTTGCATGTGATTTATTCTAAAGATGGGTAGATGTAACCACTCAAAGTAAAGTTTCTTGTACTGTAAAAACCTTGTATTTAGATACTTGTGAGAGCTGAGTAGAGAGATAAACTGCAATGAAATGAGGACTTGATGTTGGACTCGGGTTGTTTCAAATGAGCGTGCATTGATTGGATTTGTTCATGCTTATAAACAACTTAGAGATGGAAGTGTATGTGGAATCTAGGTAAAGGAGCGTACATTTAAGACTTGTGCAGAAAAATTTGTACTTGACAAATAATGGTGGACATGAATTTGGGAATTTTGTTTCTGTGGTATATGTTGTTGAAGTTTTTACCAAGCAACTGTTCATTTAAAATGTTGTTATGTTTTGGAAACTTTGGTGCATATTTGTTGTTACTCTTAATCATTATAAAAGACTTCTTAACTGATGAAGGAAGAAGGAAACGTAACTTTACTCTATTTGAAACGAAAAACCCAATTGTTCTTCACTGTATGGGGCTTTCTCTTGCATTGAACAACAATATAAATACAAATAGGTTATTGACAGAATTTGATTTTTTTGCCGAGAGATAAAAGTTTATATCATTGTGTTAAGGGAGAAAATTAATATTTTCTCAAGCACATAGATCATGTGAGAAGTGCACACCCTAACCAGTGATGCTTTAACAAAAAGACCTTATGGCAAATAGATATTCTACTTATAAAATGCTTGAGTGTACAATATTTGATGAGTATAAAATTCTTAAAATTTTAATCATCATTTTGGTCATTTTAACCATTATTTCATTAATGCACATGGTTGAACTATGAGTTAAAATGTTTGCGTTGATGACTCTATTTTGTAGCTCTGAGATATAATGATAGTTATTGCGACTTTTCAGGTAAGCGTTAGATATAGAGTTGATCTTATATCCAATGATTTAAGTGTGTGGTAAGTATCTTAAAGAGGTGGTTTGTCATTTTGATTTGGCTTTATAATGTAAACCACTGCAAACTACTCTGAATAGGAAAGGGGGAAATGCATTGTTCCATTAATCATACTCATTACAGAATTATATATATAGCATTTACCTTGGTACATTTAACCTATATAGATTAAAGATAAAGGTTGTGACAACCAAAGCACTATATAGGCAAGTCTTAAATCCGTTAATAGTTCATTTCCTGTTCAGAGCTGTAGGAAGAATAGTTTGCAAAGGTGGGATTTTAATTTTTATCAAGTCCCATTGTGGTTTTTGTTCAATCAACATGCCAACCAGACTTTCAATTAAATGTATAAGTCAGATGTTTGTGTTGGTTTGTATTGTTGTTCATATTTATTGAAAACTTAAAAAAACATGTACTTGTTGGGCTGTCATGTCAAACTGGATTCAATTTGAATTGCCTAAATTGATGTATTTGTTATGTGTCTTAACTTTCTTGTAGATTTACGCAATTCTTCAACCCATTCTTATATCTTCCTATCCTTTTAGTCTTTTTTGTGTATGTATTTTTCTTCCCATTTTTTAGTTATAAAGTATATTTTTCTTCGGTATAAAAGTAGAATTCGATTTCTTGCCATACCCGTGTATTCAAATAAAAAACAATATAGCCATGTCTTTGTGTTATAAACTTTAGTACTCTACCTTAGTTTTGATGAGCATTTGATTGACATTTTGGCAAAAAGGGTATTACTTCTGGTTGGCATTCAAAACTTTGGAAACCTAAACCTGCAAACTATTGTAACTAGAAATGTATCAAAATCGACGAATTGCTTGTGCATTTCTTGCAAAAAACAAACTTTTTGAAATGATAGGTCAGAAAAATTGAATTGAAGCTTTCGATAGATGAGATTCTACATAAGGGTGCTTGAAAAGAAATCACCCAACTTTGTCATGTATATTTGTATTACCGTATGCCATTCTTGTCATTTTATTGATCTTTTAAGTGTTTTGTTTAAACTACATTGTACAGTCACAAGCATTTCAGCTGCAGAAAGCCAAAATAATTCACATAAAAAATATTTTGTCAAAGACCATTTTTCTGAAAACCAACTTCAATGTTCATTCAATTTTGAAATGCTTATAAGATTTTGCGCTTTGATTCCGGTGAGTCTTATGGGATTTTGCGACTGGTTCAAATTTAAAACAAAGGTAGACTTACTATAAGATTTTAATGTAAAATAGCATTTTTCTTTGTGAAGCTATTTTGGCAAAGTGAAGACATTGCTTGTGGTAGGTTATTTCTCCATAATTATTTCTTTAGTTCTGCAGTAATAGCCTTAAGAAATTTATAAGAGGGAAAGACTTAAATAATTCATTTAGGAAATTTTGTTTATTAATCAAAACTTGTATCCTAAGTCTTATAAAGTATTATTTATATAATCATGTAGCATTAAACATCCTACCTTGTACTCTACTGTATTATTTAAATGTGTACATATCACTTATTTGTTCTTTTACTCTTTATGTTATCTTAATTTTACAGCACCAACTTCTGGAATTCTTTTGAATCTGTTGAAACTGTGCCTGCTAATTGCAAGGTTCTGTAGCAAATCTGACACGGGCTGCAATAAACAAGGCATTAGGAAAAGATTGAATATCTTTGTAAATTGCTCTGTTTGCCCTTAAAAGTAAATTGCTAGTTTATGTTACTTTTAACCATGTTCTCATTTCTTTATGATAGAATTATTGACATAGAATTTTAATTTAGTAAGGTATTGTTGTAGCTCTGTTTTAATGTTTCATAACGAGCACATATTGTGTGGATATGTTTAAAGTTATTACTCCATGAGTACATTAATTCATTACTTTATATTGACTGCACTGACCAATCTGCTGCAGAAATATTAAAAACTTACTGCTAGTAATGTGTAATTTCTCATATGGCCATAATTGTATTCGCACAAAATCACACAATTATTATTTTTTCATACTTTATCAATTTCAATTATCTTTCTCTCAATTTGGACTTGCCCTAATGCTTCCTGTTATGAAATGGAACAAGTTGAGGGTTCAATGCAAGGCTACAGTAAGTCATTCACTTATGTTTAGCAGTTGTGTAGTATTGCACTGAACCATCCAAGTGCTTGTCTCAGATGACTCTGGCAAATATATTGACAGAGAAGAAATTACTCATGGAAACAGTATCTCCTGCAATAATGGTTGCTGCTAAATGTCCAAGATTTTTATGATTCCCTTTATTGTCTGTTGAAATTCATCAGAAACAACCTCCATTTCTTCATAGGTTTTTAAAGTAGAATTTTCCCTATACTGTTAATCCAGTGGTCAAAATTGTTAGTAATTCTAAAGCACATGTAGAAAAGTATTCAATTGTGAATCTAGATAAAAAGAATTGGATTAAAGCATGAAATGCAAGGCTCAATTTTTTGGTAGCCTCGCTGACTGATTTTTTTGTATTTTTTTTTGCATCATTCTAGGCTGCCAATTACTAATGATTCATTAGTAATGTATCTTTTTACCAGACTGGTTACCATAAATATTTTCTTGAAAGGTTATTTTCTCTGACAACATACTATAATAAAAAATCCCTTATGATATGTAAAATAGAGATTACTTTATTAGTCATAATGTTAAAAAAAAATGCATTCATAAGTTATAGAATGGAAAAAAGATCTAGGAGTGAAGTTATGTCTTCTAAGTGGGTATTTATGGTACATTTGTTCATAAGCTGGTGTTTTATTCTTTTTCATCTTATGATATGTCATTATTTTTATGCATTGATAATGTTTTTTCTATAGATGCCAGTAAAATTTCATATTTCATGAAATTGTGAAATATATGTACTCAACTTTTTCTTTGAATTCCAATTCAAATCTTTTTTGTTTGACTTTTAGCATCTATCATTGATGACAAATTCATATCTTGGGATAACTCAGATGTTTGCATTCAGAAAGGATTCTTTTTTTTAAACCAAGGGCATGATTTAGCCTATTACTCCGTTGGAATAAGCAATTTGTTTCAACTTAAAGCATCAACAGGAAAACTTAAGATATATTATGTTAAATAATTTCTTAGTGAGTAGCTTTACAGTAAAGATGAATCTTCTTAGCTCTCAAAGACATTGTGTAGCAGATGACATGAATGTTTTCATCTAGACTCATAAATACCCATAGCACAGCAAAACTTGATTTAGATGTCTCCCATATGAAAAATACTTTCAGATTTTTCTGCTGATAAACAAACTTTGGAAATTTTGTAGTAAAAGAAGAATATCCCTGTAAATAAAAGGCCCTAGCTCCATCATTTAGGAGATGGAAAACAGTCTTTTGATATGACAAAAATGATATGCTAAATGGGTTTTTTTCTGTTTTACATTTGAACCCAACACCTAAATAGAAAAAAATATTTGTATTTTTCTCTTATTTTTGGTGGTCAATTCTAAATTTATCAAATTTTAGTTATTCCATGGAGACAATTCTGATTGATTTATTAATTACCAACATCAAATTAGAGGTGTTTTTCACTTGCAAACAATGTGTTAATGTTCTTGGTCTTACAGGGAGATGGTTAATAATGATTTACAGTACCTTTCAGCATTCTTTTGCTTTGGATGTATTTGGTTGTTAGAAGGAAAGAAAACTATTAAAATCATTGAACTCAGTTTGATGTTTGTTCTTTTTGATATTTTGCCTCCAAATCATAGCCTAAATCTAATTGAGAAAGACCTGGGTAGCGTTTTACTAAACACAGGGTCTTCCCTAGGCCTATTACACGCAGTCCAGGCCCAGTGCCTGAATTCCACAATTAGCACTCTGCTGGCACCTCAATTGATCCCACTGTGTTTACAATTTGTCAACTTTGCTATCTTAATATGTGTATATCAAGTCATTGTTGATGGTGATCTTAATATCCACAGTCATGCTTGATGGTGATCTTAGTATATCCATGGAAAGCAAATTGGATATGTGTTTTTCACTACTTTCATCAATGGTTCAGCTATACAATATAACAGCATTATTGACAAAGGAAGTGAAAAATACCATATATCATAGTGGTCAATGTACCTATACATTTATCCCAAGACCACACTCATCACACTATGTATTCTTTTACAGTCACTGAAAAGTCACTGACTACCTTCTTGCATAAATGGTGTGGTGACAGATGTATAAATGATGTGTAAAAGACTCCTCAAATGTCAGAAAAAAAAAGATGATTAAACAAAGAATAATAATTAGCAAAAAGTAAGGGCCTCAGATAACCAATCATGTTTTCCAATACAGTAAAAGATAAATTGACACCATGTGATCTTGGATACCTTTATGAAAGCTTGGCTTATTACTTCTATTGAGTATTCTTGTCTATGACAGGTTGTATAATACCAGATTTAGTGCATTTTAAAGTCTTTTGCATTCAATAACTTCATTTATTCCTATATGTACTGCAGGTACTCACTAGAACTTCATCATCAAGAGGATTCTAATGAATACACATAATGAAGGGGCTAGGGAAGAAATAAGTGACCAGTGGAAATACCCCTCATATATTGACCCTTGAAAACATTGTCTATTTTATTCTATTTTTTCTAAATGGTTAATTTCCACTAGAATATTTGATGTGTTTTTTTTGTTAGTGTTTCAGGAATTCGCATGACCAGTTTTCAAGATTTGGATATTTGATTATGCTAGAATAAGCCATTGTTCTTGTTCTTCTTCTTGTCCCTCCCGCCTGGGAGAACCGTCTAGTGACGTGGTTGTCATAACCTCCCGCCTGGGAGAACCGTCTAGTGACGTGGTTGTCATAACCTCCCGCCTGGGAGAACCGTCTAGTGACGTGGTTGCAGCTAATTATCAGCATTACTATGATGGTAGTGAAGAATGACTGACGCTGATTCAGTCAAGTTTCACTGATAAAGCCTGTTACTTTTTATGCAAATTTAGCTCAAATGGCCATACAGGATATAACAACAATCATTGAAGTTAAAAATGAAGTGATAAAAACTTCAATTGGGGTGTGAATTAATTATGCATTCGCTTGGTGTGCGAATTCTCAAATTAGTTCAGTAAATTAGTAAAATAGAAATTGTCAGGAGGTGAAATCTCCAGCACCAGCCTCATTCAACTAAAGAATATTTTATTACCATAAAACAAGGTATTGAGTAAACTTGATAATTGAATTCAAAACTAAGCACTACAAAGTCAAAACACTTCCAGCCACATTTCGTTCATTGATTGTCATTGTTGTCTATATCGTGGTTACCTCCCTTGGCTACTCTTTTAACTTAACTGTTTGTGTTGTAGATTTTCGAGGATTTTGACTAAAAACGAGTCTTTCATCAAATGTCAGTGTCGCATGATGATAACTACGAGGTAGATATATAACTCGTCGTTTACTATAGTCTTATGGTGTTCATTGTCCCAAAATGATTTCAAATTGCGTGTTGTTTTACCGAACAACACTATTCAAATCTTAGTCCATGCAATGGGAGCAGAAGCCGGACAGACGCAGTCGCTGTGTAAAATTAACTCACTTGTCAAACTTTCTTTACATCGATCCAAATTTTTCCTTATTCAAATTGTTTGATGTTTGTCAAAGTATGTACCTCACCAAGTGCAGGGGTGGCAAAAACTGTTTTTGATTTCCTTGGCCGTAAATGCCAAATTATTTTCTCCCCTTGTCCGGATTATGGTTTTATATAGTGAATATCAGAAAAATTCACTTGTCCTTTAAGGCAATACTGACAGTTGATCTGGCCGCCCCTGTGGTGAACAATGGATGGTCGCAGTGTTTGTTAAAATGGTCACCGTCATTGCATTCTCTTCGATTGAAATATATATATGAAGCATATTTCGGAAGGTTCTTGTAAATCTAGCATATTCAAACAAAAAAACAGATTTCAAGCTTTATATAACATTCTAATTTGAAATTATGTGAAAAGGAACGTTTAACTTATATAGCACTGGAACCAACTTCAAGCATTTGCTTATACAAACAGGTTGGATCCAGGCCAGCCTCCAAGTCTATTGGCGGATGGCCTGTGATCTGACCTGTTTGCTTCTTTGGGCGTCTTTCCTCATCAAAATTAAGCAGATATTTAAGATATTGGAAAGCAGATGACACAAAAATCTATTTTTATAAATTATTTAGCATTCTAAGGGTTAAGATGTAGTAAGAATAAAGGTTACAAATGATGAATATGCTTCAATTACTGATGAACATGGAATTACAGTATCTATGGCAAAATAAATATCAGCCACTGAGATTAGAACTTTCAACATGGTTACTAGTTCAAGGTCAGGTTTGGTCGTAAATCAAAGGCTTTCATATGCTATCTAAAAGGGAGATATATTAGGAAATAAAGGTAGCACTTTCCGGTTGAATCTCAATAATGAATGGTGTCAAACCCTCAAAACCAATTCATAAATTTTCTGGTAATTTTTCATGTAATATTCCTGGATGAAAATCTGTTTTTGTTGGATGACGTCAGTCATCTAACAAGGTTACAATTCCGAAATCGTTTGGTGACCTTATTACAAAATGAACCGCCGTGGGATGACCTGACATCTGAACTTGTCCTATACACGTCAATATTTTAAAAAGCTGATCATAATATGCCGTATGCTATGTATTTTTTATTCAAACTTTATAATTGAAAGATGATGGGTGGTCAATAATAAAGTTTTAGAGACACCACAATCGTATTTAATAGGAAATGGTATGCACTATTTTTTTCATTTTTTCCCTTGACCGAATATTGCTATTTTTAGGCCCATTAACAAGCCAAATAAGGAGGTCATGTGACATGAGTCGTCCGATCACATGGAAGAAAGCCCCGCCTCATTTCCATCTTACCGCTAGACAAGTGGGGAAAACCCCATGACGTTACTATTTAGGGGATCTAGAAACTAAAACGTTTCATGCATGACTTGCAATTAGTCGGCTACTTAATTTCGTGATAAAACATGATAAATCATGTATCATTTTGATTGAAATTTCCCATCTCGGTCCCCGAAGTTTTAATCACTATCTTACTAAAGTGAGGTGCAATTGACATCGGTCCTTCTATCAGTTTTGAAAGAATTAGCCCCGAGTTATCCAGGTTTCCTGTTCGAAAATATAGCGATATTGACCTACATATTTCTCTCAGAGTAAATCGTGTTGGACGTCGGATCGTGTTTTCTTCGCATTGTCTTGGAAGGAGCATTGTTCCATATAAACGGTAAGTAAAATGATATTTCATTGATTTGCATGGATACTTTGGTTTTCATCATCGAAATCATTGTTAACTTTCTGTTTAAATGCGTTACGAAAATATGCGTCACGAAAAAGACCGGAAGTTGTCGATAACCTGTCAATCATCAATGTTTGCTGCTATCTTTGTTTACCTCATACACGTTTCCAAATTAATCTAGGCTTCGGCATTCAAGACAAGATACTTGAAATGAATTCAGTCTTCGATACAATAAAGCATACCGTAATTCATTGTGTCACTCCGGTGAGAAGGTATGAAGCTTGTACTAAATGTTTGTCTTGAATAATTTCGTTTAGGTCTAACGATTTCTTTTAGAAAAGAGCCATTGAACATTAAGAGGATAATCTTAGTCATTTCAATAAGTAAGAATATCTTTCACTGGGTCCCCTCTTTCACTAATCTTATTCTGCTTGTAAACATTATGCATTCTTGTAATAAGTAATGAGTCTACGATAAAGTACTCAATGTACTCATTGCTGCAAACATAAATCAAATATAACACTCAAGACTGAGTCCTGTACATTAATGGAAAAACAAACAAACACAACCAAAACCAGGGGCCTATATAATCCTAAGGATTAGATGTACACAATGTTCACATCCGGCTCAAAAACTATATGAACTCTATGATATTGTCATAGCATTTGTAATGAGTACCTGTATAGCTCTTACTCAAAGGGAAGTGACCATTGAATCACTCACCACAGAAAAAAACCCAGTTACAGACAGTGACCAAGTATCTTTCCTTTAAATGGTTTATTTTGCAAACAATGATCTTAATTTGAATTATTCATTTGTGGGTGTGGTTTTTAAGGACTACCTCAAAGTGCCATGATAGTAATACATGGTAGTTATTTGATATTAACAATTGTTGTCACCAAATCGAAGAAAATTTTAAATTTCTTAACATGCTGAAATCTGGTATTTTGTTAATCCCAAAGATGATCAGACAAACGTGACAGCTCACTTCACGTTATTTAACGAAAGCATGCTCACTTCACGTTATTTAACGAAAGCACAGGGTTTAAGCATCTGATAAGTAAAGAAATGGTAAATTGTCTTTGGTTTAGTGCCAAGGATTGTCAATACCAATTTTTTGACGTTTGTAACTCCAAATAGACACATCGTTGAGAGAGTATCTTTAACAGCTTAGTAAGTGGTTGCAGTGGAAACTTTGTTACTTGAGTTCAATCCACACTGTTGCAGCTGGGTTTGGGGAGGTTAAAACATGTAAAAGACTGCCGAAAAATAAGATGGGCTCTGCCTTTTATGTCTTAATTACTTGAAGGTTTATCAATCAAATATAAATGTTCTCAGTAGTATTTTATGCTTTCTTATGCAAATCACTATGAAAAATTAATTTCTCTGTTTTAAATTGCTCATACCTGATTATACTGATAAAAGTTTGTCTATTTTATAGGGTGCTATGTTTGAAACTTAGTGCATTTTTCCAATGTAACAAATGTTTAGTCCTTATAGCAGATTTTTTTTTACATCACAGATAAAAAGCATTGTCTTCTGGAAGATGAAGGGGTCATTCAATACCAGAGTGTATAGTGAAACTAACAGAAACCATGACTTACAGTGAGCAAACAGTGAAGGCAGTATGATGCACCACTAATCCACATCTATTTACAGTTGGATTGGAGAAACAGATGCAGAGGTATATTGAAATCCATTTAATATTTTGATTGCATTATCTGCAAATATTTGTCCTGTCTGTTATCAAATAATGTAAGTTACTTCAGCTTCAAAGCGTGAAAAAAAGCAAAACTCAAAGAGGCAATATAAACAATTCTTAAAGAAACTGATTACTCATTCTCACAAAGGGGTGACCAATGCTGTCATAATGCATTCATGCAATATAAGGGAGATATACATTCACATATATGTAAAAAAAAAATGCTATGGTGGCGTTTGAAAGTTGCATGGAAAAATGCCTGTCCTGGTATAATATGTCCTGATTTAGGTATGTATGGACAAAAATAAACCATTTTCTGGCAACAAAATAATGTGTTAATATGAAGACAGGTATCCATTGAATATGCGAATCTCAATTTCTTTTAAACAAAGTAAAATTTTAGATTAACCATCATGACTTATTCATGTTTTCAATCTGCCAATCATTTACAAATCCTACACCAAACAGCCACCTAGGTACAGCCGAAGTATGATTTATTTATTTCTATATTCATATGGTTAGTTACCTAACTAGTTCCCTAGCTGTAGTATAACTTATATTTCTTTTCTTAACATTTTCAGATGTTAAGCTAACCTAACTGGTTCTCTACCTAGTTGTAGTATAACTTATGTTCCATTACTGTAGTATAACTTATCTTTATCTTTCCTACATTTTCAGATGGTAAGCTTACCCAATTGGTTCCCTACATAGCTGTAGTATAACTTATCTTTATCTTTCTCTTTCTAACATTTCAGATGGTAAGCTTACCCAACTGGTTCCCCAAGCCACTTAGCAAGGCCTCTGGTATGGAGGTAGCCAGACTCATTCCTGGGACCCATGTTTGCCTGGAGTGTATTTGCTGAGGACAATGTGAGTTTCAATTTTATTTTTTCTTGATGAAAAATGAAAATTAAGTTTAGTTGGATTTTCCCCTCCTTATACACTGTGATATGACTGAGACGTTGTTGAGAAAGCATTGAGCCCATATGAACATATTAAGGGTTCAATGCGAGACTATAGAAATTGCTTCATGTTTATTAAGCACTTTCTATAGTAATGCATTGAACCATTGATGTTCTGTATTGTTATGTAACATCAGAATCACGTCCATAATCCTTCACTCTATGATACCTCACTTTGTGGTATCTGTTGCAAAACACCTTTGAAACCATTGAGTCAAAAGTATAAGCTGATTCTAACGATTGCTCTCAAATCATTAAGCATCAAACATATATTGCTAGATTGCATTGATTTTCAAAGAATTCGTGCAAGATATTTCAATGTCAACACTATTTATGAGCTTTTTGACACTGTCAGGATTGAATTAATTCTTTCCTTTCTCAAAGAGGTTGGAGTTTACAATAGATTGTGATTCCTTACACATTCTAAATATATATACATTTATCAATATCATTTTTTCATCACACACCATATATCATATCACACATTCATCACAAACAATCAACAGTCATTAATTTTTTACAAATTTTCTGTCTACTTTTGTTCATTAATTACAAATTCTTATTTATTTTTTCTTTAAACAAATACATTTTAACCTGTTAATATTTTTAATATCCATTCATCCACATCATCATAATGTGCGCTAAATGACCTTAGCTGTCGATGCGCCTTAAAACACCATTCATCCATTCATCCATTCAAATCATTAAGAATATATTTGTTTTTTGCCTTTTTCGGCTTATGTGATCATTTTAGCATGTAAAGAAAATTAAAAGATTTACTTAAATCAAGAACCTTTATGTTTAAAAAGACTGCAAGTCATGCTTAGATATTCAACAGACACTTTCTATGTGCCTTGCATCGCAAGCTGGAATATAGCATGCTGGAATTATATTCCGTGTTTATTTGATCTTTAATGTGGTTGATGAATTATAAATTGTCCATAGTAAAGAGGAAAAGGATAAATTTGATAACATAAATAGTTCCATAGAAGTGGTGGTGACTTACAAGTTGTGCTCCAAAATTGAGCTCTGATGTCATTAACAATCAATGATGTTAAACACCTATGCTGTTGGTATTTATATCAGATAATTTCTGTTTCAGACAAAGGTTGTAGAGAAGCATTTTGCATGCCTGTCCCACAAATTAACCCCAGACGATGTCAGTCTGGTGTACCAGTCGCTACAGCATAGAATGCAGTTCGACAGGGTAAGCATGTTTTACCCTCAGATCGATATCGGACTTAGCATATAGTGTAATGCAAAATGGTTGATACAATGTATGTCCTATCACAACGACTAAGATATGACTTAGGATATGGTTTTTTTATAACAATTCTCTCATATGGATTTAAATTAAGATGCAAATGAAGTATAGAGCCATAACAATGAAAATGAGTGAAAAAAAATCTTTGAAATATAAACTATTGTGAAAAAAGGAGAAATTTGACTTATGAGGAATTTATCCTTTTGATGTTAATTATCACGATTGTGAGTAAATGTGGGATGTTTTGAATCAAGCTGTTATCACAATACAAAGAAATATTATTACCTAATTCAAAGAAATGATCATCGTTTCTAGTGTGACATGCACTGTCAATCATAAACTCTATTATAAAGAAAACCATAAGCGTAATGTAGAATGAATCATTTACAAGTCATCTAGTTTTCAACTGACACAAGTGACCATAATTTCCATGCTGTACACATTATGCTAATGTCATTAAGTAGTTCCTAATTCAGAAAAAAAATGGTGGAAAGAATAACACCCAAGACTATCCATAGCAAGAAAAAGAATTCAACTATTCATTATTTACAAGCCAGTATTTCGAGACAGCTCTTGAAGAAATGATAAATGGAGAAAAAAAACAGCTCATAACTATAACTTGAAAAAAAAACACAGATTTTTCTCACCTTTTTTCTTCCCTTAGTGAGAATGTGTGTGAAGCTAACAAAAAAATTTAATTAATTCTTATAAAAAAATTATGTTTGTTTATATATATGTATATGCTTTCAGTTAGACTCAATAATAGTTGATGGTATTTGATGTCATGTCTGTTGCACTTCACCATCTAAATTTGAAAAACAAATTCATAGTACATGTAGATAAAACTCTGTATTCTATACATATACATGGTATAAAGTTGTGAAGAAGCATGGTAGTGACCTTTGTGGTCTAATGGTAAAGGTGGTTGACTTTGTACCAAGGAATCCTATGCTAAAGCCCCTCTGGTTGCTTAGGAGTGTTCTTTGGCAAGACACTTCAGACCACTTTAGAAAAAAAGTAATCATATTTAAATATCATTTTCATCTATACTCTTTTATAGGTGTCCAAAAAATCATCAACAGTAGGAGGACCTTGGCAGTTGAGTGAAATTCAGGGATGATGAAGAAAATACACAGGAGTAGGATTGGAGAACCTTAAGAACTGCCATCTTAAAGTGTTTGGCTTGAAAAGAAAAATAGTTTTATATTAAAGCCATCTGGTTTCTTTATCAGTTTTTCATTTGATAGTTTTGTGTTATGTTAAGGACAGCATGGAACAAGAGAATCGCGTTTTTTCCTGGTGTCATAGGGTACATGATTTATGAATTGGCAACAAGCTCTTTGTTTGTTGTTCATAGAAACTGAATGTATAGCTCACAAGGAATATTTATTAAAAGGAAAGTACAAGAAGTAAAAACATTTAAGCTAGCGTTGTTTGAGAGGTGTTGTTTTGGGTCGCCGATTTAGGTTTTGAGTCTGATTTGTTATCCTATACAATGTTTATAAATATCCTAAACATAATTACTTATTTTGTGAAGTAGGATTTTTTTCAGAATCAATCTATCATCTTTTTAACGTTTTAAAATATGTAACGCTAAGAGAAAGCAAAGGGTGTTTTTTAAATCTTGTAAATGTTAGTCATATGTCAGATATAACTCTGAAAATACTGCAGAAGGTAAACAAACAATTCACAATGAATACATAGTATTTGCATTGGTGTCTCCTAATATTGAGAAAAAGCATTCTTTTGAAAACATGACTGGACAATTTGGATAAGAAAAAATCAAGGGAAAAGAAGTTATTAAATTTGATACAAGGTAGTTCACACAAAAAACTTGTCGATACTCAAACGGATGAAGTCAAAACGATGAAACGCCAACCAGAGTCAATTAAACAACAAGACGTCACAATTAAATAGAGAGACTGCCTTGAGTTTCCCAATATGACTGATTCTTTTTTTTAGCTTTAATCAATTTTGATTTGAAATTTTTAGATATTAATTTTGGCTTGTTACCAAATCATAATATGTAAAAGTTAAAAAAACTTAATTTTGGTCCATAAGACTGATTTCTGCAGTCACTAACATGCATATGTATAAATATGCATAATAAAAACATGCATTTTGTAAAACTTATTATTTTCCAGTCACTCAACAAAACACCTTCACACATGTTTGTCTCTGACTAATGAAAAGAGAAAGCTATTGAAAAATAAATACATTTAGATACTAATAAAACTATCTTTGTTGTATTTGTCTCCTATTTGTTTTCTTATTCATACTCAAATGATTTTCTTGTAATAATTATTCTAGCAACCAATATGGATGCATTTGGGAACTGTAGTATATTTTGTAGGGTTCTATGTGGCCTAATGTAAAATTCATAACCTTGATGTCCAAAGTCTGATCCTAACTAGCGTTTTGTTCTTGGGATGTCCTTGAGATATTTGAAAGTTTTTAGTCTATTGCTGATGAAAGCAAGCAGTAAAGCAAATGAAATACTGTTGACATTGCTTTTAACCCTTGTAGGATTATCATCCATTTGAATCATGTCATCCAACTTCAGTGCCTTCAGCACTTTGATTGGTTTTTTTTACCAGTATGAGCTTCCAGTCCCTAAACCCTCCAAATATGAGAAAAACATAATTTACTTTGGCGATTTGAGAAGCTCATTTTCAACACTGTTACCGCTTTTTCTTGGTTCCAGATAAAAGATGTCCCTTGAATACAGCAGAAGTGCACTGAAGGTGACAGTTGCACAGATCTGCCAGAACCTGGGATGGAACTCTATCCATGCAACACCATTAGAACTGCTGACAGATGTACTGGAGCGATACCTTCTACAGCTGTCCAGGCTCTCTCATCGCTACTCAGAGCAATGTAAGGATATAACTGAGGTTCTTCTCATCTCTGTCAAAACAATAGATGTATGTGTTCTCATCTCTGTCAAAACAATAGATGTATGTGTTCTCATCTCTGTCAAAACAATAGATGTATGTGTTCTCATCTCTGTCAAAACAATAGATGCATGTGTTCTCATCTCTGTCAAAACAATAGATGTATGTGTTCTTATCTCTGTCAAAACAATAGATGTATGTGTTCTCATCTCTGTCAAAACAATAGATGTATGTGTTCTCATCTCTGTCAAAACAATAGTTGTATGTGTTCTCATCTCTGTCAAAACAATAGATGTATGTGTTCTAATGCATCTCTGTCAAAACAATAGATGTATGTGTTCAAATGCATCTCTGTCAAAACAATAGATGTATGTGTTCGAATGCATCTCTGTCAAAACAATAGATGTATGTGTTCGAATGCATCTCTGTCAAAACAATAGATGTATGTGTTCGAATGCATCTCTGTCAAAACAATAGATGTATGTGTTCGAATGCATATTGCATATATATGTTCACATATGTTCTTTCTTTTTTTTCTCTTCTTTTTTTATTTTGTCTTTTTTCTTCTGTGTATTGCAATGCATATGTCTAACCTACAGCCTGGTAATATGCATTGTTATGTGAGTAATAATTGTAAACTTGAAAAAGCATTTCTGTCAAAATAATTATTAGATATTTTCATTTAAGTCTGTACAGTTGGTTCTCAATCAAGGATGTGTTTATTAAGGGTTAAGAGAATATACCATAGCAGAATGACTGTCTATAAAATACATTGGTTTGGTAACTTTTAATGGTTTCTCATGGAGTACCTGTGTAGACTTTGTTGCAATTGCAGAAGACAATGGAAAAAGTCTTGTTTTAAAAGAATTAAAAGATATCCTGATTTTCTTCTTTTTGATGGTAGATATATATGGTAATCTCTTTACCACCTGCAGACGACATCTTTTTACTTGAAGCAGGCAGCTTTCGAAAAGCTTTCTAATCATGTGAAAAACCTTTCAGTTTTGCTATTGTGAAATGTGAATAGATTGAAAAAACATTGCAGCATAATGAGAAATTGCATGTGACAAGCAAATTCTTCTTTTGCCAAAATTCTTTTTGAAAGACATGCTGCAAGATGCAGAAATGTGGCGTTAAATGGTAACATGTTAAGCATAGTCATTTATCGTTGCATTACGAGTTTATCTTGTTTTTTAGTTGGACTAACAGATCCTCGATTGGAAGATGTTGGATTGGCCTTGAGTCATATGGGGGTCAATTTGAGTGAGCTGGAAGACTATGTCAGCCATGTGGATCCAACACCTTTTCCAAAAGAGGTTGTGGCTTTTCCCGCCCCAAGGCAGAATGACCTCAAGTTTCCAAATCCTGAAAGCAAAGAGGTCCAGCAGAGGAAGGTGTTTGAGTTTGTTCCTGAACACCTCCCGTACATGCATCCCGAATTGAACGGTTGGTATTATCTATTCTTACACTATAAACATGATAGATGATCTAAATGTAGCTATGTTTGTCCTATTTCTTATCTAAGTTGTACTGTCAAACAATGCTGCTGTGAGATTTCAAAGATTTCTTTTAAAGAATACACGTTTTTAAGGCCTTTCATTCCAAAGCATTAATCCACCTACTTAAACAATAACTCCAAGTTAGACATGTGGCATCCAAAATTAACATTCTTATCGTAGACACTGTGAAGCGTTTTAGTTCATCTTGGTGAAAGTTGGCCAGATTATAGTCTCAATGATCAGCTTTAAAAATGAGATTGGAGATAGCAGTCCAAAGCTTGATCAAATGATTTGAGATTATATATTATGCTCAATTTTGTTTGAACTTTGTCAGCTTGTTTGTCATGACAACTGCTTCAATTTGACTAAGGGACCCATATAATCAAAAATACAAAAATTGAAAACTCCTGTTTTCAAGTTAGAATGCATATGAAAGCCTAATGTATACAGTATTAAAAAACTAGAGGCTATACACTGTGTTGTGGATACTCAGAGTCATCTCATGTATGGGTAAAGAGGCCAAACAGAAGCAAAAGCTTGGAAACTAGGTCTGTGTTGAAACTCTTTTCCAAATAATGTTTGTCATGGAATGCTCCATGATAAATTTACTCAAGGTCAAGTACCCCATCAATTTATTGAGAGCAAGTTGGGTAAAAAATGTGGGACTATCTGAATCCCCTTGTTTATGGGTAGTAAGGTCATAACCCATACACTTTTGCTGTCTTTGTAACTGTTCTAGTATTTGTATTTAGTCATGATACAGTTAATTGAGAAATGTCAACCTGTAAAAGAGTTATTATGGTGGTACATTTAGGCAAAAAATACATTTGGATAGAGAAATGTAGCAAGTTAGGGCTACTTCAAGGGCAAAAAGGATTAGTCAATATAGTAACCTGGTTGAACTTTTGTTAGACATTATTTTTATCATTGATTTCATGGTGATTTCTTTCAGAGGACACTGAAGATTCAAACCCAGCAGCTCCTGCTAGTCCTGACCGGCTCCAAGTTGAACAACCACCTCTTACAGCAGAATTGAGCCCTGGAATTGGAGACAAACGGCCAATTTCCAGTCCAGGAGACTCGAACATGCCCTCCAAAAGGCAAAGGTAAAAAAGGGATGATGTGTTGTAGACTGTCCACTACATAGTCTACCACAAATCTGTAATATGATTTTGTCTTTGCACAAATAGGTTTAATAATTTTTCCCGCATAACTTACAATGATCAGTCGTTTCGAAACAATGTTTCTTTTTGTATTATTGAAAAACAGGGTGTTTCCTATTGTCTTTTTAAATGTAACTTGTGTATACCCTTAGCATTTAACATTCATTGCATTAGTATTTTACGTTGCTTTTAAGTTGAAACAGGGTTAAGCAATTTTGTAACTTTGTCAGGCAGAACTGGCATCTCTTTCCCAGTTTATTAAAAGGAAGTCTCAAACAAGACTTGTCACAAACTGATAAGTCATCTTCAGGCAGGTTTATAGTTCTACCTGATGCTTGATAATTTAACCTTTATAAACTGCGGAGAAATAGAGCTCTTCCTCCATTTATAGAATTCAAATGTATCGAAACACTGTAGATATGCTAGACAAAATCAATTTAAGCAAAAGAAAAGAACACATTGGCCAACGGTCTGTTCTATTCTTTAACATTTGCTCTGAAAACTATAGTGAGTAAAGTTTCCTTTAATCGAAATGCTTTCAAATGTTGTTTGTTACAAAGGTATATAAAGCCATTAGGGGAGTGTCTTATCTACCAACTGTTATATGAATCATCATTTCTTTGTTTATTTTGTGTCTATTTTAAATTGAACAAAATAGCTAGCAATCATTATAAAGTATGCAAAAAATTGTATTTTTGATAATTGATTGAGTCCATTGTGAAAAAAGGATAAATCTATCAGTAAAATAGATTTGTAGTTTTTGCACAATGGTATCTTAACACTTATTGTGCTGGAACTGACTTCATGCTTAAGAAAACAGGTTAGATCTATGCCAGCTGCCAAGTATATTTGCGGTTGGCCTTTGATCTAACCTGTTTGCTACTCTGAGTATTTTTCCTCATCAAAATTAAACAGATTTTTAATGTTTTATAAAGCAGATGATGTCCTTTTAGAAAATTACCCAGCATTCTAGGGGTTAAAGATTCTGTTGCAGGTGCGTCAAAATGTGTACATGTGGTTGTTTAACTATACTTAATATATATAGATATCTATTCTACAGGATCGTGCCATTCCATCATCTACCAGATGAAGCCTCCCACTCACAGTATGAAATAACCAGCGTAGTCATGACACACAGTGGAATACTCTCTCCCATTAGACAGGGTAAAATTCCAGACTCTCGCACACCTAAACAGATCGTCATAGTTAAATCTAGCTCCTCTGGGGTGCAGCCCGGACTTGGGGGTGAGGTGCTACATGGAGGATCTCAGCTGAACCCAGAAACCCCCATTATTAAACTCGACTTCAGCAAAGATCCCGCCGGGCAGAGTAAGATCGTGGAAGTGGGTGGGGGAAGTGCGACCGGGATGCCGGTCAAACTTGACCGGAGCGATCCAGTGTTTCTACTAAAGAAGAAAAAAGAAAGGAAGAAGTTAGAGAAGGTTTTAAAGTTAAAGCGAGGCCCCGGAAGGCCCCGGTCCCCAGCTCGGGCTCATCCTGTCATTCACAAAAAGAGCACACAAGATTTGTCCAAGCTGTTAACATTACCCAGGAAAGATGACAGTTTGGGAAAACCAGGCACTCTGGAGCCACCGGGACCTATGGATCTAACAGTGAAACCAACACCAACTCCTCTCAATATTAGTGTTAAACTTGATGATAGCCTAAAGTCAAAGTCAGAACCTAAACAGAAAATTGTAGTGATTAGTAAAGAGCAAGAGAAAGATATGGAAGACACAATTGCATCTGTTATTCAACAATCTGCTAGGGAACCTGATATTTTCAACGATGAAAGAGCAAACCACCCTCCACCTGTTATATTTAGAGAAAATGGGTCTCATGAGAAAACCATTAAAAAGGAAAGTGACACTAAACAGGAAGATGTTTGGAGAGTTAGCAGTATCACAGAGGTGGACACAGATGAAAATGCCCATGATTCATTTGAGACAGATGAAGACAAGAGTGGTAACATGCTGTCCCCTCCACAGTCTTTATACATGGCGCCCCATTTAAGGTTGTTACAACCATCCTCAGGTGTCACTCCGCCAAAAAAGCGGGGACGTCCGAGAGGAAGTACCTCATCATTACACAGAGGTTCATTGGTGAGGGGTAGGGCTCGTGGTAGACCTCCACTGAATCGCAGTCCCATTAGATCCAGCCCGGGCCGTCCGCCCTTGAGCAGGAGTCCAGGAAGACCGCCATTAAACCGCAGTCCTGGGAGACCCTCTGGAAGCGGAAGAAGTCCCGGAAGACCAAAAGGTTCCCTAAACAAACACCATAGCCCCAAACCACGAGGTCGGCCCCGAGGCTCTAAGAGTCCCCGTAGTCGAGGGGGAAGTCCGCGAGGCATGAGCCCACGAGGAGCAATACAAAACATCAACTTTGATGTGAACCTGTCAGACATTGTGAAACCAGAGAAAGAAGACAGTAACGACTCTGAAGCAACCAATTTTGATTTCCCAACCCAATCTCCGGATTCAGACACTGATAAGAAATCGTTTGAACTAGAGGATGAGACTAACCGGTTTGATCTTGCTGGCAGTGAACCGTCATCCCCTGCTCGGAAATATACACCTGCTACTTCTCCAGTTCCCAGCCTCAAGTCTGATGTCCATGAAAGTTCTCCCGTTGAGGACCTTCCTATCTCTGAAACTATTGTAAGGAAAGAGATCACCCCAGAACCTCCGGCTCCTAAAAAGCTTGGTAAGATTATGATAAGACTAAGATAACTGCTTAACCCATTACCAAACAATTACTGCATTTGACCAGTTTGTTGCAGACGACTCTTGAAAACATTGTGGGAAAATGAGAAATTGCTCTAAATGAGTAATTTCTCCTTTATCCACAAAGTTTTCTGCCCTATCAGAACATTATTTTTCAATTTCATCACATTTTGAAATGTTGTCTGCAAACTGTTTCAATTTGGGACAGTGGAAAATTTGGCGTTTGGTAAAGGGTTAAGTAGCCAACAACAAAATTGTTAATATTGATCCCATTTTTTACCTTTGTCACTAGAAAATGTTTTCCTTTTTGTTTCAATGATTTCTATCCATTACAAAATAAAAAATTAGAAGATATCCGATTGTAGTTTTCTGATTGGACCAGTTACAACAATGTCACACAATAAAATTAGTTGAACACCTAGACTTTCAACGCATGCTTATAAACTTGAATTTCTTCCTATACTTATGAAGATTTGCAATATTTTACGTTCAGTCAATTTTTCAGATAAGAAGCGTGAACCCTCTGCAGACTTGAGTGATAGAGATTTGAAGGATTCAGAAGAGGACAGTAGAAAGACTACAAATTATGGAGAGATTGACAGCCAGTATAGAGTGAGTGAGGAGAGGGAAAGCAGCTCTGAGCGAGCTTTCAATCATCATTTCCAGAAGGAAAGGAGCTGGGACAGAGAGAAGAGAGATTCGAGTAGAGAGATGGATATAAAAGGTAAGATTGCTTGGTTATTATCATGGATAAGATTTCTCATCAGTTAGGATAGTTTGAACAAAACCCAATTTCAGATGTTAAGTAAACGAGCTTACAACCAGCAATAGTTATTGTCATAATACATTTCTTCTTTTGTCCTAATACTTTTTAAGAACTCACATACTATTATTTAAAACAATTTCCTTCACACGTGTTGACATTTTAACACACCAAATTCAGGCAACACAAGAGACAATGGTGTCATGAAAATTTGGTCATGATTTGCTATTTCTCTTTTAGTCACAATGGTTTCTACCCAATACCACAGAGAAAATGTGGTTTTCAGTACTTAATAATCGTGTTCTTCTGTTGCTGAACAATTCAAACATTTCCCTAGGAGGGACTGGATACATAACCAGTCGAGGGTTCAGTGCAAGACTTTAGGAAGTGCTTCATTAACATGAAGCACTTACTATAGTATTGCATTGAACCCTCGATCTGTTTGATATGTTTTTAGATTTGTCAGACAGAGATCGCGACAAGGAGAATGAAGACAGAGTTTATAGTACGAAAAGTGAAATCAGAGGAAAACAAATTGATCAAGATGAGAGGGAGATGAGTGTGGATAGAGTAAGTGTTGATAGAGATAGAAAAGATATCAGCATTGAGAGAGATGACAGGTCTCTTAGCAGGGAAACTGAGTACAGAGAGCCAAGTAGAGAAAAGGAACATAGCCGTGAGAGGGAGCATAAAGAGCACAGGAAAGAAAGAGAACATAAAGATAAGGATCATAAGGTTCATAGTAAGGAGAGAGAACATAAAGACCGAAGTATGGAAAAGGAACATGGGGGTCATAAAAAAGATAGAGATCATAAGGGGCATTCGAAGGAAAAGGATGTGAAGGAGCGAAGCATAGAAAAGGAGCATAAAGATCATATCAAAGAAAAGGAGCATAAAGACCATAGCAAAGAAAAGGAGCATAATGACCATAGCAAAGAAAGGGAGCTTAAAGAGCGTAGTTTGGAAAGGGAACCAAAAGAACATAGCAAAGAGAGAGATCACAAGGAACATAGGCGAGAGAAGGTAGGCACTAGGCTACATAATATCAAATTAAGGTTTTACCTGTTCCCGCATATAGAAATTTGTGATAGATCCAAATTGAAAGCAACAAGAGATGACGAAAAAAAAATAAATGAAATAAATATGTTTTCTAAAGGTTTTAAGAAACTGTTGAGACGAAAGAATGAATTTCTGATGATAAGCAATTCATCCTTTTGTCACCTTAATTTATAAAGACCTCTAAAGTAGATAAATCAAGGTTAGGTATTCTGCAGTAAAGCCTTAAATAACTTCGTTATTTTTATTGTTTCTTGACCCTCGATTTGGAAAGGCTAATTTTATTTAAAAAAAAACAACCTTTTTCATCAATGATTTTAAACCCAACAAGGTATTGCCCATTTTCAAATTTCAAATGTTGTCTGTGAAATAATAATTGGAGAATCAAAAGTGTATAACTTGGAAAAGTGTTAATTTGAATTGCTCCTCGTAATAGTCTGCTTCATTCTTAAATTGCATGAAAGATACTCTTTTGATCTTCCTGCAAACATTTATAATAACTACATGTATAAAGTTAGAATGTAAAGAACTTTTTGATTCAAAAACAACAGATAAAAAAACAGTTTCAAACTCTTACTTCGGCACAGTTTTTTAAAAATGTCATTTTCAGAATGGAAATGTTATTTCATAAGGTTACCAAATATGACATACAGTACCTAATTATTGAGGGTTCAATGCAAGACTATAGTAAGTGCTTCACAAACATGAAGCACTTACTATAGTATTGCGTTGAACCCTCGTTATGTAATAAGAGGCTTGCACCACAGTGACAAACTAATTACCTTTTATCATGCCATAGATTTCTGATTGCTACAAAGAATTTTTTTTATTAACCCTTATAGTGCTGGAACCTACTTCATGCTTATGCAAACAGGTTCATTAACTGGCGAGCAATCCCCAAGTAAATTGCTATTCTGAGCATATTTCCTCATCAAAATTAAGGTTTTGGAGAGGAAACTACACAAAAATTTGTTTTTAGAATATTACCCAGCATTATAAGGGTTAAGGCTACTACTGATAATTTATTTGGTATACATTGTTCATGATATGTCGTAAGTTTTACATTTCCAATTAGTAGGAATATTTAAGAATATATAAATCTGTTGAAATGTGTAATCAAACCATCCTAAGACTGGCCTTCTGATTAAGAGAAAAAAATGTTTTGAGAAACAGGCTTTGTCAATTAAGCTGTTACCCTTTGTGCTATGATTTATCCCACCTCTGGGTTCTGCGTTGCCCAGTGGTTAAGGTGGCAGACTAAGAACTCGGGGGTCCTGTGTTCAAGTCCCACCTAGACCTCTAGTTTTGTGGGAGTGACCTTTGGCCAGTCACTTAAGAACCCTAGCCTAGTATAAGTGGATCAAGGAAAGCGGTTACATAACTGAATCTTTTTTGATAAGGCGTTAAAGAACGTAAAAACACACAAACAAATTATCCCACCTCTGCTTCAGGAACATAAAAAGGATAAAAAGAAGAAGAAAAAGAAAGATAAAGACAAAGATAGAGAAAAGGACAAAGATGAGAAAAAAGAGAAGCGAGATAGAGAAGAGAAGAAAGAGAAGCGGGATAGAGAAGAGAAGAAAGAAAAGAGGGACAGAGATGAGAAAAAGGAGAAGAGAGACAAAGATGAAAAAAGGGAAAAGAAGGACAGAGACGAAAAGCGAGAAAAGAAAGAGAAGCATAAGGTGAGAAGCTGGCATAATTAGTATGGAAGAGTTAGCCTTCATAACTTCCTTCGGGTCTCTTTTTCTCACTTACAACAGGCACAGTCAAACCCATTTGTTTAGGGTTTTATCGTTACAGTGCTGGAATTGACTTCATGCTTATGCAAACAGGTTAGATCACAGGCCAGCTGCCAAGTTAATTGGCGGCTTGCCTGTGATGTAACCTGTTTGCTATTCTGAGTATCTTTCCACATCAAAAATAAGCAGATGTTTAAGATTTTGGAAAGCAGGCGACACAAAAATCATTTTTTTTAGAAAATTACCAAGCATTCTAATGGTTAGGATGCCAATTACTTACATTGAAATGATTTAAGTTGCCTGGAGCTCTGTTCTATAGTTTCTATCATCAGGTACAGGCTGTCCAGAACTTTATTTATGATTATACTGCAAAAGCATTCAATGCACGATTGATTATTGATACTGGTTCATGTTCTTATATCAAAATGCTTCTTATAGGTATTCTATAAATAGTTGACAATAGAGAAATCTTTCATGTAAAGCAAAAAACCTGTTTAAGTAGCAATGCATCTCATTCAGTTATGCAGGATATAAAATAATTTTTTGAAAGGAAATATGTTGAATTATGAAATACATGTACCATGTGAATTGATGATTACAATCATCTAATCATCTATAGGAAACCAATCCCCTTTTGCCAGAAATCATATAGAGACTATGTGAATAATGACAGTGTAAAACCCCTCCAGAAATGGTTTGGTTATAGTTTAATAAATAAAACACACTTGAAAAAGGTCTGATAAGGGACTTTTCTGTCAACACAGTGTTCTTGAATGGCATGTGGAGAGACATTAAATGCAGTCAGCTTAGGCAGTAAAATCTCAATACATAGCCAATGATTTATTTTGAGGACAGTGGTCCAGGGGTAGAGCATGGGCTGCTTGACACAAGTGTCGTGGGTTCGAATCCTGTGAAAAGCAGGATTTGCCTTGTGAACTTCCAATAATCCACATTCGGCGCAAGTACTGGTTATGTTTCAAGGAAGCAGAATCGAGGGTGATTTATCTAAGTTGTAAGAGTTTGTTTCACAAATGCTGTAATATTAATAAGTTTTACATTAATGATTTACTTTTCAGTCAAAGGAGAATCGTGAGGATGCTTCATCAGCGCCGCCCCTTGTCCAGAGACTAAAGATCAAAATAGGCGGGGGAACTTCCTCTTCACCTAGCTCATTTTCTGTTAGTGCCGCACCTATACGCCCATCACCTGTACGTGAGAGTCAGTCGCCTGTTCATAGACCAGAAATACCTAAACTGTGAGTATATAAATGGGCTTCTGCTTCATTAAAGTAAATAGCAAGTTTTTTACTCATTATCATTATTTTAAGTAGGAAGGGAGTTGGAATCAATGATTGTCACCACCATAGTGGAATAGATATACAGTTCAGTTAAGTGTTAAGGTGCGCTTTCTTTCTAAATTATCAAAGCTATTTCCTTCGAACTCCATGTACATACAAACCGCCATAAAAAGAACTGTGTAGACCCAGATCCATTATAATTCTTGGATTGCATTTTGACAAAAAAAATGTCCCTTTTAATCTTGTAAGTTTTGTCAAGAAAAATGTTAAGATTCCATAAAGTATCCATAAAGTATCAAAGCTATAACTGTATGCTCTTACAATAAATACCCCTTAGATTTCATTTTGACATAATTATGGCCCCTTTTGTAAAGGCATTACTTCCAAACTGTTCATACTTTCTAACCATTATAAAGAAACTGAATATACAAAATGCTGGCACCTTTTGAACTTCAAATATTTTGTTAATTTTTGCATTTGGGTACTCTTTTCTTCCTTGTGTACTTTAACATTCAAATCTCATAGGCCTTTTACAATGATACTGTATCAAAAAAGATATTTCCTCATGTTCATTATTATGATTCCATGATGCTGTCAATTTTAACCAATACCACACTATAAAGTGAGATTAATGAAGAAAATGCCCATTTGAAAACTAGTAGTAGAGGTGATTGTGTTGACTGGTATGTTTCAAGCTATCCTTACGTCTTATTAAATTTATTTGAAGCTTTCGAAATCTTTCGATAAAAACCCACAAAGTTTAAGGTCTTACAATATTTCATAAAATTGAATTTTGTCAGTGCATGCAACAGTTGGGAATCACATAAACCACATATATATTGAGGAATGATATCTTTTTTTTAATTATTTGGTCATCTATCATTACACTAAGCAGGTAGCTTTAGCTGTATAGCTTATGAATATACAGCTAACTGCATTAATGAGGTTCTGTGAGGCATAATAAAACCGTAATTGCTTTTTAATAGGAAATTCAAAGTTCTACCCCCAAAGCCGGATTCTGAAAAAGACAGAAATACAGACCCACAGCACCAGTCTTGGACTTCATCTGTCAAACAAGAAGTGGAAAAGATGCCGACACCCAAATATGAATCCCAGGTGTCGAGCCCTGATCGCACTTCCATCAAGTCAGAGCCATTAGATGATGACTCTGATGAGGACTCTCCAAAGGGAAATGAGGATACAAACTTGAACACTTCCGAGGATCCGGAAGTAGAGAGAGTAGTGACTGTATCCGTTATCAAGGGCAAGATAACTGGTATTGGGGGAGCCAAAAAACCTGGCAAAAGGGGGAAAAGGAAAGGGTCATTTAAAAAGGGTAAACCCAAGATCCCTAAACTAGCGCCCCCATCCCCTGCAGTGAGCCCTGCTATAACCACCAAAGTGCTTCCAGTTAAAAAGGTCCTGAACAAGGCCTCTTCAGAATCTCCTTCCCATTTGTTTAGTGCGGAAAATGTCCCGTCCCCGATCACAATACCAGCCCTTAAAGCTGCTCCACCCCCACCGTCACCACCAGCCTCAAAGAAATCCCCTCCCAAACCTAAACCATTACTTAAGGAAAAGGAGATGCGAGCACCGTCTCCATTGGTCAAGGAAATCGTACCAAAATCTAAACCTCCACCAGTAACCATCCCTAAAGCTGCTAAAATCTCAAAGTCGCCAAGGCGATCTTCTCCAAGGAAGTCGCCCAAGTTTTCACCACCATCTAAGAAGAAAGGGGGACTTGTGGTTACACCTAGCTCCAAGTCTCCGTCCTCTAAACCCACTTCTCCCAGTAAATCTATCCCGTTTGACTTTACTGTTCCGAGAACACCTTCCCCATCCCCCCTGTCCAGCCCGTCACACTCGGATCATTCCTCTCCGATGTATTCGCCCGCCTCCTCGCCATCCCGGGACTCATTATCATTCAACATACCTCCCACACCTTCACTGCCTACCCGTACCACATCCCCTGTACCCTCCCCACCCTCACGCCAGATCTCCACTGATGATGAGAAAGAGGCGACGCCCCCTGTGGACACCCCGAAGATGCCTCCCCCAGCGTTACCACCAATGCCACCCACATCAGCAATGAGGAGACAACAGAGGGGTGTCGTCGCAGAAACAATCGGCAGCTTTGTGGTAGGTTTGAACTATTTCATTAATTTTGCGCATTCTTTCATGAATATGGAATTGATATAAATTGAATTACATCCATTACCCTTGTGTAAAAGTTTTAGGAACTATCTGTATTTAACACAACCATGTATGGTTAAGATTAGAATATTACATATGCATGGCAATCTTGTTAAAGAAAAGAATTATTGTCTCTTTGTATTTCTTTCTAGTTCAATAAGTATGCCAATCTTTTATTAGGAGACTTTTCAGTATGATTTTCTTTTTGTCATAGTGGTATCCCTTAAAGTACTGGGACTGACTTCATGCTTATGCAAACAGCTTAGATCACAAGCCAGCTAAATAATTGGCAGCTGGCCTGTGATCTAACCTATTTGCTACACTTAGTATGTTTCATTTGCTACACTGAGTATGATTCCTTTGCTACACTGAGTATGATTCCTTTGCTACACTGAGTATGATTCCTTTGCTACACTGAGTATGTTTCCTTTGCTACACTGAGTATGATTCCTTTGCTACACTGAGTATGTTGCCTATGCTACCCTGAGTATGATTCCTTTGCTACACTGAGTATGTTGCCTATGCTACCCTGAGTATGTTTCCTCATCAAAGTTAAGCTGATATTTAAGGATTCGGAAAGCAGAGGACGCAAAAATGATTTTTAAAAGTTACCCAGCATTCTAAGGGTTAACCTTAACCCATTTATGTGTCCCATAATAAGTCTGGTGATATAATCTGAATGTACCCGTTTGTGTTACAGAATGAGTCTGGAGACCGTATCTGGATCTGTCCATCATGTACCATGCAGGACGACGGCAGTCCAATGGTGGGCTGTGATATTTGTGATGATTGGTATCACTGGTGAGTTATTTATACTCTTATAGTTTTAGATTAATTATGTATATCTATTGATATCACTAGTGTTATATACTATTGAAGCTTTAGATAAATTATGTATATAATTTGATATCATTGGTGAGTTATTCATTCTCTTATAGCTTTAGATAGATTATGTATATCTATTTATATCACTTGTGAGTTATTTTTAGCTCTAGACAAAGAATGTATATCTATTGACATCACTGGTGAGTTAGTTATTGTATCATAGCTTAAAGTAACAGATGTTTATATATTAGTATCACTGTGTAGGTAAGGCTTGATTGGTCATTCTAACGGTTGGTACAAAGGAATTGTGCAGGAATAAAACATGTGTACAATGAAGTCTTGCTGGGTACATCTTAGTACTTTTGTGTACCAAGAATACTTTGTAGAATACTTTGAAGTTCCAAGGGTACATTGAAGTTGTTCCCGACTTAACAATGACCACTCCAGCATAATTAAGTGTATAAATATCAAAAGTTATAGCTTGGATACTTAATGAGATCTGGGTTATATAACAATAATAACCAGACATTAGCACTCAAGTCATGACAATGAGCTAAACATTGATTTGTTCAACGGAATTAACTAAAAGCTGTCTGCTTTCCGACAATTATTGATTACATTTTGATTTTTTACATTACAGGGTATGTGTTGGTATTAAAAAAGAGCCCTCAGAAGATGTGTGGTATTGTCCCAAATGTAAACCCACGAAAAATGCACAGAAAAAACGTGGCAGGAAGAAAAAGAAATAGTGTACATCACACCATTAACACTTTGTCTGGACCTATCTTCTTATCAACCATTTATAATTACATGAACTCCATCATGCAAATAGGCATGTAAGAAATAATTACAGAGGTTTAAATAAGATAATTATTACTTAAACAATCTTTGTTATGTCTATTTAGAAGTTTCTTATTGTGAATCATCACATGAAGAGTGGTCTAATTGAGCACCCACAAAGAAGAATATATCAAATTACAAAAGTGTAAGCATGTCACAAAGTTAGAGATCATTGTGACTACAGTAAAAAGGACTTTGTGACATTCATAATCTTTTGTTATTTGATATATTCTCTTTCAGTTACCTTAACTGTAACTTGTATGGTATGGAGGAGGCCTCAGTGGCCTACTTATTAGAATACAGAACTTGAATCCACATGGCCCCTCTTTGAGTGAGTTTAAATCCTGGTGACAGAATTTGGATTTCATATGAGGATGTTTCCTGAGATTGACTCCATCAGCCCTTATAGGCAGTCAAGTTTGAGGTATTCCTCCATTGTTATGAAGTGGGCATCACAACATAAATGAAATAATGTTGACGCAATGTTAAACTGACATAACAAAAAGTGGTGTGATAAAATGATGTATCAATTGGGTATATGGATAAATAAGTATACTTTAAATGATCAGTATAAAGGTAATTGTAACCACTGAATGTGTTCAAATAATTTCTAAACCTACATATATGAATTGAGTGATCATCAGGGAAAATGTCATTAATCATAAAATCAATGACCTTGTATTGTACAGGTTTTTTGTTGTTTTTCATCAAATGGTATTGATTTGTAACAGTCAATGATTCTAATTCCACCATATCACCATCTTCGTAATTCTGTAGACAATGATTGTCTATACAATTAGAGAAATGGAGGTATAGAGGAAATATCAGCCATTTTACTAACTCCCACAAAATTTCCAAATTTGAGGATGTTGGCATTAAGGAATACATAGGCTGCTCTCAAAATCCAAGGCCTGAAAAATGTTTTGTTTCTTTTTGTACAAATGTTTTACTATAAGACCATCTTTGTATTGTAAGTGTACCTACTCTCACCTAGGTTCAATGAATTGTGTCTACATCTTTATCAGTACATCTGTGGTATGTTTATTCTTTGGAACATCTAAACCAAACAGCTTATTAACAGCAAATGGAAAGAGTATAACATTTGGTGTCTATGTTATTATGTATGAAGGAATTTTTCCTTGATGAAAATTTGCCCATGTTTAATAATTCTTTTTTTTGTCACAAAGGTGTCCAATTTTTTGGGTAAGATGCTTTTGCCTTGATAAAGCCACTTTCTAGTGCAACACTTAAATACATTTGCTAGAAACATTTAAAATCATTACAACAAAATGAAAAAATTTGCTCATTATGAAATAGTAATATATGAGATTTTGCTACAAAAATACCAATGATTATTAATTATATAGTTAGAATGAGTATATATTGTTTGTATATTTTGCATCCTTATAAAAAGCCTATCTAATGGTATAAATTTGTCAAACATTCTTTGTTGATATTTTGTTACCCATTTGGTTCCACCTGATTCCAGGTTTGTGACTGGCCCAAGTTTCAATAAACAACAAAAGAATAGAATGAATAGTTGCCCTTTCTTAGTGATAGTTTGTAAAAACCACTCCTACAAAATGAGAAGTTGCTATCAAACAATTTCTTCTTTGATCACAGCTGTTTCTAAGGTCACAAGAATGAATTGCACCAATATAAACAAGTGGAATGGTTGATCTAAGAAACCAAATAGAAGATGTGTAAATCAATTGATAACCAACCTTATCCTTTTTCGTAATTAATCCATTACCAAATAATTACGACATTTGACCAGTTTGTTGCAGAAGACTCTGGAAAACATTGTGGGAAAAGGAGAAATTGCTCTTGACGAGCAATTTCTCCTTTTCCCACAATGTTATCTGCCCTATCTGAAGATTATTTTTCAATTCCATCACATTTTTAAATGTTGTCTGCAAACTCTTTCATTTTGGAAAGTTGAAAATTTGGCGTTTGGTAATTGGTTAAAGGGACTATCTCACAGAATTTGTTGTGTGAGTAAGAAATTATTAAAAGGAACTCTCACCACTGAATTAAAGACCATTTTCAATACCTACATTTTAAGGATGACTAAAAAGGTGCTTTCATCGTATGATGATAAATGAGCTTATGGCGGTAAGTGCTTTGATAGAAAAACTTATATAAGTAGATATGGGTTGCTCTTGGACATACTGTTCAAGCATCGTATGGTAAGAGTCAACCCATTTAATATCCAAGACTCTCTGACCGATTTCAATAATTTTGCAGGATGGAAATAGATCACAGTTTACAGAATAACTGTTTAAATGGTTTACTTAATCTTCAACATAAATGTGCTATATCTCCACTACGCAATTATAAACAGAGATCAAAAGTATGCCAATAATCTAGTTTTCTGTAACTTTATAGATCTGTGATATTTCATTCATTGTAGACATTTTATCTCATAAAGATTAAAATCTCAATATGTGAGATGGTCATAGTTTTAGGTGAAGGCAATCTGTTTGTTACTCTTGGATTGCAAACAGGGATTTTTTTACTCAGATGTATTTAAAACATACCAAGTCATGTACTACTTATACCACAGTATTTATGATGCAGTACCTACTTGTATTTTGATAGTAGTATGTTATATAGAAGAAAAGACAGCCAAGGTTTTATACCGACTTCACACACATCACCAGGATATATATGTTAGGACTGCAGTAACTAGTGTATGCAGATCAAAGATTGGCCTTCACAGTCACAGAAGACAGTACTCCCCTGCTCTCTCTCGAAGTGCTTAACCATAGTCGATACGACTGAAGGTTGCCAACAACAACATGGTGTATAGATAAAAGAGCCCTATAAAACCAAACCTTACTTCACAATATACTTGTTTCAGCACATTAGGCTGTTTAACTCTTAAGTGCTGAAACCGACTTCATGCTTATGCAAACAGGTAAGATCCAGGCCAGCCACCACTCGCGGCTTGCCTGTGATCTAACCCGTTTGCTACTCTGAGTATCTGTCTTCATCAAAATTAAGCAAATATTAAGGTTTTGGAACGCAGGTGACACAAAAATCTAATTTCAGAAAATTACCCAACATTCAAAGGGTTGAAAAACAAAGATGTGTCAAAAGTAAAATAACATGCCATGAGCATGTGTAATTCAAAGCAATTGTTTCGATCCTATATCACAGGGAAAACGTTTGTTTTGGTAATAAAGAATTGCTATTAGCAGTTATCTTGATCAAAACTTGTCAGTCGAATTACACATGAGGAAAATTGAGGGGAAAATTCCTAAATCATGATGATTGCATCAAGTTTTGAAAATTCGCAAATTACAGAATTGTGCTAGCTATTAAGCAAGGGTGTCAAAATCAACTGTCCCAATACACAGTTTGTCCTAAAGTATTAAAAACGGACAAGTGAATTTTTCCTTTACTATATTTATGGGTTTTACATCACATCAACATTATTTCAGTTATGTAGCGATGCCCGACTCTTAATGATGGAGGAAGACCCCATACTCAACTGCCCATAAGGGCTGGTCAAGTCGGGTAGAACCATCGGCATTCCGTAAGTCAGTCGGGAGACTGCCTCTCATGAAAATCCATATCCCTCTCAGGATTTGAATCCACGCGGAGAGGGGCCATGTGATTTCAAGTTCTGTACTCTAACCACTAGGCCACAGAGGCACCTTTCCTTTACTACATAATCATTACATGGACAAGTACAGAAAAGATTTGGCATTTATGGACAAGTTAATCAAAAATCCGATTTCCCCAACCCTGTAAAGGATTTATTTCAGGTCCCCGATGTTCATTCTAACTGGGTTTTCTTTGTAGAGTATAATTTGCTCATGTTTAATTTTAAATAGAAGCAAATCATGACCAACTTCTGGTAATACTGTTTTCAAAGTTAATTACTCTGAATACTATTACAGATTCACGAATATGTCATATGAAATCATTTATTTGCATTGTAAGGCGTTTTTCAGCCATCACTTTAGTTAAATCATTGGAGCCTTACCTGCAATAAGATGTTATCCCTTATGCCATCAAACCTCCTTACAATGAACAATTAATCATATTGTCACAATGGTTTTTCAAAAGTCAAAAGAAAAATGAATTAAAATGATTTTAGTTGTATCTTCCTTTGCTTTCAATGGAACCAGTCACAAATTTCCATGTGAGAAGGTGGAACCAGTCACAAATTTCCATGTGAGAAGGTGAAAAAGCATTCTCATTGTCAACTATAACCAAGTAGCTTATTTTTTATCAGAGGTACATCTTCCAATTCTAAAAAAAAGGGATATCTAATTAAATCTATCAAATATTGGAGGGTATTGGCCAAGTTCAAGAAAGATATTGACCAAGTTCAAACTTGGGGTCAGTTTATGTTTAATCTTGAAGGCCTGTACTTTAAGTCTGACAGGCAACCAAATGAACTTTTGAGGCATGACAAATAATCTCGTTTGTTATTGTACTATGCAATAGGGTGTTGCCTAAGGACACAATGAATCAAATGATTGGCCATTGGAGAATCTTATTTCAAATCCCAGACCCCAAGAACGTTGCCATTGACACATATTAACCAGGACAAAGAAAGACAAACACGATTATAAGCTTTATATACGCTTTATCATTGTAAACAGGTCTTGTACATAAAATTTATCTTTAACAAAGAAAGAAAATGAAAGCAGTTTTAACTTTTACGTTGCTGAAACTCACTTAAGCAAAAAATAGTGTTGTGATAAAAGGTGCAGAGAATTCCAGAGGCTGTTTCATCTTGTCTTAAGAGAACTTAGCTACGAAAGAATAAAATCCCCCTTTAAAAGATTCTTGTGCACATACCAACAAAGGATCATGACAATCCCAACTGTATTAACCAAAGCATTTGTAGTGAATAATTTTACTCTTTATTCTTTACTAAATAACCATTAAGTCATTGCATTTCGCCTGGTTACATAATAATGTTCAAACTCAGAATAATGGCCCAACATGAAAATATGAGTTTTCAGTACAATGACTTCACATTTCTTCCAGTCCTCACTTTGAATTTCCTTTAACTAGTTTGAAAGTGATGAAGTATATATAAAATGTCTTACTATTTAGAGAGCGCTTTTTTCTCATAATAAAAGAGAGAAAATGGGGAAGCACACAAAGGGAGAGATATAATCTGACTTAGAAGCAAAATCAGGCTTAAGATCGATGATAACAGTTCCCTAAAGATCAATAATTTCCCTATTGATGGTACATATTAATCACACCCGAATATAAACATAAAAATAAATACATTCTTCATAAGGCTCACAAAGAAAAGCAGTGAAAACACATCAATATCAGGGATAATGGTTAAACTGTGCTCAAATTCTAACTGCATAAAACTTACACTGCAGTAGACTTTAGAAACCTATGCGATAAAAGGCTCTTGATACCCAAAATCATCAAGGAAACGTCTCTTTGTCATGCTTTTTTGTTGTTGTTTGATGTTGCTTTTACCATGGTACTGACATTGAGCTATTGCAGCAAGACTTCCGAGAACATCATGACAAAAGAGGAAATTCTCCTTAGATTAAATTACTTAGAGTTGAATCAATCGCAGTTGTAGTGAAGTACATCCATGATAATACTACATATTCTAACTGCTTGAATTAATTATTGAACTCCTAAAAAAGGCCGAACATCTTTTGCATTACTGCTTTTCTAAGTTTAATTCATGTGCATGATACACATATAGCACATTACCTTACAAATATGCATTTAAGCTGTACTTTGAATTAAATGACAAGCCTTAATCCATAACATCATAGAAACAATAATGAATGACCAAATCTGGTGACATAGCATATTTCAAATGAGATGCAAAAAAGCAAGTGTAGTTCATTAATGGATCAATTACATTCTTAATTATACCCATTCTCCTTTAACCACAATTGCTTTGGCATTGTATCTGTACCCCGTATTCTACTAATGTACAGGGTGATCGTCAAGAATACCTGACGCTGAAACCACATCATATATTCTGGATCACCCTGTATACATGGAGATTAATAAAGCCTTATGCTCTAATTGAACCATAATGTTCCTTGACTCATAAAATGCAGGAAAAGTTTGTCATCTACTGTTGCTTTCAATTTGAACCAGTCCACAAAACTTCATGCGAGGGAAAATACTTAACAATAACAAAATGCACCTTTTATCATACAACTGGGTATTTATAATAAAAATATGGTACCTAAGAAACAAAATGGGAATCTTTTTTCTCCTATTTACAAAATATTTATCAAGCTTTAACTTATTAAGGTCACATATATACTTGTTCCAGAGATATCAGCCTTCTCCAACAAGTACAAAAATTGGCCTGCAATTAACAGGCTGATCTCAGTCAATACTTTTACCCTTAACCCTTTACCAGACCTCAAATTTATGAGCAATTTCTTCCTTCCCCATAATGTTTTCCAGAGTCAGCTGCAACAAAGAGGTAATATGTCGCTATTGTTTTGTAATGGGTTAATACAACTTCTATCTTCTTTAAGGCCTAACAATGGGTTCCTTAAATAAAGTCAATTGTCACTTCTTCAATAAAATAACAACTTACCATATTGAAAATATACCATTGTAACACAAAGGTTTTGATAGGTCAAAAAAGTTTACCCGAACAAGAAAAACTCCGAACTAAAGCAATACATATCACACAACATTATTGAAATTGACATCAAAACACCATAGTTAACAGTAGAAGCAATCCTAGCCTAAGGACTTTCAAAGCATTGTGACAAATGGTAAATTTGCGCAATAGCAAAGGTAAATTTTTCATCACATTGCTTTCAAAGAACATTAAATTTTAATACAGTCTTTCTGAGTTGTCTTTGTTTCTTTGATAATCTTAATAAATCTAGCTATTTTTTCGCGGAAAAAAGATACATCATTGTTTCATGGATCAATTCATCCCACCAACCAAATGAGCAAGTATTTAATCTGCTCTTATGCTTATCTACTGAACTAGATGAGAGTTTTTGAATCTATGTATATATCATAAACAAATCAAGGTTTAAGTATGAGACTATAATAAACAGTTCACGCTTGTGAAGGTTTTACTTAGCCTCACATTACACCCTTGAGATGTTACAAATCATTACTTCTTTGTTTTTAATGAATTAAATTTTCTTTAAACTTGACTCCTTGTTACGTTCATATTCTGTCATTCAAATTAGTGCTTTTCTGTGCTTGGTAATAAGTGTAAATAGTTTATGAAAGTAACATTAATCTTATCATAGCACTTCGAAAGCAATCAATAAATATGGATATGAGACACAATTAACCTATTTAAGCATTTCAGAAACAAAAAACAAATCTTTACAATTGCATATAAAATATCTTTATCCTTATTTTAAAAAAAAAGATACAAAAAAAATATTAAATTGATGACCCCCACAAAATCTTCATGAACAGGACTTTTTTGGACATCAATTCACTAAACTGTTTCAATTTGGAAGAGCCAAATATCATTGCATCTTAATAAAAAATATTTAAACCATTACTGTAATAAAGATGTCCATAAAATAACAAAGGCATACAACTTTTTCAAACATCATTACTATACGGAAATCCTTCCTCAGTAAGGGATAACCAAAATTAAATCATTTGTAAAAGGTTAATTAGACAGAAATGTTTATAACTTTGAATCTGTCAGATAAAAGATTACTATCTGCAATAGAAAACTTTTCTCAAATAAAGATTACAATAATGAAATAAAAATAATTGTTCTACTAATATTTATTTGCTCATAAGTCTTTTTTCAAATGTGTTTTCCGAATTAGAATTACTGAAAAACATTTACGTTTTTCAAATTAGAATTACTAAGAAACTTTATAGACTTATGAAAAAGTAAATACAGTTCCCCTAGCAGTAAGTGCTAACTCTGTTCCCCTGGGTGAGGTGAAGATAAACCATGAGTCTCCATGCATTCCGGGATAGGTGAACCATTTACACTTTTCTTTAACGTGTCCAGATACTCCTGCTGGGATTGCGCAATCACTTGAGCTAAAATGTCTGATTCGTCAAAGTTAGCAAAATCAGCTGAAATGAAAAATAAGAATCATAAAAACTATGGTTTAATTATTAGTTCTATATGACAGTCAATGTGGGGTCCTATGTGGCTCATTATTAAGGAATTTGATTTGTGATACGGGATCACAACCCACCAGCAACACTGGTTTAAGTTGGAGTAAACTTTGTTGAGACACTTCAGAGCAGCCCTAGTGAATCCCAGAATTGCATTAATGCAACTAAAAATAGTTGACATTGTATTTAACCCAAAATGTTGGCTGTCAAAGCATCCAGATGCATTTTGATTAGAGCCACATTTTTTTAGGAACTGTTCCTTATATACATCAAAACCTAGTTTCTTTTTACATACATTTTAACTTCATCTTTTAACATTTGATATAAACAAACAATTCCTTTAACCGCAATATGTGTTAATCTGCAACTGTTGGAAATAACACAAAATGACTGCTGTGTACACACCTCTGGCTCTATAATGGGTCTTTAACCAACCATGTTTTATTGTTGCTATTCTACCTCCTATGTTGGAGAAAAGCTGTAGGTACACTGTATGTGCTCACTCAATTCATTTCAGCAATTGAACAAACTGAATGTGATCACTGTTATATCTATTAGATTGGGTTGCAGGCTATTGGTTAGGCCCATTCTCAAAAGCATTTTATAAACGCAAGTTTTTTTCTTTTTTTGTTTTAAAGCAAATACGAAACTGATATATCTGATATTAGTTGGGCTGACTACAAAAGCTAATTACACATAACATAACACTTTGAGCGGCAGTATGTCAGTGTTCCAGAGAAGAGGTGGTATATAAAAGGCTTAATAATGCAGGTATATAGATCTAAGACATTTACAATGAACCTTTTTGCGGCTACCCAGACAATTCTATTTAGTATCCACATTATAAGATTTAACTTATTACCAAACAATAACGACATTTGACCAGTTTGTTGCAGACGACTTTGGAAAACATTGTGGGAAAAGGAGAAATTGCTTGTCATGAGCAATTTCTCCTTCTTCCACAATGTTTTCAGCACTATCAGAAGATTTCACCACATTTTGAAATGTCGTCTGCAAACTCTTTTAATTTGGGACAGTAGAAAATTTGATGTTTGGTAAAGGGTTAAAGAAGAAATACAGAAGCTAGTAGATAGAAAATAATACACCAATTTTAACCCTCTGACATATTCTATCTTTAGATAGGGTGAATGTTAGAAAAAATGATACAATTACCATATATGGACTCTGGGTACTGGTTAACAAGAGACTCCGTTTCAAATCCCCCGGTTGCTCCCTCTAGGACTTCAGGAGGATGGGGGTTTGGTACTGGTAAAGGCTTGGGAGAACCTGATAAAAACCAAAGATTATTACAAAATGTAATCTATGCTAAACTGTCACATCATTTAGTTGTTTTTGAGAATTTGCTAGTGAGTAAAAAAAATTGAATAACGTTTTTACTATCAAATGAAATACTTTATAAAGAAATGCATTGATAACAAATTTTCAATTTTGTGGCTGGTAACAATCAAAAACAAAACACCAGATATAAATGATTATGTATGAAAATGAAATGATGTCAGTAACTTTGGGTAGATACAATAATAAACATATAGAACATTGCTTATCCACTCACCTAATGTAAAAAACAGTTTCAATTCCAAGCCGCCAACTAAGTATTTTTGTACATATATCATAATAACCTTCTACTATTTTTTGGACTTGTCAAAAGATTCTATACAAGGAAATTGGACAAAACTTCGCAAATCTGCTTGCAGGATGTCTTCGAAAACAGAGCAAAGAGCAACATAAAGTTTTGTTCATACATAATTCAAAATCTACATAATAAATCCTTTATAGCAAATAATCTTTAGAATCAGCTAAATCACAAGATTCTAATGAATACTTACAATTATGGTTTAATTAAGAAATTAAGCGATCAGCTGAGCTTCAACAGTATTTCAGTTTTGTTGCGTTGCCAAACTCTTAATGATGGAGAACCCCATACTCAACTTTCCATAATCACAGGTCAATCCAGGCAGAACCATCAGCATGTCTTTCAATCAGTCAGGAGACTACCCCTTGTGAAATTCTAAATGCAATCACTGAGATTTGAACCCACATGCAGAGAGGGGCAAGAATCTAACTACTCACCATTTTCACTGATATGTGTAGTAGTATGGTGCTCCGCGTGTTCCACCCTTTGTGGGCTGTTCTGTCCCGAGGGGGGCGCACTACCCTTATGTCTCGGGGATCGACCCATCCGACCCTCGGGCGAGTTGACATTCTCAAATCTGTCTGAATACTCACTTGATGAGCTACATGTTGCACTTGCTGTGGTGGCCTGTGAAAAAAATTCAATGAATATTTCATTTTCTGATGAGCCAATGACAAGTTTTATCATTAACAAAAAACAAAACATCTGAAGAAAAAGAACAACCTGCTACTACTGATGTTTAACACATTATTTCATTACTTAAGTTGATACTTGTCCAAACTCCTAATGTCAGTGGTTTTATTTATTAAAATGGATTTAACATACTTTCAAAATTATTTCAATTATGTTGTGATGAATGGCTCAAAATGATAGAGGAAAACCCCAAACTTGACTGACAATACAGGCTGGTAAAGCTGCTAAGAACCATCAAAATTCCTTAAGCCTGGAAAAAGACTAACCCTTTTAAAAATCTAAATGCTGTTCCCAGGATTTGAACTCTGAGGAGAGGATCCATCTGATTTCTGTACCTAACCACATGGAGGTTCAGTGGTTTAATATATCTGATGAAAAGTATGTTAAAACAAAAATGAACGAAAATTAAAAGCCAAAGATTTTAAACTGTTTAAGAAATGTAGAAATGTTTTATAACTATTTATCATGTATAATAAAGTACTAAAACTTTCTCACTAAATATCTGTCCATAATTCTTCTATCAAAAGAAAGAATGGAAAAAAATATGACTTTTTAATTGAAATAAATTGCTGTGGTAAATCAATGCCAACTACTTACATGTTCGGTAGATCTGACTCTGCGTTCATTATCTTTCAGCCATTGGAGATAAGACTCCCTAGCCACTTGCTCCTCAATAGTTTCTTGGGTAACTTCCCAGTCAGTCTCACGAATCTTGTCCTCAAACATAGCCTGCAATATCACCATACAACATTACTTATCATACAATAGTTGTTCTGCTTTCCTTTTGTTTGTTTATTTTTACTCCTTATCAACAATTTCTCAGTTATGTTATGACTACCAGTACTAGGCTAAGGTTCTGAAGCGACTTGCCAAAGGTCACTCCCAAGAAACCAGAGGTGTTAGTGGGGATCTAACCCGGGACAGCCAAGTTCCAAGTCTGCCAACATAACCACTTAGCCACGCAGTACCCTCCGTTTTCCTTAATAAACCAGTCAGTCCAGTAGAATAGTCAAATTGTAACCCATTGGCACTTGTTTGTCATTGCTTTTAAACTAAGCTTGATTAAAAGTTCCTTCTCAGGTTTTATCTCTTTCACCACTGATAATCAAAGGTTTGAAAAGAATAGTGTGAAGTAATGAGAAAAACTCAACATGAGTAGCAAAGAACAAGATGACAAAATATTCTTTCAGTTTATTAATCTTTTCCAAGATATCAAGAATTAACAAGACCAGTGTACCTAACTTATTCTTTACCCCCACCTTGATTTAATATTGCTTTGTTATTTATCTTGTTTTCAAGGTATGCATTCATGTCAACCATATGGTTTATCTATTATTAACTGTATACAGTCGACCCGCGATAGTCCGAACATCGTTAATCCGAACAGAATTTTGAGGGAACGGTCCTTACCTTCATCAATTTAACTGTCTAATGCGGAAAATCCGCGTTCCAGAACGGGACAAAAAAATTCGGGAACCAACAGTCACTTTTCATAGTATATGCGTATGGCAAGTCCGGAAACCAGTAAAATCGTTTATTTTGCGGTTACAGTTGCGAATGAAGGGAACGGTCTTCTGTTGTAAATGGCATTCACACGTTTTGCAATGTATGCTTGACCATAACATGTCACCTAGTGTTGTGTACTGGAAGGTGTTGATTGTTTGTTAATTGGTCATTCTGTCAGTTAACTTGTCATTACGGTCGCATGTCGATAGTTGAGTTTGTAAAAGGTGTTTATTGGCTGATTAGACAGCGATCGGGAGACAATGTCTGGCAATCATTTCAATTATTACTCAATCGACATGCTCCTTTTCCCTATAAATAAACTCTCGACAATCCCACCCTATCTCATTTCTCGATATTGAAATAAGAAGATACAACTTGAAGATGTCTACACCCACAGCCAAACGAAGACGTGTCGAAATACCAGTTTCTTTAGGAAATTTAACTTCTCGAAAGACATCGCTTCAAATTGTCATTTTTTTAAAATCCGTTTTGACCAAATAAACACTTTATATTTCCCTTAAAAAAAAAAAAAAATCTGTATTTCTTACTTCATAGTATTTATCATGATACACCGACACCGTGTAAAGGTAAACATTTCGATGTAACTCGTATATTCTTTATTCCGGAAAATTCGTTAATACGAACATTTCTTCTAGGAACGAAAGTGTTCGGATAAACGAGGGTCGACTGTAATGCTGGAATTAATGCTTATGCAAACAGGTTAGATCACAGGTCAGCCGCAAAGCAAATTGGCAGCTGGCCTTTGATCTAACCTGTTAGCTACTCTGAGTATCTTTCATCATCATTATTAAGCAGGTATTTCAGGTTTTGGAAAGCAGATGACACAAAAATCTATTTTTAAAAGACTACCCAGCATTCTAAGGGTTAAAGTTTCTGTCTTTTTATATACAGGGATGAAGCAAAAGAAAACGAGGTTTACCTGTTCAATAACAATATTCTCTGATTGTCTGGTTGCATCTCGTACCAATTTTTTTTCAGGCAACTAGAAATACAAAAACAAAAATAATTCAGAAAATAAATCTTCAGGTATAAGTAAAAAAAAAATAAACCTAGCTGTGAATAAACATGAACTGTTTATATTCTTGATTTTTCAACAGGCATCAGGGAATGTATCAAGTACTTTTCAAGGTTCTAATGTAAATTCTCTCAAGGAGAGTGTTATGAGTGTCGTTGACTAACTAGATATGTTCTGAAGTACAGCATGTAAATGAAACTGATAAGCCTCTCTAACTACATTGATTTTTAATTCTAACATATTTCATATTGACTATAGTAGAATATGATGAGGAATTTCTCATTATGACACAACTGTTACTTTAATCTTCAACTGAAGATTAGTCAAAAATGTTTACATTTAAAACAAAGTGTTATGGATATTACTTGTATGTGTATAGATGCTAGTATTCACCAAGCAGACTTACCCCTGGTTGAAAGTTTGCCAATGGAAGACCTAAACCCACCCCAACTGTGGCTTTATACGGATTTACAACAGCATTATAGTGAACATTTCTGTGATAACTAATCCGTATGGGATCATTATCCGTCTTGTAGGTCCCGTGAAATGTATTGATAGGTTCTGGAAAGTAAACAACACAGGTTTATTAATATCCATAGATATCAAGAGTTCAGTGCAAGACAATAGTAAGTGCTTCACATTTGTGTACTAAAGTCTAATAAGTGCTTTTCATTAGTGTACTCCAGTCTTGCACTGAATCCTTGATATGATCTGAAGATTCCCTCATTTAAGATTTTGTGAAAGTTGTTAAAATTGAAATAAACAACAAAAACATTCTCTTTCTCTTTGAGTGTTGTGTAGAAAACATTCCATATGGTATAATAATGAGGGATAGGCAATTTTTTTATGTAATATTTGATGTGGTATCAACCATTTTCCAGTTATCTTACTCTGAGTATCTTTCCTCATCAAAATTAAGCAGATATTTAAGGTTTTGGAAAGCAGACAACAATAAAATCTATTTTTAAAAGATCACCCAGCCTTCTTAGGGTTAATACTTACCTAAACTATACTGGTACAATTCAATGGGCCGATTGTATATTTCACACATGGCTTGTATTTCTAGATGGTTGCCATGACAATGGTCCATTCGTTTACGATTTAGATATGTTGTAAAGTCTTCCGTCACATAATGCGAATAATAGTCTGAATTCTTTGCCTGAAAATAGATAAAAAATTTGATTCTTAAAAACAACTATACCTAAGAACATGACTATTATCTCTTTCTTTTGAATAATAGTGTTATAACTCAGCACTTCAAGGTTTTTGGGGTTTTATTTTTTACAAACTTCTTCATCACCATAGTTTTTCATAGTTTCATAAAAACATGTCTACTTTATTAACTTATTGATTTTGAATTGATTCTGAAAATTCATACAACTTGGATAAACAACTAAAAAAATCGAAAGTACAGACAAACCATTTCTTTTACAAATAGGCTGTTCCATTTGCTTTGCCTTTGATTTGTCAACAACGATTTATTTTTATATACAAACTATGGCGTGTACGTCACACAGATTCATATAGATGTTGCAAACTGTTTTCATGCTATTTAGAATCTTTTACCATTTACCAATTGATCTGATGCTTTCATAGATTCACTGCTTGCAATGATTATTCAATAGGGAAAAAGAAATTTCTCTTCGCAATACCTTTCAATTGAATTGCAAAATCAACCAAATGAAAATATGGGATGGATCCAATTCAAATCAAAGGAAGATCTCACATACGTAGAATATGAAATTCTTTAAACCTTTTCGAAAAACCCTTAATGAATCAATCACAAAACATATTAAAGGTTTTCTGCCAAATCTGGCTTGTAATTATTTTCAAAATATTCAAAAGTCTCTTATCACAAACACCTAGTAATTTACTGGTATGCTGCACACAACTTAAAAATGTTTGAGGAAAAGGTTTAAAATGCTCATTGTCATTTATTGAGATTAAAATAGCTTATTACCCATTAGGAATTATGGAATGAGTCCATTTTTAAGGGGAAAATAGAAATCACATGTTATGATGTAAACGAAAATTGATTTTGTCATCATAAGTTTGGACTCTATTGATAAAAACTTCTTGTTTTTATGAGATAACTTGTAACCATGGTTTCTAAAGTTGTCTGGGCAGGTTTAAGGATTAATGGATAAAACTGTTATGCATAATTCCATACTTGGCCTCATTTATTGATAAAGAATCCTTTCAAACTGCTGTGACAAAGAGATGGATTAATGCGAAATCTTTTATTTTGTCACAATGCTTTCTACCCAATATACTGAATAAAGTGTATCTTCTCATACCATTTTTGTCATCTGCTGTTGCTTTCAATTTGGACCAGCCCCAAATCTCCATAAAAGGTAATACTTTAACCCTTTACAATAATGTTATCATTTTCATTGGAAAGTCTCCTATATCAGACCTTGAAACAGCTGGAGTGACCTTCTTTATCACATCTGCTGAAGAATCAATCCGAAACTGCTGTGACAAAAGGATAAATTTGTCAAAATGACCAATTTAACCTTTACTTTTGTCACAGCAGTTTCTATCCAATATCACTTTCTTTTCTATCTTTTGATGAGTGCTGTTGATTCCCTTAACCCATTATCAAACAATAACGACAATGTACTGCTTTGTTGCAGACGACTCTACAAAACATTGTGGGAAAGGAAGAAATTGCTCGTGACAAGCAATTTCTCCTTTTCCCACAATCTTTTCTACTCTATCAGAAGATTATTTTCCATTTTCATCCCATTTTGAAAACGCTTTCAATATGGATCAGTCTAAAATTTGGCAATTGGTAAAGGGTTAACGGTACTTATTTGCACTGGTACAAGAAAGCAATATTTACCAAGTATTCTATACACTGCTTTCGGACAGTACCATGCATCTCCTGGTCACCAAACACTTGATCAGCTAAAACATAACATTATAATGGTTTAATCAATCTATTAACTGAAGAATTCAATTAATGTTTATATTTTTAAAACCCATAAAAGCATAATCAAGTTAAAGGTGAAAGTTTTTACAAAAGGTTAACATTTCTTGATCAATAGATTTTGCAATTTACAACAAATTGCCTTCCAAATTTAACTGTAGAAAACACTTTTTAAAAAAAAAAAAAAACATTGCAGAGAAAAGAAATGGGTTCACTAATGGGCTCGAGAAACAATCTCTCCTATTTGTTATAAAGCTATGTCAAAAGCCATCAGTTTCCCAATCCTGACTTAGGGCCATTTAAGATGTACATTAAAGATTAAATGAAACATAACAATATTTCAACTGTAGCCAATTATACTTTATGATACTGCACTTATATGATCAAATGATGTTGATGTAATTGAGGAGTTCAATGATTCTTACCATGAAAAGAGATTGTAAAAAGAGTAACATGATACTACAGTATAAATTTTCGTTCCCAAACATTTTCTTTTCCAAACCCAGAATTAAAAATATAAGATATACAAAAGTAAGTAGGAACTGGTCATTCATATTTTATTCATCAGGTGAAACAGGTAGTCTACTTACCAACAGATCTGAACAAGCAAGCACCATCTTCTCCCATCCGTTTTATAAAAAATCCTTTCTTTTCTTTCAAACTAGCTTCAAACCATTTTTCCAGCTGTAATAAATCAATAATCAATGTAATTTCGTAATAACCGTTTTCCTGCAGCTAAAGATGAATTCTTAAACAAACACCATACCACAATCAAAGAACAGTACCAGTATTGACTCATTCCATAATATCCCACTTTGATGCATTTGGTGCAGAAGTCTTTAGAAACCTCTGGGACAAAAAGATCAATTGATCAATATGATGGGTCTTCCCATTATCAGGAAAAAAAATGGCATTTTATAATGGTTTCTGTTTTGGCCTTGGTATTTTGACTGATTCTCTGACTGATGGTAAGTTTGAGAACTCCATGATCCCCGCTGACTGTTCGATCTTTCTTCATTTGCCCTTAATTTTAGAAGCTTTTCCCCGTTCATGTTGTCAGAGCCAGGCATCCGAATATAACAGGTCTGACAAACTGTTGGTGTAATAGAAAAACTCAATATAGGCAAGAACAGACAGTTTGACACAGTCTACAAGAGCGAATCATAAGAATATATGAAAACAATATAACACTGCAGTAGAGTCATGAAGAAACACAGTGTTTGTATTTCTTTTTAAGTTAAACTCTTAGTTAAACACAAAGCTGTTTAAAGACACTTTGTGCAAGGGATCTGCTGTGGTGTAATGGTTAGTGTTGGGAACCAGAGATCTGCCGCTCAACCTGGGTTCGATCCCCAAAGGCGGCGCCCATCTATTTCACCGTGGAGAGTCCTTGGGCAAGACACATTTACTAGCCTAGTACTGGTAGGTCGTCCAGGAGACATGTACTATAATGCTCAAACATGGTGCTTGTGCATTAATGGGATAGAACAGAAAAGAATAAATATTAAGGCAGGCACTAGATCTATTTTAACCCATTACCAAACAACAACAACATTTGACCACTTTGTTGCAAACGACTCAGGAACACATCATGGGAAAAGGAGAAATTGCTCCTGATGAGCAATTTTTCTTTTTCCCTCAATGTTTCCTGCCCCTTCAGAAGATTATTTGCCAGTTTCTTTCAATTTTGGACAATCGAAATTTTGGCATTTAGTAAAGGGTTTTAGCAAAGTCTTCAAAGATAACTCACTTCTTCTATATTGTCTGGATGTGGAGGAGGTACCAACTCATCCTCACTATTGTGTCCTGGCTCCTCTTCTTCCTCCTCCTTATAAGTGACGGCCTGTGAATGTCCACTAGCCGTTGCTACATGGCCTCCCCTGTGTTTCCGTGTATGGTTCCTGTGGGGCGAGGATCGGTGCCGTCTCTTGTGGCCAGAGGTCGAGTCGTGAGGGTCGTACGCACCACCTGGGTCGTGTGTGTTGAGTTTATCCTCCCTGGAGGTGGATGGCAACCACCTGGTCGGAGAGTTGCGTGTCCGAGAGACCTTGTCGTGACGACTGTCCGACGTTGACGGATGATGACGAGGATGGAGGTTTAGGGTATGGTCCACGTTTTCCTGCACATTTTTGTCCTTTGGTATAGTTTTCTTGGGTAAAATAGTCATTACTATAAAGTTGGATTTCTTGTGTATTCGCTTACGTTATTTATGATTGTTTGAAGCCTGCAATTATCCTAAACTAAATGATTTAATTAAATACATTCACTGACGGAATTCCGAGATTATGGCGACAGCCATCATGTGACGTCAGAGATTATTTTGATTCAGACTGCCCTCTATCGGATTTTGTAGATATAAATGTCAACGATGAAAAATAGGACATATCACTCACAAACATCTCATTTTTGTATATGTAGATAATATAAAAACACTTTGATAGTTCAACGAAAAGGGTCTGTTTCATATTTGCATCCTCAGACATCAGAATCATATGATTATTCCTGAAATAGTTTTGGGTTATCCCGGATATCACGGTCTGACCATGAACGTTAACTCTCGACAATCTCATCGCACCTGCAGGTGTCACGACGAATTTAAGTGCTCAAATATCGATAATAACGCGTTAATCGATTCGTCGTTGCTTACTTATCATTGTCGCAAGGTTTCTTATTACCGTGTCGTGTAATATGTCTTTTCTCTTACGCATGACATACATATGAATGATTCCTTTCAAAATGTCTGCGCCCTGGATCTATCAAAACTATAATTCTATGACAAAAGTAAAGAAAACGACCAGAAGCCCGCCCTGCTCTGTTCGAATGATAGTGCGTTCAACCCTTTACCAAACGCCAAGTTTTCGACTGCCCCATATTGAAAGAGTTTGCAGACGACATTTAAAAATGTGATGTAATTGAAAATAATCTTCTGGTAGGACAGAAAACATTGTGAGAAAAGGAGAAATTGATCGTGAAGAGCAATTTCTTCTTTCTTACAAAGTTATCCAGAGTCGTCTGCAATAAACTGGTCAAATGACGTTATTGTTTGGTAATGGGTTATAGAATAAATGGATTTCTTATTTCATTTCCATCTTTAATGCAAACTATTAAGTGGCTGCGTATAACTTCAATCTGTTTGCTTTTGAGGGTTTGGGACTAGATAAATTAGAGATCTGTCACACGAAAAGCGTCAGTAAACAACATTCATGAAAACATATATATGAGAAATGGCGTTTCCCTTATCAGCCACTTCTTGCAGTGTAAATACATCATTAAATCCAATATCATCATTATTTTCTTATGGACTAAGCTTAGAGGATGAAGAAACAAACCGTGACCAGACCATCCAGGATGACTGGGAAAGCTTTTCCTGTAATGATATCAGTGGTTTTGGTAAGCAGTGACTCGTAGTTATGATGTTTTTAGGGTAATGGCTATATATAATGGCATTACCCCCAAAAGAATCCCAACTATGATTCCTTGTGGTTGGAAGTTGGTTCATTCACGTGTTGTTGTTCTCGGGTGGTAAATCGATGGGTGAAAGACAGATAGCTTAATAACAAGATGTTTTGTGCGATCCTTGCTCTTTTATGTAATTCACTTGAAACAAAGACATAATAAACAATGTCATTAGGTCTTTGCTTGAAAGTAGTGGTTCTACAGGATTTATGTAACTCTTGGAGTTTGAGTTTTAGTTAATACTCCGCTGGTTTTGCAGAGGTTACCAGCAACGTTTTTTGTCATGTTTGAGATGCAACCTGATGTCTTATCGTAGTTTGTCATGGGTCTCAAAAGTTGCTCATTGTTTTAGAACAGCTTTGAGTTCATCAAATTTGATAATGTCACCTGCTATGCATGCGCAGGGATCTAATGGAATACGGCTTAGGTTAGATCCGAGTCAGTTACCGGAATACTTTGCAGTATATTTTAGACTGCACAGGATACTTTGCAGCAGGCACTATATTTTAGAGTACAGTGGATACTTTGAAGTACATTGGCAACAACCAAAGTCGTACAAGAGGAATTTAAATGAGCTTTTTCCTACCATGCGCTCTGTGTGGTGTAGGCTACAATGACAATTAATAATCTTTATAGATCAGTATTGCATTTCGTTTATGTTTTCCCACGCTGATTGCTGAGTTTGGCATGATCCGCTTCAGTTTACTCCACAAAGCGACAGGTTTTGAGGAAGAATTGTTGCTAGGTATGCAACAATTTCCTTATTTGGAGAATAAGGACTTTGCTTTGGGGGTCTGTTGTAACGGGTATTACTTTCATGTGTCGGTGGTTGAATCCGAGTAACATTGAACTTCGAAATGAAATAGTTTTTGTCGGCCGAAATTGAAAGCAACAGCAGGCGAAAAATAGAAATGTTAAAAATCTGCATTTCTATGTGTGGTAACAACGCTTAGTGGCCGATTCATTTGTGACGTACATGTACACTGAACTAAATTTCTAAATATCCACTTACTATTTTGTTAATATCTTGGAATACAAAACATATACACTTTTGACATTTACATATACTTATGACAACCTTTATTCAAAACATATCCAAAATAAGTCATTTGATTTAAATAACTTATTCAAAAATTAATAAGAGGGTTAACATCACCACCCAAAAGACAAAAGTCACACTTTCCAATCGAGCATGTTTGAAATTTATTTAAAAGGAAAGTGAAAGCCCTGCCACCGCCGCGTTATATCGCGGATCTGACCCGTGATGTGATAGAAATGTGTCCTCCACAGTACCTTCATCACTACATAATATCTACAAGGGCTCGGTGTCGTGCAGTTAGTGATGCGAATGGTGGGCATACGGATTACTAAAGATTTCTACAATACCATGACTCGTGTGACTTTTTAAGTAAGGTTGCTTACAAGCTCTAGTGGGAACCATTTGGTCGACCCTAATGTACAAGGGATAGAGGGTACAACTAAATCTCAATTTTATAGGTTTTTTTTATTTATCTATTAGTTTTCATCGATTGTGAAGGAAGCTTGTTCAAAGGTACTCTCGATGACTGTTTCCTGGATACTAAACTCGCGCCAATGTGTGGGTTAGTCAGGACAATATTCACCTCGCCCAACGGGATTCGAACCCGGGGCCATCGGTTCAAGAGGTCGACGTTCTACCTTTGCACCACTGGCCCTAAAGAGTTTGAATCGTTCTCACTTTTAAAAAATGTGGCAGCGTTGCGGGACCTTTACTGTTGTAGAGAATGGTAAAAACATAAAACGAACGTTACTCGAATTGAACTGTTTCATTCTCCGGATTGGAGAACGTTGCCCCCATTACCAAAACAATAAAGACATTTGGTCATTTTGTCGCTGACTAGTCTAGAAAACATTGTGGTTAAACAAGCAATTTCTCCTTTTCCCACAATGTTTTCTACCCTATCAAAAGATTATTTTTCAATCTCGTCACATTTTGAAATGTTGTCTGCAAACTCTTTCAAATTGGAATAGTCGAAAATTTGGCATTTGGTAAAGGGTTAATCATGTATAGCAACAGTTTCATCCCGAACATACTCTGATCCTGATCATTGCTTTTTATTGTTTTTTCGCGACCATTACAAATGGCGGATACTTGACGTATTGGTCCGTGTGGCTTTGTTGCCACGATACTATGTGATACCCGGCGTTGGTGTAAATACGATGTAGCATGTCTTTTGTTGCGTTCAACACTTTGAATTTGTGTTGACCAATGGTATAGAAGTCTTCTCCAAGGAGGTCAACTACCACTAGATACCCTCCTGGCTTTAACAGTTTACTGAAAAAAATACAAACTTTTTTTTTCTCAATTTTTCTAAAATATGTTTTGTGTGTCGTCTGCTTTCCTAAACCTTAAATATCTGCTTAATTTTGCCGAGGAAAGATACTCATTGTAGTAAACAGGTTAATTCACAGGCCATCCGCCAATTTACTTGGCGGCTGGCCTGGATCTTACCTGTTTGCATAATCATGAAGTCGGTTCCAGTACTAGAAGGGTTAACATCGTTATCAATAACGATTTAGTTATGTGTAGACGGCTTCCTGGTGATATATATGTACACTGTTCGGAAAACGAGTCTTGCCCATGGCTCTCAAAAATTTAATTAATTGGCTGCTGTAGGGAATCGACCGTGTGGTCTCAAATGTACGAACTACAGAATCACCGGAAACCAACCAATCGGATGAAATAGATCACTTATATCTACATCATACAATAAAACAATCACACCTGACTTGAACATAATAGGATATGACTGAAATATAGTTGAAAACAACAAAGCTTTAATTGTGAAGATATCAAACGTTTTGCAAATTGACTGAGAACTCTTCTCTGATGTATCAAAGATACCCACGCTGTTACACAACATTAAAAGAAAAGGAAGATGCAGAATCAATACCACGAAGACACTGCTATTATTGCTATAATTACAACAGAAGTGTATATAATGGCGTATGTATATTCGACGGGGGCGTGACTGGCTTTACGCACGTGCATATAGCTAATTTTGAACGCAATAAAAAACGTTGCATAAAAACTAAATCATTCTACATTGTGAGACATATTGTCTGTGCTTAATTTAGAAGCATTTTGGTCCCAAGTACCCTCTTAAACGCATCTACGGTGTCTTTAGGTGTAAAGAAAATCAGGGGGAGCATGCCCACGGAACCCCCTAGATATGGTGCGTGTCTTCAAAAAAAGGGCCAAGCACGCCGTTGTTCGACCAAGGGTTCTTAAGTAACCCTGGATGCAAATATTCTAAAGATCACATGGTGTATGGACACACTGTCCAACTAACGATCATATAGTGTATAGGCAAACAGACCAACTTTAGATCATACAGTATATAGGCAAACAGACCAACTACAGATCTTTAAGTGTATCGTCAAACATACCAACTATTGATCATAGTTTATCAGCAAACAGACAAACTATCGTTAATAAATCATATCGACAAACAGGGTTAACCATCTACCAAACGCCAAATTTTCGACTGTCCCAAATTGAAAGAGTTTGCAGACGTCATTTCAAAATATAATGAAATGAAAAACAAATCTTCTGATAGGGCAGGAAACATTGTGGGAAAAGGAGAAATTGCTCGTCACGAGCAATTTCTCCATTTCCCACAATGTTTTCCAAAGTCGTCTGTAACAAACTGGTTAAATGGCGTTATTGTTTGGTAATGGGTTAATAAAGATTCTGGTACATTCGACGACAATATCCAGTACCGTACCTATAATTCTTCACGCACTCCACATACTGTTCCTCTGAAGGTGATGCCGCGTTTTGACAGAGTACTGAGGTGATTGCATCAAACTGTATTGCCTCCATACCGGAAATGGGGTTGGTCTTGTGTAAATCACAGTGCGCGATGTCCACGACCTTTTCCGACAACTTCCGGTTACACGTGACCCAGTCCTCACTGATGATGAAAAAAGTAAACATGTTATTGTATCAAAGGAAACAACTAGCCTTTTTTCTACGAAACATTTTCAATTTTGAGGACGGCCTAACAAGTTCTTTTAACCATTCTCGAGGGAACATGGATATTTGCGTAAGTCACAACTGATGAATAGATAGTATCTGAATTTTAGGGCTGGGACGGGTACTCGAGTACCCGGGTACGGGCCGGGTACAGGCCACTACCCGGGTAGCAAATCACTACCCGTTACCCGATGCTTCTTTTACCTGGGTTATAAATCCACATGAAATGTGTGAATATGCAGTCATTGACGAGTGGATCAGGCGTTTCTAAATCCCAAACTAGCGATCAATTATCCCCCAAACAATGTCTCAACATGTGTACAATATGGAATATGCACTCTATATTCTTCAAATTAAAGGCTGCTCGTCAGATATCGAAACTATCAACATTTTTTGTTCCGATCATCGCAGTAAGTCATAAGGGCCTAGAAAGGTCCATTACTCGCAATTCTGTGTGGTATATGTGCTTACACAAGTGGTAACGTTGTCAATCGTGACCTCTCGGATTTCCAATATGTAATATTGAAGTAGGCACTTAATGGAGGTTTTTCGAAACATTGGTTTGGATGGCTGGCGAGCAGCATTTGAGAGTATATAGAACTTGTGACAGATTGTTACACATTATGTTTGAGGATGATTTAGTAACGTCTGATCCATTGTCATTGAGTGACAATGATCTGATCTTGTGTTAACATTAACAAACCCATTCATATGCATCAATGCTGACGTTCTATCAAACGTCACACTACCAAGACCAATGTGAAGAATTAGATAACCGCAACTGGACATCATATCTCTAAAGTTTGAAAATACGATAGTTCTTGGGGATATCAGATTTGAATCTAAGAGGGAATAATATTGGGTTCGGGTACTCGAGTAACCGTGGGTAACATCGCCTCGGGTATCCGGGTAATAAATTGCTACCCGGCCCAGCTCTATATCTAATATGTTATTACAATAATGTAATGTGACATGTCATCGGAGAGACGATTCCAATGATGTGCTGCTTTGCAATATATAGCTTAGCCCAATATTGAAATAAGAGGGAGTGTTGTTTGAACTTACACAATATTTTAGCATAAACTGTCTATTGACACGGTATCCAAGGAGAGAACAATTAAACAGGGACATTATAATGGCATCTACAAGAAAACGATCTACGCACCGGTTGCCTTCGAGGTTCATCATATACTTAAACACAGCTTCTTGGTGACGTATTTCACCACATTTCCATTTTCTCAACATTGCGAGGTTATCGGCCGAAATGTCACTTAAAACGATTTCTTTGAACCATCTGGAAGAAGCATAAACACCATGACAAACCGGTCCGGTCCCAAGATCTAACAAGCGTTCACCCGTAATGAGCCCTGTAAGAGAATCGATATCAAAGTGGAGTTAAAGTTATGTAAACTACTAGAGAAACCAAGTCGATCGTGAACTCGTAACTAGGTGCCTGAATGAACTAAAGTGTGCATCTTTACAATGCTGCCTTCGATTTGACCATATCGCAAAAACAAACACGTTCTGTCCTTAGGGATCTGAGTTGACATATTGACCAGTAATATGATACAAACCAGTCAAATATACGTCTCATCTTTCTCGTTTTTATCGTTGTGAATGCCTTGGATTGAAAGAGCCAAAATTCACGAGGATGTGATATTTCATAGATTCCATTGAATTCAGTTCGAACCCGTGTCAACAGTTATATATAACAGCTTTCGTGTTATTCTCAAATGTATTGACAAGTGACATCCCCAAGAAGCCAGCGAACTTGTGGGCGTTGAGTCCATAATAACAGGTTCATCACCTAAACCACGGTCACCCAGCTAATACATAGAAATAGGCATTGTAAGGTTTTGCTTATTTATGTGTCACCCTAGTCAAAGGTTCAGCCATTTTTGCTTATGAGACACTTTTCACTGATTATACCAAGTACCTCCAAACTCCAATCACTATGCCTGGTGTCAAGCGGTTATAAGTCGGTAACCATTAGTTTAACTAGCTCGTGGCTCGCAAACCGTTTAATATGGAACAAATCCAACGAGAAACATTCTCCGGATAAACGCCTCCCGTGGGACTCGAACCTGCGACCTCCCCTTCCCGAGGCGGACGCTTTGTATGTAACAATTAGTTTAATGAGCATATGAAATACTAACCGTCTTTAAAGACTTCATGTAACGAGTCTAGAATAAACTTGATAAACTGATCTTCCGGTCGGTGACCTGTAAAGTTTGTATACAGTGAATCGATGTACACCTCCGGGTCGAAGTCATTCTTAGCATGTGACGTTAACGTAACTTCCATTGTCTATCAATAAAATAAGAAAAAATGACTATAAAATCAAGTAAATATTATATGTACTGTCCTTTACCCATCTACGATGAGTGGGCGAGTCCATTATTGGACGGAAATAGGTAGGTATAGGTAGCGTCTTTCACGATTTAGTTTAAACATGGTTTATTGATTCCCTCTCCTGAGTATGTTTAGGTCATATAAAGGATAATTAAGATTTAGGTAATAAAACTAGTTACGTATTTTAGCCCAAACCGTTCTGGTTTGTTACATGATATCATAGTCGTCCTGAACTGTAATGAGAAAGATGTCTTGTTTGATGGAATTATTTATAAAGTTGGTGACTTGTAACCTTGGGTCCATATACCCCGCACTAGGGCATACGCACGGGCCCGGACCTCAGGCTAGTCGGGCTGTACCTACTTCAGGTGTAATATCTTATATTATAACGTACACATATAAGATTTTATAGAACAATAAACCTCATATTTATCAGAGACATAGATAACATGTTATCTAGTAGTCCAAAGGTGAGATGAAAAACAAATGCTTCTATGATATATACATTCAATTGCAGTTTGTTTTCCTAAACTTACGTTTATGTAGTTCCAAAAGCCTCAACAAAAATGATTACACGTACTCAGATAACACCCTCCTCTTCTAAACTCTAGATGTTCGTAAGTGGACTTCGCTGGTACCCTTACTCGTATATGTTGTATAAAATGAATTCGGAAATCAGCATAAAAAACGTGCCGCATATCCTGTCGAACGATAGTCTTTGTTACTCTAAGCATGATCTCCCATTTCAGTTAGTCCTGGCATATTTCCCATCTGGACTCACCGGGTTTATTCAATGAAAGCACCTATGCTATGATATTGAAGCCGCCATATTGCTTCTTCCAAGACCACTTTCGTTGTACTTTCGTTTTCAAGTGAAAACGTCAAATTCAATATCTAAGTCAGTCAACCAATTTGATTAAAGAGACAAAAATGTAGCACAGCCTATAATTTCACAATTACGTATGAGATACCAACCAAAAACTTTTTCTAAATTAAGCGTATAATGAATAACGGTCGTTGTAGGGTTTATACTCGGACTAAGTGGTATCTAGACATTTTAGGACACATGTGTAAGCTCTTGTGAAATTGTTACAAATACACTACGATCAAAATATGCAGACGTATCTTATCTCCGTCTACCTACTTAACCCATTTTCAAACATTTAGGACATTTGACCAGTTTGTTGAAGACGACTCCAGTTTCCATATGGGGAAACCGATAAATCCATTTTATGTCTACGTCGATTTGAAGTCGAAATGAAAGGATCGTTATATGAAACTCAGATATTTGTGTTCTAGAAGTGAGAAACATTAAAAATGTGATATGTACAATTATTGTTACTTCAACAAATTTCCTTTAAAATTTTCTCAAAATCCCGATTCTGGCTTTCAATACAACAAAATAGTGATATTAGAGTACATTTTGACTTTTAAATGTGTTTTCTTGCCGAGTCCAGACTTTAAGAGTCATTTTTGAGTGATGTCAAAATTTGCTGATAAGCCCAAAGACCTTATTTACTGTTGATTAGGTCTTAAATTAACCCAATTTGGTTTTCTGCGAGTAACATTTTGTGTTCAGAATTCATTTAACAATCAATTAGCATCATTAAATGCTTATAAAAGGTTGCCTGTGTCAATCTCTTCAATTTGATTTCAAATCGAGTTCAACCTGATAGTTTTCTTTTCAAAACTGGTCGTAGCAGAAGCGGTATGATAACGCAACCAGTTTCGAGGTAAAATACGAGAGTTGTAATAATTACTTCAAAACTGCTATTTTATTTCAAAAAAAGTTGTAACAATTATGTTGTCAACGGCACTCCTTCTGTTTGTCTTTTTCTTTTGTAGGTTTCTCCTAAACAGAGACATGCCATATTGTCTACAGCTCGATCTGTCCTACTTAATCACATATCAGGCTCCGCCAATCTGATACCTGCTGCCACACCCTTAAGTGTGGCCTAGGGGTTAACCCATTACCAAACAATAACGACATTTAACCACTTTCTTGCGGACTACTCTGAAAAACATTGTGGGAAAGGGAGAAATTGCTCATAACGAGCAATTTCTCCTATTACCACAATGTTTTCTGTCCTACCAGAAGATTGTTTTCTAGTTCCATTACAAATTGGAATGTCGTCTGCAAACTCTTTCAATTTGGGACAGTCGAAAAATTTGTGTTTGGTAAAGGGTTAAGTAGGGCTTAGGTCTAAGCGACCGAGTCATGGAAACCCCATATAATTCCTTAAACGGTTTGTCGATCGCATTCTTGAAGTCGTTGACAGTATCATTGGTCACTACATCATTTCGGAGTTGATTCCATGAATTGACAACTATCTGTCTAAAAAAAGGCTGTGTTATAACGACTCTGGCTCTAGGTTCAATCAGTTTCAATGAGGCTGTAAATATTTCACAAGGCATAACCCTTTACCAGAGATCTATGTCTCTGCCTTTACCAAACGCTAAATTATCGACTGTCCCAGATTGAAATAGTTTGCAGACGACATTACAAAATGTGATGAAATTGGGAAATAATCTTCTGAAAGTGCGGAAAACATCGTGGGAAAAGGAAAAATTGCTCGTTACGAGCAATTTCTTATTTCCCCACAATGTTTCACAAAGTCGTCTGTTACAAAGTGGGTTAATGTCGTTATTGTTCTGTAACGGGTTATGAATTTTGAAAATTTCAATCAAATCTCCTCAGCGGGTTCATCCAATTTCTCAGCAATCTAAACTCACCGGGTTTATCCAATGAAATGTTCAGCTCACAGAAATGCCCGGTTCGTAACGCTTGATTTTCCAGCTCACGGAAACATGCGATTAGTTATGATTGACTCCAGGTAGTTCCAAATCATGTTCAGGAATCTGCTCTATCAGTAACTACAACGTGCCAAGCGCACCTGTCGAACACAATGGTTCCTAACCTTCAGTGCTTTGATTTCATTAAGCGTCTAGCGACAGAAACTTCTCAAGATGGCAGCGCCCTTGAGAAAATATTTCCAGCAAATATTGCTTTTATCTTCCAAAGAATGCCAATTTTATAGATCAGGTACAACTTTCTTTTATTTTCCAATAGCTTTTTTCAATTGACATTCAGAAGAGGTGCACAGCTATCGTAGTCATGGAAAATTACTTTTACAAGTACAAAACGTTAAACCGGACACACCTAGTAATCGGATACGTCGTATTCAACATCTGTATTTATGTTTTGTTGTTGTTTGTTTTCCATTAATGTACTGGGCTCAGTCTTGAGTGTAATAGTACATGTTCCCTAGATGGCTACCAGTACTATGCTAGGAAATGTGTCTTACCCAAGGACACTCCACTATGAAATAATTGGCCGCCTTCGGTGATCGAACCCGGGATGACCGGCCTCTAGTCCCCGACGCTAACCATTACACCACCGTGGATTATGTACCTAGTTGTTGTTTTGTCGACAGCGCCAAACCTTTTTTTTAAATGCCTTCTCCAAGAAAGTTCTTGCTCAGAATTGCTTTGCATGTATGAGTGTCAAGAGTTTTTTCAGTTATTTTAGTTTTTTACATCTTCTTTAATCAAACCAATTTGACACAATCGGGGCAATTATTTTGCATCAGGCTATATCTCCCTTCTCCCTTCATCCATTTGATGTTTTCTACTTGCGACAAAATTTTGTCACAATGTTTGAACACCCATATTTCCATTATTACAATTTGATATCAAATGGTCATTACTCACAGCTGTAAACATAATCAATCCATACCCTTAACACATCTGTATACTGCATATTTTGTAAGAACGATTTAATTAATACTAGGTGACCTAGTTATTGTGCTCCGACAGTGATGCTTACCCAGTTTTAAATGATATACTGCGTACATGAGGCAACTTGAGCATGCTGTCATATCTATTTCTAAATTACCAATGATTTTCACAGCTCTAATTTGTTATTTTTTCCTTTTACCGCCATTTATATCAAAGTTACCAAGTAGTATAAAGGAATGATTTCAAACTGCTAAACAGTTTCTTTGGTGGCAAAGAAAATAACGTAATCCCTCAATCCACATTGACATGCATGCACCTTTCACTACAGTGGGAATCCTACACCACTAAGCGAAGGCTCTGAAGTGTCCTACCAAAGGACACTCCCACAAGACTGGCAGCGCTGGTGAGGATGAAACCCTTGAATTACTAATCCTCTACCATAACCACTATGCCATGCAACATGTTGACTATCTTGTTTGTATATAATCATTCTACATCTTTAAGAAGTCCCTACCCTGAGTATTTGCCTGTGGGGAAAACGTGAGCAAGACAACTCCAATAAAGGAATATGTTGTTATACTCTGCCTTCAATGTAACTATCACATTGTTTTATACATGTCATTTGACTATGACAATGACAACTTTGCATATTCATTCTACAAATATTACTTATTTACATATGATGATAAAAAAATCAGTGTTCTGATGTTCTTGAACTATAATTTGATTGTGCAATTAATGTATCATTTCAGGGAAGATATGTAGAAAGTCTGTAAGATGCCTAAGTCAATCAAGTGTTCAACAAACAACCTGGCAACTTCACAGTGCTGTTTATCTCCAGCGTTATCCAGTTATCACAACACAAATGTCTGAAATGGACAAGAGAATGAAGGACTATTTAGATAAAATAGACCTTAATAATAGTCTATTGTCGGATCATGAAATTGCTTTGGAAAATGAGTATGTACTTGTTTTCCCTTTTATGACCAAATGTTGTGAATATATTTGACTTTGGTGAAAACCTGATTATCAAAGGCTAACTTAATGAATCCCTCACAAAATGTTCTTTTTATTTCATTCAGAATTTTACTAAGATTTAAGATATTCACATGATTTTATCAAATAAGATCACCTTTGCCTTTTTTTCACCAACTTTGCATGAGCAATAAGTTTTTATGAAAAGTCTGCATCTTAGAAAGTAGAAAGGATAGATAGACTGTAATTTTTGTCTATAACTGCAGGTGAGCTTTGTGAATTTGTAATGTATTTCTTGGCTAAGTTGCTGAACTCTGCCACCTGATTGTATATGATAGAAATAGAAACTTGTAAAAACACTGCTTTCACTCTTAATCAAACTTATTTTCATGACTCAAGAATTAAAAGACTTTAGAAACCATTGTGACAAAAGAATTGTTAAATGAGTAGGTCTATCTATCCTTTTGTCTCCATGGTTGACCATTTGTCACCATTTGTTACCCAATGTTATGTGAAAATAAACATTTTACATGCTATATTTTGTTGTAAGCTGACGTACATGTATTCAATTTGGACCAGTCATAAAATCCAACATTGCGAATGGAATAAGGAATTTGACAAGGACCCTAATAATATTTTCAATATTCCAGATTGTTATTATTCACCTGGCAATGCTTTGAAGAAATTGTTTTCTTTTTCTAGGAAGACAGTGAAATCTTCAGATACATTCTCTGCATTAGATATGGAGGATCAATGGCAAAAAGCTTATGAAGCATTTGAATTTGCTCCAGTAGAAACAGGTTTGTTCTTTGTAAGCTATCATAGTACTGGAACCGACTTCATGCTTATGCAAACAGGTTAGATCCAGGCCAGCCTCCAAGTAAACTGGAGGCTGACATGTGATCTAACCTGTTTGCTACTCTGAGTACTTTTCTTCATAAAAGTAAGCAGATATTTAGGTTTTGGAAAGCAGACAACACTAAATTCTATTTTTAGAAAATTACCCAGCATTGTATGGGTTGACTGTTTTCATGCAGGATATTATTATGTGCATTTTGTTCTGAGTTTGATGCTGGTAGATCAGGTAAAGAGTTTAACAAATGGAGAACATGCTTAACATGAGAGCATGAGCACATTCATAGTTGGTTTTAGTTTTTCAAATACACTGGGGTCCTGCTATAAGGCGGTCCCCTATCATACAGGTCGGCCATGTCCTTTGATATTTCTTTTTCTCAAAGTCATATAAATCTTATTGATATGTAGAAGGAGTGTATTTCAAAATAAACAACCTGTTACAGGAACATCACTGTCCATGTAACAGTATACTCCCTATGGACCCTCATCCTTGCACTCTACAGCATGAGGCAAAAATCCAATTGTGCGTGTATTAGCGACTGCTAGTCACAAAATAATAATATGATTATAAAGTGATACCACATTATAATTAACTTTGTCACACCTACATCACTCTTTAAGAAGTTTGAACAATTTAAAGCGCTGATTCATTTCCTGTCTTGAGGGCAGCGTGTATTTGGCAAAATAACAGTATGCCGGTCATGATAAAATGATATAATCAAAACAATTCATTCTTGTTGTTTTCTTAAGCCTTTGATATGAAATGTAATATTGTGTCCTAACATTTTTATCCGTACTTAATAAGTTCTCTGCCAGATGATTTATTCATCATTGTAACAAAAGTAGCAGTATATATTTCTTTAATTTCAAAATGTTTTATATAGGGATTGTGACAATTAGCACAATTCTGTCAAGATTTATTAACTAGTCAAATAATTCACTTTCGTTTTGACTTACAGAGGCAGATAGAACAAATGATACTACAAGCATAGATAGAAAACTGGACCAAAAGCTGTTCCTCATTGTAAAACACAAATATGAGAATTCTGAACCTTCCTGGGGCTTGCCTCAAATACAGATAAGTGAAGGAGAGTCATTGAGACAAGTGAGTTTGACAATAACTCATTACCAAACAATAACACCATTCGACCAGTTTGTTGCAAAGGACTCTAGAAAACATGATGGGAAAAGGAGAAATTTGCTCTTAACTAGCAATTTCTCCTTTTCCCACAACGTTTTTTGTCGTGTCAGAAGAATATTTTTCAATCCCATCACATTTTGAAATGTTGTCTGCAAACTCTTTCAATTTGGGTCAATTGAAAATTTGGCGTTTGGTAAAGGGATAAACAATTTTTCATTATTGGGAGAGGTCTCTGTGGGTAAGAGTACTGAATATGTAAACACTTCTGTGTGTGTGTTTGAACATAGTAGTACTAGTACTAGATTTTAGTTTTTGTGATAGGAAGTCTTCTGTTTGAAAAATGAATTGCCTATGGTTCTACTCTCTTTGACCGGCTCTTTTTAAGATTATGTTTATTTACAGTCTGGAATTGAAATGCTTTGTAAAAATTGATATTTCCAGGGTTCAGTGCAAGACTATAGTAAGTGCTTCATGTTTATGAAGCACTTACTATAGTCTTGCACTGAACCTTTGATTTTTTTTAAGTATAATATTCCGATGCTTTGAATTTGAATATTTTACAGAATTCTGTAGAGAATACTGTAACTGATTGATATTTGATAGACAGAAATAAAGCCTTTGTTGAGACCCATTGCACTTCCCTTGTTAACTATTGCAGGCTGCTGAGAGGGCTTTGAGAACCCAATGTGGTGGGGAACTACGGGCTACCTTTATGGGCAATGCTCCCTGCGGATACTCATCATACAAACTACCACATGTATACAAGGAATCTGGTGTTAAGGTAAATCATTGTGTTATGGTAAATTATAGTGTTCATGAAATATGTATTTAAAGTCAAGGGTTCAGTGTAAAACTATAGCAATTGCTTCATGTTTATGAAGCACTTACTATAGTCTTGCATTGAACCCTCGATATGTGAATGACTAACTAAAGGAGATTCTTTCTGGCTTGATCAGTCCTCATGGGCAGTCAAGTTTGAGGTCTCTCTCCATCATTATGAGCCAGGCATTGCAGCAAAATGAAATAATGTTAATGTGATGTAAAGTGATACCCCCTATTGATGCATATGGTGCAAAAAACATTGAGGTAACACAAAAGTTTGTTCTTTAGAGCAATACGTTTTTGCCCTTAAATCATTAAGAAAATGGTATTTTTTCTTTCATTTTTTCGACTGCTATTGCTTTTAATTTGGATCAGTCACAAATGCTGGTATTGGGTTAAGTTTTATATGGAAGCTTGCCATTTTTAAAATGATCCGTCTCCTTTATCGTTTGGTAATGCGGATGACATTCTTTTCCTTTTTATCTCCATCAACAACTTTTAATATATAATTCAACTCTAATATTAAAATTTTCATTTCAAAAAAGAAATTTTATATGTACTTATTCTAAACAACATTATCTTAGCATTTTCTAATTCAAGACTTCAAGATGACAAGAAAAGTTCAGAAAGGTTTCACATGTTTATGCTTTTAATTTGAAGCATTCACAAAACTTATTGATAGTACTTGTTATATTGCTTAATCAAATATTGGGGTAAAATACCAGATAATAATTTTCTAACATGAAAAACATCGTTACGTTCAACTTTACAAGAAACCACAGTCACAAATGTAGAGATTGCTTTTTATTTTTATTATTCCTTCTTACATTGAAATTTATTTGATGTAATCTGCTCTAGGGATCGTAAAGCTGCTTGTCGGCATGTGAGGAAATTTTGAAAATAAAACTCTTTCTTTAAGTCTGCACAAAAGCTGTATTGTTGTGTATTTCCCCTGGACAATACTCATTGGAAGCAAAATAAGTTTTTAGAGCTTGTATTCAGTGATTTATTATTTATTTAGATCCAAAAGTGTTGCAACAGTTTTGAAATCTACCCCATATAAACTGTACATACTTAATTGTATTGACGGTTTCTGAATTAATCATGCTTTTAATTACGTCGTCAAATTGTATATCTTACAATACAAGAACTGTATTGTTTTAAGGAAAAATTTAATTATCTGTGAACAAGCATCTTAACCAATTACCAAACAATAACGACATTTGACCAGTTTGTTGCAGTTGACTCTGGAAATCATTGTGTAAAAAGGAGAAATTGCTCCCCACTTGCAATTTCTCCTTTTCCCACAATGTTTTTAGCCATACCAGAAGATTGTTTTTTCAATTTAATGTTGCTGCAAACTCTTTAAATTTGGGACAGTTGGGAATTTGGCATTTGGTAATGGGTTAAATATGAATAAAAGGGTTGGTTAAAAGATTTAGAAAAATTTTCTTTTCCAGCAATTTTACTTAAAGGCCTCCTATGAAGAAGGTGCTGTGACAGCCTTAGACATTGTGCAGGAGTACAAATGGGTTACCTTGGCAGAAGCAAAAGATTACCTCACTGAAACCATGATGAAAGAAATAACAAAATTTGATGTTAGTTTTATTTGATAGACTTTTATGTATATAATTTAATGAATAAAGTATGTGATGATTTATTTTTCTTTGCTGGTTTCTTTATTGATCCAAAATTGGTGTTACGATTATTTTCACTATTATGAATGATCTCAATTAATGAATGCAAAAACATTCAATTAACCCTTTATCACATGCAAGCTTTTTATATCTCACATGTTCAAGCATTTTGAAAGCGTTTTAAATTAACTCTTATTGAGAGAGTTACAATGTTATTTTGTACCAATGATATACAGTCTAACTTGTATTAAGCAGCCACCCTTTTAAGCAGCCAACCTGCCTTAAACAGCCACTACAGAAAGTCCCATTGTTAGATTCATAGTGTACATCAATTTGTGTTAAGCAGCCAACCTGTCTTAAACAGCCAATTTACTCTGTCCCATAGGCTGGCCTCTTAACACAAGTTTGACTGTAATGTCAATAAAACAACAAAGAGGTAGAAGTTAATGGTTGAAGGTATTCTCGGTTTTATTTGGAGAAAAAAAGAAATGTATCTGTACTTTGAAATAATGACCAGTCAATATTTTATCACATGAATCACTAATGCTTCATGTTAACGTCTTGCAGCAGACGACTTTCAAAAAGCATTGTGGTAAAAGGAAAAAATGCTTGTCACAAGCAATTGCTTGTCACAAGCAATTTCTCCTTTTGCAACAATGCTTTTTCAATCTCTTCACATATCACAACAGCAGAACTGAAAGGTTTTTCACATATTTTCAAAGCATTTCTAAAGTCATCTGCTTCAAGTAGAAAGATGTCTGCAAAGATGTTGTAGGTATGTAATGTTGACCACCCACACATCAGTAACTGTTGTTTCTGCAAAGATCACCAGCTGGTGTTCAGTATTTATTTTACAAATGAGGAATATACTAATTTCAGTTCGATAAGTAATACACAGACATTATTCATTGTGAAGCAAAGCCTTTATAGCTGGTGAATAGGTGCATTTAATGAAAAATTCATTGTTCGATGAAGTCAAAGAAAAACAATGAAATACGGTTCGAAGACTTCTCAAAAGAAGAACTGTATAATATACATTGCAACAGTGATTCAGTTAACAAAAAATTACCTGAGGGAGCTGAATCGGCTGATATCGTTTCGCTTTTTCTTCAACAAAAGCAGCCTCTGAAACTTTTCTATTTTTCCTTCCTTTGCATTCAAGATGATCTTGTCCACTACTCTTCTAACTTTACTATCATTTCACTTTGTCTTTTAAATCTTTTTCTTAAACTCACCATTGTGTAATTGTCTAACATGACAGAACAACGTAGAAGTAGTAGTATATTACAGTTTTGACCCAAAGATAACTATAGACCCCTGCGTTCCAGATGAGAAGGATCAGACTTGTTTGTCAAAAAAAAAAAAAAAAGGTTTTTTTTTATTTCATTGGCATCTTAAGGGTTCAGTGCAATACTATATAGTAAGTGTGTCATGTTGGTGATGCACTTACTATAGTTTTGCCTTCAACAGTATTTCAATTAAAATGCCTGGCTTACAACCAATGGAAGAAGGCCCCAGCTAATCTGCACACATGGACAGGTCAAGCTAGGAACAACCACCTTCACTTTGTAAGTCAGCAAGGAAATGAAAACCAAATCCACTGCAACTGATTTATACCAGCTTGGTGAAGGGACATCAGACAAGTTCTGTCCTTTAACCATTATACCCGTGGAGAATACCACTGGCAGACCCAAGCTGTCTTGGAGCAGGTAGCGAAGCGGGACAGGAAAGCCCTGGGTACTGGTTCCATCAACCTTCAATAGAGACGAGAATGGGGACAGTCAGGCCCCTCCCTCAACAGAGGATTGTTTGATTGTCTAATCAACAAACAAATAAACAGGATAGGGAGTGGGTGAACTACAAGGCAACAGGACTCCTTGAAAAAGCTTAAGTAATTTTTGTCTCCACCAAAACTCAGTAACATAGATTCCATTAAAAACAGAATAAAACTTTTGCATGAAACAGGAAAGATGAACTATTCAAACAGAATTAAAAGTTAAATTAGAAATTATTTCTGTGGTACTGAAGAAATCATTTTTGGACAAAGAAGAAATTACTCATTTGAGCCAATTCTTTTTCCACAATGACTTAAACCATTAACAAACAATAAAGACATTTTACCACTTAGTTGCAGACAACTCTGGAAAACACTGTGGGAAAAGTAAAAATTGCTCTTAACTAGCAATTTCTCCTTTTCCAACAATGTTTTCTATTCTATCAGAAGATTACTTCATCACATTTTGAAATGTCTTCTGCAAGCTCTTTCAATTTAGGACAGTCAAAAATTTGTGTTAAAAGAGGGTCAGCAGCAGTCCTATGAAATGTTTTTTGGTAAATGACTTCTGGATCCCTTATTGAGATCCAGGAACAAAAAATATATTGAGGATAATCAATGCCTTTCAATTGATAAGAAAAATATATCACAAGAATGGTTTGTTATCAGGTTGAAAAAACATGTTCGAAGAATGAGTTTTTTCTGCATGATAACAACCCATTCATGTGACATACTTTTTATATCAAATAGAGTTGATTATTCTATTCGTATCATTCACTACATAAAATTTATTTGCCAATTTATCTCCCAAATAGAATATAAAATGGGAGGAGCAAAGCAGTTAACCACGCCCATGACGTCATTCTCACGTATGGATACATTTGGGTATTCACACTTTTTAGTGCCATGTGTATAAGCTCAGCCATGACTTTTAAGCAAAGATATGGTAAAAAAAAAGTAGCTCCGTTAAAACTGATATCATCACTAGTGACGATATTTACTGTGAAAAAATTGAAAACAAGTACACTGAGAAATCCCAGTATTTCACTGATAGGAATATAATAAACAAGTTTTATTCATTCTGTGATAATCTATTGTCTGTAAATGAATATGAGTGATAAAAGACAAACAGTAATGGCACAAATCAGTCCATATCTGGCACCATGATAGGATTTAAGGGATTATGGTCGACAGCTTGGTGTAACATAAGTCCAAGTACCCCCATTCTATTAGAGATGATATGCCTCACATTTCTTTCTTGCTCAAATAAATCGTCGATTTTCATCCACTGAAAAGATAAAAAGATTGACATGTATATATAACAAGACTAAAGGTTGGCTGGTGGATGATGCTTTAACCTATTTCGCCAGCATTTGATTTACTCTGGGTAAGAAAATGTACCAATTCATGCCACTGGTATACCAGCAGAATTATACCATTTGTCAGTAACTGACTTCTTTCGGAGATGAACATAGTTGTGCAAATAGTATTATTTATTTCAAATAGCAGGCATGTCGGCAACACTTTGCCATTTGCCTTAATTTAAGAGGCTTTTTCAAAAAGATTGTATCAGAATTGTCATTGACTCACTTTGGTTTCGAAGGTAATTTGCATCAGGATGTAGCTAGTAACCTGCAGATTTTATTGGGCAATATAATCTGCCATATATTTCTACTTGGTGTAAGTACATCACTGTTAATATAATTTTATAATCATAATACTGGGATGGTTCATCTATTCATACTGCCTGGATAATCAAACAGCAACAAGGCCTTAAACAAAGTAACTTCAACTCTAAGGGAGCCAAGGACAGATTCCAGTTCACATGCTGAATGGCTGGTCATAATACTCTTGCAATGAACCCTTCATATGACCGAACCAACTGTGGAAAAAATTGTATTACTAGTAAGATATCCTTACCTGTCTAACTCTCTCCAAGTCAATCTGGGCTCGTCGACATCTCTCCCAGGAGTAATGTTTGGTGCATCGTCTTTTTGAAATTCTACATAGTTCGCCCGTTTCCTCAAAAACATTTGACACGACTGGGCATCCACATACTTCCTCTGATGTCACCTGAAGGATCAAAGTAGACTTGTAAACAACCACTATATATATATAGAGAGAGAGAGAGAGAGAGAATTGTGAATGGTAAATGATGATCCTTAGGGGTCTTATCCAGGAATTGGGGGTCATTTCCTATATTAGTTGGGGGTCAAGGAAAACCCTGATGACCCTATAGGACCATTTGTGAATGATGACATTTGAACGCTAGAGCTGGTGACAAAAATAAAAGCATGAAAATAAACAAAGATTTTTCTATGATATTGGGTTAAAACTTTTGTATCAAAAGGATGAGTTGTTCATAAGAGACAATTTATCCTTTTTTCAATCTATTCACATATCACAACAGAAATGAAAGGTTTTTCACATGTTAACAAAGCTTTTCTAAAGTCACCTGCGTCAAGTACAAGAAAGGTTGTCTGCAGGTGGTAAAGAGTTAGACACCAGCACAAACCATCATTCATGCCTTCAAAGTAATTAGAGGAAAAAACTAGGCATAGAAAAAACTTAATTAACTAGCACATAGAAACTCTAAAATAACTTGAAAACCTTAAAGGCAAACTTGCGCTCATATACACTTAAAATGTGAAAGTTCTAGAATGATTGAAAATTTACTTAAAAGTAAATTTAATGCCCTTTTACAGAGGAATTAAGACTGTAACACGTTCACATGATGCTTTAAAAAGAGTGAATAAGATTTGTTTACATATTAGCGATAAAACAAGATCAGCAAGAATTGTTGAGAACCAAAAAGGCCAAGAAATTCTCAATTCAGAATGTGCATGTTGTTATTATTGGATAAATGACAGTATTTTTATGTGTTTAACATGATTTTTCTAACCAGGTGATCGGCACTTAATAATCCGAGCGATTCTTGCTATTTTAGATGTTACTCGAATGTCAACAAAGAAGTTAAATTAGTGGGCACCAAATTTGTGAAAATAGCACCTGGAAAAATAGATAGTCAATAGTGCAGATGTTATATTGTCATGATCCTGTGGTTTTTCGCTATGTTTCAACATATTCTATTATAACTTATAACTCATATAACCCAGTTTTGCAGTTTTTCGGAGCGCTAGTATGCTTTAAATTGGAATGAGAAAACACAGCTCTCATTTGAAGCAAAGTCTCAATTTTTAGGAGATGAGCTATCCTGTACCTTGCGCAACATATTATTTCAACTTACCCGAGTTTCCTTTGTGTGTTCAGGACAGAGAACCTTTAACCTCTTACAGTAAGTCTTTTGAGCACTGTTGTAGAAATCGCAAAACATGGAATTCCCTTCAATTCTGGTTTTATAGATTGAACCAAATGATGTTTGGGCTTCAAACTGGAATGAAGTAAAAAAGATTCATCAACTATTTATCTTCTGACAAAACGACAAAATTTAATGATGGCATTATCTCAATTTTTTTTTATTCATTTCCTATGGGTTTTACATCACATCAACATCAATTCAATGTTGTTATGATGCCTGGCTAGTAATGATGAAAGTAAATCCCAAGCTAGAATAATTATATGATATAAGAGCTGGTCAAGCCAAGTAGAACAAACGTCGTTCAATAAGTCAACCAGGAATTCTCATAAAAAAAAAACCTTCACCGGGATTTGAACCTATGGTGAGAGGACAATGAGATTTCATATTCCTTACTCTAACCACTAGGTCAGAGACCCTATAATCATGACAGGAATCCTACAGGCCATATCGGTATTAAGTGGTCAATGGTCAAAAGTCATGTGTCTTTATCAGAAAAAAAAAATGCTAATTGACATTTCTTAATCTATGAAGAAATACTATGCAAAAGTAATCTACACAAAGAAAGATTTTCACCCTAAAAGCGATTAGATCACAGTTATATCTAATATGCATATATTATCTTAAAGATATTTTTCATATGGTTACCTTTCTGTTGCTCCGTCATATTGCATTATGATTGCAAGGGAAACAGTCAGCAACAACCACCTTCACTTAACATTTACTTGGTTTCAGTTATAGAATTTATATGTAGAACTAAAACAAACACAATAATTGTTTTTTGTTACCAGTTTCTTTTTAGCCTTTTCTTTATGTACCTTGAAGCGGAAATGTTGGCCTGCGGCCTGTTCTAATTAAGAACACTGGATAATGCATAATTAACTTCATTTAATCGAGATATCTGTTTTTACCTTGGCAAAGCACTTTTCCATGTGTTTGAATGCCACTTTTTGGTTGACCTCAAGTCCGCAGGTTACACAGAACATATTGTATTCAGTCTCATCTTCGGAGTCAGCAACCTAGAACACATGGAAATAAACTAAATCATACAAAATGTATCTAAAAACGACTAATACTAGTGGGAATCCACATTTGACCTTTTTAAATCTTATACATTAATTCATATATACCGGGTACTTATTGTAACACAATTGCACCCGATTATTTAATAAACCATTGATACCATTTGGACAACTTTTCTTAAAATGTGCAACTCCAAGTTTTATCATCATGATTTCCATACAGTATCAAAGAGAAAAAGCATATTTTGTAAGAATTGCATAGAGGTGCTTTTATACTTAATATCCTATAAGTGGGACAGCTCCCATCAAAGCCGGGCCAGTCATATTAAAATGAAAACAATTACCTGTTCATTGTCAGATTCAGCTTTGATCTGTTTAGCCTTTTCAATGATGGCATCAAGCTCCTGGTGTTTTTGGTCAAGGTCCACTAATTTCTGTTTGGTCTCGAGCTGCTCCCGCCGAATCTTCTCTAACATTCTCTTGTTCTTCTCTTCCGCGACACATGGGCTACTCTGCCACTGTTGAATCTTGGGAGGTAGTAATTCGTAGATTCGACTGGAATCATATCAAAATTCAAATAAAGCAATTGGCTTGTTTAGCTATTTCTTTTATGGATAGATAAATTCTATACCGTTATCTCAGACTTGGAAAACTTGTGGCAAATTATTCTGATAAGCTGATCATGAGGTTATAAAATAATTATCAAAATATTTATAAAATTTACCATTCAGAAAGTTTTGTGTTGTTAACAAAAACTACAATGAGTGTGATAGTAGTGTTTTTTAGCATTTCTTTTTTAAAGCCTTTTTACGCTAACTTTATGCCATAAAACTCTTTATTTGACCATATTTGACAATTTCAGCAGCTAATCTTCAACAGAGCCTAACTCATTATGAGTGCCTTAATATCCTTATAATTGAAAAATTCAACTGGGACTGCACTCAAAAATACACATGATAAGAAGGATTTAGGACTAAAACGAGAATCTACAAAAGAAAGCAGTTAAAGATAGTATGGTTTTTAAGGTTTATTTTGCTTGAATAGATATACACCTTTTGGCTAGTTTCATTCCACATTCATCTGAGCAGTACTTTGATCCTGTCCTGGCATGTTCCACACAGCCGGGTCCCAGGCATTGTTTAGGAATATCTTCATCTGGTTCCACTCTCACATCCTCCATCTCATAGCGAAACTCACTTCTCTTACTCTTCTCCTTCTAGAAGGTTGTAATTAAAATGATAAAATTTCACACATTAGGTCTACCTCATTTCACAATCTATCAATTATAAAATCTTCTGTGACATACACATTTTAACTAACAAGTTAATGAAGATAAAAATCACAGGTTATATACATTTAATTTCTTATTTGTTACCTTAACAGAGAATCTGAACTGCCATTATGATTCTTTTAATAGAATGGTGAAATACCAAAAGATATATCTTTTCTTGATCTCAATAAGAGTATGTTAATGTAATAGCTTTTCTTAAAACTAAATGGTTTATCATTTAGTTTTTAAGAAAAGTTATTATATACATACTCTTTATGTGTCTACAGCACCTGATTTTGATAACATTTTCAACAGAAAAAATGTTTCATTAATTAAAATTTCATTGTTGCTGTATTGTTTATAAAGTTTCAATGTTGTTGTATTGTTTATAAAAAGTATTTAATGTTTTGTTCAATGGTATTTAATGCAGTTAATAATACATGACTGAAATTTACATAAGAAACATATTGGCCATGCCAGGGTTTCAAATTCTGGACCCCTGCATTCCAAGGTTACAACTGAGCTAACAAGACGTTTTAAATGTACCTTTATTTAATATTTAAAACACATTTCTAACCAAGGAAAAATGAGGAACTTTTCTGGTAACAAAGTTTCTGATTTGATGGTAACAGCAAATCAACAAAACCTTTAAGGGAGCACAACTTAGTTTACCTGACTGTGTTTTTTCTTTGTAGGTGATTTCTTATCCTTTTCTTTTTGTTTCTTTCTGGGTGATCCTTTATCCGTCTTACTAGACAGTTTCTTTTTTCTTTTCTGTGAAGTAAATACAGTTAAAAGGTACAAAAGAATAATCACATTGTAGCATGGAATATCAGTGGACTAGTATTCAAATAAGCAATGTCTTTAATAACCAAAATACAAAGATAATAGCATGTATTGTATCATATTAAGTGATCATAAGAGTTAACAACCTGACAGTAAACTTTGAAAGTTTTATCTGATTAAATAAGACTTCCACACCATCTATGGTCAGTTCACCTTTTCATGATGTGGTATCTTATCATGAGTAAAGCACTGTTCAATCCAAACCATTAGCTTTGTTTTTCACATTAACCCATTACCAAACAATAATGACATTTGACCAGTTTGATCCAGACGACTCTTGAAAATATTGATGAAAATGGAGAAATTGCCCCTACCGAGTAATTTCTCCTTTTCCCACAATGTTTTCTGCCCTATCAGAAGATTGTTTTTAAATTCCATCACATTTTGAAATGTTGTTTTCAAACTCTTTCAATTTGGGACAGTCGATGATTTGGTGTTTGGTAAAGGGTTAATGTGAGTGAATGCTGAGAGATATATTTATCATATTGAATATTAGATATACATCAGAGCATTTGAAATAAATAATAGCCATAAAATCATAATAAATACCATTAGATCTTTTTCAAATCAATGTCACTTACCTTTTCTTGCTTTTCAAAGTTTTCCAGGGAATCGTTATGCCTACAAATAAGAATTTAAAAAAAAATAGTTAATTGGATTCAAAAGATTTGTATGTACTTTGATAAACAGCAAATAATATGTATGAGACAGAGCATCTTACATAGTTCATACACTTGCACTATTCCTTTATTTTACGAAATATGGAAGTTCAAACACCATTTCTTTAAGACTGCATAATAGCTGTACTGTTTGAAGATATGCACTGAAGAGTTGCCATTGGTAGCAGGATTGGTTGGCATTTAAGTTTTTAAACTGTTTTAAGGACACCATTCTTTCCAAATGGAAATGGAATTCTTAAAGTCTTTTAAAATGTTAACTGCTAAAATTGTAATTATAATAAGCAACCTTTTGTAAGGGAAAATAGTTTAGATTATACATACACTACATGTATGAACATAGCCTATAAATCAACAAATTCACGTGAAGGTTGTCCAGGGAATAACATTTCAATTGGTCATTTGCTGAACAATTTTTGTCAAGTTTTCTCAAGGACTTCCTATAATGATATATGAGTACTTACGAATATCAAGGACTTCCTATAATGATATATGAGGACTTAGAATATTAAGGACTTCCTATAATGATATATGAGTACTTACAAATATTAAGGACTTCCTATAATGATATATGAGGACTTAGAATATTAAGGACTTCCTATAATGATATATGAGGACTTACAAATATTAAGGACTTCCTATAATGATATATGAGGACTTAGAATATTAAGGACTTCCTATAATGATATATGAGGACTTACAAATATTAAGGACTTCCTATAATGATATATGAGGACTTAGAATATTAAGGACTTCCTATAATGATATATGAGTACTTACAAATATTAAGGACTTCCTATAATGATATATGAGTACTTACGAATATTAAGGACTTCCTATAATGATATATGAGGACTTACAAATATTAAGGACTTCCTATAATGATATATGAGGACTTAGAATATTAAGGACTTCCTATAATGATATATGAGTACTTACAAATATTAAGGACTTCCTATAATGATATATGAGGACTTAGAATATTAAGGACTTCCTATAATGATATATGAGTACTTACGAATGTTAAGGACTTCCTATAATGATATATGAGGACTTACGAATATTAAGGACTTCCTATAATGATATATGAGTACTTCCTATAATGATATATGAGGACTTCCTATAATGATATATGAGGACTTACGAATATTAAGGACTTCCTATAATGATATATGAGGACTTCCTATAATGATATATGAGTACTTACGAATATTAAAGACTTCCTATAATGATATATGAGAACTTCCTATAATGATATATGAGTAGTTACGAATATTAAGGACTTCCTATAATGATATATGAGTAGTTACGAATATTAAGGACTTCCTATAATGATATATGAGGACTTACGAATATTAAGGACTTCCTATAATGATATATGAGGACTTCCTATAATGATATATGAGGACTTCCTATAATGATATATGAGGACTTACAAATATTAAGGACTTCCTATAATGATATATGAGGACTTCCTATAATGATATATGAGTACTTCCTATAATGATATATGAGTACTTACGAATATTGATAGTAAGAGTCATCATAAGAAGCTTTTTTACGCAGGAGGTGTTCTTCTAACTCTGAGGTCGCTTTGCCAGTCACAATACCCTAGTAAAGCATAAAACATATCAAACACATCTTAATAATGGATATGGATCAAGCCCCATTTCCAAAATCATTGAAACAGAAGTACAGCATATATATCTTTTTTTTTTTAAATAAATACCACACTACCACCATTGGCTCAATTCAAAGAACTCTATGAGATGCATGATCACAAAGCAGAATTGTTTTTCAATTTTTCAAAGCAGCTTTCATTGTCAGCCTCAGATAAATACTAACCCTTAGAATGCTGGGTAATTTTCTGTAAATAGATTTTTGTGTTGTCTGCTTTCCAATTCCCTAAATATCTGGTCAATTTTGTTGAGAAAAGAGACCAAGAGTAGCAAACAGGTTAGATCACAGGCTAGCCACCAAGATCTAACCTGTTTGCATAAGTATGAAGTTGGTTCCAGCACTATAAGGGTTAAGAAATTAACCAATTACACTGTTATGCTTTAGCTTGATGTCTTATATTAGACATTTTCTTGTATCAGCAATGTATGTTTTTCTTTTTCCAACAATAATCTATGATATTTTCCGTTTCTATTTCAAATGTTATCTTTGTTTGGTAATAATTTAAGTGGATGAAGAATCTGACCACAAACAAAACAATAATCATCAACCCTGTCTATTCAACCACCTCAAACCTTTTTTCAAGGGCTGGATTACAGATGAAAAAACAACAACAATTTCATCCATACTAAAACACCAGATAAGAAAAGACAGTTATGCTAGTAATCAAGCACAAAAAGACAAAGAAAAAAGTCTCCTTTTTTCTATACATAAAAGAATTTTTCTGACATTCATATGTGGATTTTCCAACTATAATTTAACTTTAACTTCTTGATTTCTCCTGCCTAAAATCAAGAAGGATTATTTCTATTTATGAAATCAAAAGTCCTTGAGGTAAAAGATATTGGTTGACAGCTATAAACACTAGTCTCATTGAGGTAAAAGATATTGGTTGACAGCTATAAACGCTAGTCCTGCATGCATGACACGTCAAAAGTTCTCAAAAACATTAGAACACTTACAAAATTACTGCACTGTCTTAGTCGACACTTTTGCCTTATTCTATTAGGTCCTCCATATTTCTTCATATCCTGAAATACAAAATTATTGGTTAACACAAAGGCAGTTCATTCATATTGGGCATCCATCATACAGGCTTTTAATCCTTAGAATGCTACGTAATTTAGGAAAAAAATCGATTTTTGTGTCGTCTGCTTTCCAAAATCTCAGAGACGCAAACAGGTTAGATAACAGGCCAGTCGCCAATTTACTTGGCGGCTGGACTGGATCTAACCTGTTTGCATAATCTTGAAGTTGGTTCCAACACTATAAAGGTTAAATATCACATGTCCCCTTCCCAGGTTCGCTATAATTGTGGTAATAGTAGATAAGGATTTTCATGAGAGATGATCTCCAAACTGATTTACAAAATCCCTATAGCTCTACCCGACTCGACCAGCATTTGAATAAATGTTAATCATTAGGTCTTTCTTTCTCCTTTAAAAGCGAGACAGGCATTGCAATATAACTGAAATACCAATGATGCAATCCAAAAATCACAAAATAAATAAAAAATAAAATATCAAAATGAAAAGAAGCTGAAATAATAGCATAAAAGATTTAGTTGCAGGAACTAAGAAGGCTAAAAAAATGGACAAAATATCTTTCCTTTATGTCACATCAAAAGTCAAAATCTAAATTTTGAATTTACGTAGGAAGGTTGACATTTGCGGTAATTTACTAACACACCATATTTACAACCTTAAGTTGCAAATGATACAATTAAACAGCAAGTCTTTATCAGACTTTATTCAAATTTGGGAATTTACTTTTTGACTGTCCAAAATTGAATGAGTTTGCAGATAACATTTCAATATGTGATGAAATTGAAAAATAATCTTCTGTTAGGACAGAAAACATTGTGGGAAAAGGAAAAATTGCTCATTATGAGCAACTTCTCCTTTTCCCACAATGTTTTTCGGAGTCGTCTGCATCAAAGTGGTTAAATGTCGTTATTGTTTGGTAAAGGGTTATAGGCATGTTACCTTGCAAAAATCACAGCGACCACAGTCCTCTGTCCTGTAACAAGCATGACAAGCCCCACACCGTCTACTGGACTTCTTCCTTAACTCCTCCGCCTAAAAATATCAAATGTCATTCATACTAGCACTAGCGCTAGAGTGTCTTTTGAAAATGATTGTTGCTCATTTTGTAAGTAACTTTAATTAAAAAATCATTTTAACAGTACTACGGTATAAAACTACAGTATAAACAAAACTCATTTTAATACACAAAATTTAATTTGATATTCACATCACACATCTTTTCTAATTTAGCTATTATTCATAATAATCTAGAATTGTAACATGCTTGTGTTATCAAATTGGGCAATGAATGAAGCCAATATTAACTAATTCAGTCTAATGTGAACAACTCACTGTTTCCACTTCTCTAAGCTTTCCCTTGTATTCTGCAGCTGCCTTGTCCAGCACTTCAGGTTTGAGAATTATTTGTTTTTTCTCTGTCTTTTCCTTAAGTTTTTTGTGCTTGAATTTTGTGACAAGTGATGGATCTTTAACTGAAAAAACAAATCAAAGGATACTAATTAAATGAACATGCGTAGTCTAAATTTCAGTTCAAACAAAAATTCTTCAGGATCACTTTTTTGTCTATCCTTTGCAAAGGTCCCTCGACCACCAGAGCTGACGAAGTTCTTTTTTTTAGAATGAAAAGCAAATAACTTTAGTCTTAACAACCCTTTAAAGTTTAATATCTATTAACACTTGAATTATGTGTACTTATTTTTTAAAAGTGTTTCAGTTTCTGTAGCCAGATTATTTTCCTAAAAGAAAATTGAATTGTCAGTTAGAATGTACATTGTTTTGTTATCTCTGATTTCTTTTTCTGAGATTCAATTATAAGTGGAATTCATTGTACTCCCAATGACATTTGACAAAAACATACATTTTTGAAATATTGTTACATCATGAAGAAACCCATGTTTTGAATTGTTAAGGGCTCACCTTTGCATGGTCCACAATAGTACTGTTTTATGAAAGCTGCATCTTTCTCTGTGATACCAATACAATCCCCATGATACCATTCCTCACAATTATCACATGCTCTAAATAACAAAAAAATATTCATGATATTGTTACATAAACATTGGACACATGTTTCTAACTAATTCTCTTCATAAATTAGCAATCATAAAAAGCCTGGACATTGCTACCGAGCCTAATCCTTGTAAAAAAAAAAAAAAATTGTTTTCAAATACTTTAACACAAACCACATTAATTCAGAATAATACAGATAGCCACAGAATACTAATAAGCTCCTAATAATAAATAAGTAGAGCAACTTTATGCTTTTAGCTTCGGTTCCGATCAGTTTCACTGAATTGTTTGTAATGTATATAATGGTGTTTATTTCTTAAATAAAAAATATCTTTAAACTTATATACAATGCTATATAAAGGCTAATATGTTCAATATCTCCTATTGGTTTACTCACAGTTTTATTGCAATCAAAACGAGGATCTGCAGATTAAGTTTTACACAATAATTTTTTTTTTTACAAAACTTGTCTGTGATCGCAAAACACTTAAACTCTATCAATTTAAGGATGCGCTGTTAACTAAAGCAAATCTTAAAGCAAATCTGCATGGAAACCAGTATGCTTACATCATGAATCGTGTCCCATCAGTGGATCTGCAAATACAATACACGGTATCTGGTGCATCACAATGCTCTATCGTTTTTACAATCTGGTCTACTTTTGCTTTCCTCTCTGGCAGATAAAACTGGAGATCTATGGCCTTTTTCTACAGATAAAGCAATAAAATCAACTAAAATCATTTGTAAATTACAACCCTTTGGCATTCTTTAGGAAGAGTAAAATGTAGTGTTTTTTAATTAAATAATTCGATAAAAGATTCTAATTTACATAGTCAAGCAATAAAATACAACAGTATATACTCTAGATACTTCTTGACATTACTAGTCGCTATTGAGGGAGACCGTCCGGTTACTGGTAGGAACGAATACTACTCAAATTCACATTTGTTCACTTGTTTTACAGAATCTCAGACTTCATTGATTCGGATTTCATTAATGATACTATAATAAACAATTATAACCTTTAGCTTTGAACCTTACCGACATTCTTGTATCTTGATGAAATCCTTCTATTTCAAATTACTTTTCAAAACCAAAATTCTTTCTTTTTTTTGTTGATTTTATATGATGTGCTTGTTTGAATTTTTATCGAATCTTAGTTCGGTTTAGAGCACGGTTGATCTTAACCATCTCTGTGGTCACAATCATCACGAAAACTACTCTTTTATTCACATTAAGTTGAAAGTAAGTGTATTAAGTTGTAACAGTTATTTCATTGTGACAATAGAACAATTATGGAATTTTTCGAATCGATTAACAATTTTGTACTAATCAAATCGAGCAATTGCTCGATTCGATTGACAAGTTCATACTAAACGAATCGAACAAACTTAATATTATGTCCTTGACCTTTACGATGACGTTCATCTGCAAATTCTTCCAATCTTGTCAACACCTCCGTTTTTTAATTTGTCTCATACTCTTTAAGACAAGTTTCCAGGTATTCATAAGGTTTTGACCCAATGACCTACATCTTTACCGACTTGACATCCACAAATAAACATGACCTAAATATAATCAAGTAAATTAACCAGGGCAATTCTGGTGCAGGTTCAACTCCAAAGAATCATCTCCATCAAATCATCTTGGACATCAAATGGAGGTGTATGCATGTATGCATTTATACATGAGAGATAGCTGACCAAACACTCCAAAAATCCCAAATAATATGATAAAGGCTGGGTCAAGATTAACCTAGTGACCTACTTTTTGACCCCTACTAAACCTTGATCCAGAGTTCATCAAATCATAAATGATTGGAAACTCGGATGGTCAGGTTCAAAACTAATGCAGCTCAAGTGTTGACATGAAAGTTCTTTTTTACTAAGAACTTAAAATATAACCCTTAAAAGTAATTTCTAAGCCACTTTCAATATGCAACTTTAAGTCATGCTAGACATTCATATCTGCAAGAACATACTGTGAACGAATGTAGTATCAATATAAATAAAAAAATAAAAAGAGTCATTTGAAATACAAATATATGAATACAGAAGGCAACAATTTCTAGATTTTTTTTATGAAAACTTTTAATATATTAGTCTGTGTGCAGTATTCTCTGGCCCTTAACGCTATCAACATTTGGAACAGGTTTGGTAAGGATTTGTAAAACTTAATGGAAGCTTAGTGTTAAAAAATGCCCAAATACATATTTTTGCATTCAAACTCAAATTACTTTAGACAATGACAATATTTCATTCAAGACATATATAGACCTTGTAATTGGGCATAACCATTAGTCCAAGTCAGACATGCACAAATAGTGATGTCCTAATTGAACTTTAATGGTGTGATAAACTAGGAATCAAATTAAGGGTTATTGGAATCCTGGGATGAGGGTAACATCTGTACAATTGGAGTAATAAAGACAATAAACTCGGTTTAAGAGCATATTCAATATAATCTTTATTCAACTAAGATAAAGACAATGTAATAAATAAGTACATACTGCGAAATCTTCAATAATCTATATACAGTTAAAACAAATGTATAAGCATCCTTTGTCATTCATTCTCCATCAAAAATCCATTGAATGCTTCACAACATAATAAAAGGTAAGTGCTATATACAGCGTATGTTAAATGCCATCTACCGTTACTACCAATTTGAACAGTCCTACAATCAAATATGAGGACATGGCTTTTATCCTTACTCCATAATACCACACTTTAGCACAACTGCTGCAGAAAACAATAGAATCACTGTGGCAAACAGATAAGCTGCCCTTAATTGGTAATTCATCCTTTTGTCACAATAGGTTCTTTCTATCATCATGGAAAAAATGTACTTGTTTGTTGCCATTAAAGACATTCTTGTAAACATCAATACAGTTTTTGTGATTTGCATGAGCTCCAAGACTTCTTTTAGGACATCAAGCAGCAAAGATCTCAAGAGAAAAAGAAGTCTTTCCAAATTGAAACATTTACTTGAAAGTTGTTAAAGTCCAAATTAAATTGAGAACCATTCACCTGAAATTTTGGTCTAGAAGGTTAGATGTCATGAAAGAAAAGAAAGTGAAAAATGCTTTATTTGGCATCGTGCAAATTTTCATTTCCCTCCCAAGATTACGAATCCTGTTGGCAGAAACACCATAAAAAATTAACTGACAGTTTAACCTATTACCAAACAATAATGACATTTTACCACTTTGTTGCAGACGACTCTGGAAAACATTATGGGAAAAGGAGAAATTGCTCTTTATGAGCAATTTCTTCTTTTCCCACATTGTTTTTTACCCTATCAGAAGATTAATTCCCAATTTTATCACATTTTAAAATGTCAACTGCAAACTCGTTTAATTTGGGACAGTCTAAAATTTGGCGTTTGGTAAAGGGTTAAAGGATTAAGTAAAATTACAAATGACAGGGTAAGAGTTTTAAACGGTTGGCGTCTGCTGGATGACGAACTACAATATCACACTCGAGAAGTACTTCTATGTAGGGCGGCCAATAACGATGGTCCACTTCTATGTAAGGGTCATTAGGGTCATCTGTATTAGCATTCATGAGCATCTGAAAGTAGAAAAATTGTTAACTCTTAAAATGCTGAGTAATTTTTTAAACATAGATTTTTGTGTCATCTGCTTTCCAAAACCTTAAGTATCTGCTTAATTTTGATGACGAAAGATTCTCAGAGTAGCAAACAGGTTAGATCACAGGCCAGTCACCAATTTACTTGGCGACTGGCCTGGATCTAACCTGTTTGTATAAGCATGAAGTTGGTTCCAGCACTATAAGGGTTAATATAATTGCTCTTTTCGAAATGAAATATTATCAATGATGTTTTCCCTATTACTCAAAAGTGCCTTGCTTTGCCATATCTGCTGCAGAGGACTTAAGAAACTATTGTGACAAAAAATATAACTTTCTCAAAATGAGCAATTTATCCTTTTGCAACAATGCTTTTCTTCAAAGTTGTTCCTATGTTTACAAAGATTTTTAAGTTTCAAAGTTTTTAAAGCTGCTGCAAGTAAAAGAAAATGTCGCCTGCAAGTGGGAAAGAGTTTATGAAAGTAGTTTCTACCTTATACCAGAACAGCACAGACCATAGTTTATTAAACAAGTACATAGTCACATTTAACTTAGTTTGTACAAATTATTAATGTTTCAAGTGGCTTCTAAGGAAGGTTACACTATGTACAAGAATCAACATGTGATATCAAAGAGTGAAGAAATCATTCAAAAAAAAGAATTTATTACCATAGAAAAAATGTGCAACTTTTTTATGGTCAGAAGTTGATTTCTTCTTGAACCAATCACAAAAAAATCTTATGGAGAAATGAGGCTGAGGCTAAACTGAGGTTATGCAGTACAAAAAAAGAAACATTACATTCTAAGTTCATATGCAAGACAGGATACCAATTAATTACCTCAATTATTTCTGTTAACGACAGAAGGGAACCATGATCTAAAAGTGCAATCCCATCTTGTTGTATCTAAAAAGACAAAAAATATCATGCAAGTGTAAAACAACCCCTATAGTGCTGAAACCGAATTCATGCTTATGCAAACAGGTTAGATCCAGGCTAGCTGCAAATTAAATTGGCAGCTGGACTGTGATCTAACCTGTTTGCTACTCTTGAGTATCTTTCCTCATCAAAACCAAGCAGATATTTAAGGTTTTGGGAAGCAGATGACACAAAAATCTACTTTTAGAAAATTACCCAGCATTTTAAGAATTGGGGACTATCCTGGATCTAATCTGTTTGCATAAGCATGAAGTGGGTGCTAGCATTTTTAGGGTTAAGGAGAAAAATTTAACATCCTAAGCATTTGAGAGAAAATAATTCAGAAGCATCATTTCCAATTCATAAGCTTTCTTCTTCTGTTGGTTGGAATTTAATGCTTTTTTTAACACTATTTCAGTCACATTACAGCGGTCAGCACACCTGTCCATGCTCCTGGTATTACCTCACCAGTCCTCAAAAATATTGTCTCCAACCCAATGACTGTTTTACCACATGAACATATTTGATAGATGGTGAAAGACAAATAGATCAAGTCCAATTGACTTCATTCTGTCATTTCCAGCAGTTACTAAGTTATCTAATATCGGTCATCCAGGTAGCTCCTATCTAGACTATGAGGCTTTTTTTCTAAATCTCATGAAGAAAAACGTTTTGTCCTTAAGAGACAGTGATAATATAATACAACATAGCGTGGGTTCAATGCAAGACTATAGTAAGTGCTTCATAAACAGGTTCTTAGCATATAAAGGACAATAAATTGGATTTGAATACATGGAGTACCTGTTCTTGATAAGCATTGTTTGGAATCAGCTATGAGGTCTCATCTGAAAGTTATCTAGTTAATCTACAACAGTAATAAAGTAAGAATATCAGTTTCTAAATTTCTTACACACTGTTCTGTTCTGTATTGTCTCAACTGTTTTTGAGCCATCTTCGAGGACGCTAAATTGTGAATATTTGAAAAAAGGCATAAAGCTCTGTCCATGCTTACCTGTTTTTTTACTGAATTGAATAGGCGCTTATCAGGAAGTGGAAAGTTCTTTGATATAAAGTCGCTCTGAAATAAAAATGATATCAAAAATGTTCTTGGATGAAATGTTTATTAATACTTTGGAAAAAGATGTAGCTCCTTAAAATGTGTTATTCCTGAAAAACCCCTTAAATTTTCTCATTTCATTTGTTACTGGCAAAACCCAATTTGGATGACAATGATCTACTTAAATTCAAACATAGTTATTTCATGCCAATTGTAAAATAAGTTTGTATAATGTATGCTAGTCACCCTTGATTCTGCTTCCTGGGTATATAACCAGTGCTCACACAGAATTTGGATTCATGAGAGGTTGCGGGCCCAACTCACTGGCAACAATCCAACAACCCCTTAGTCCATAATCTGGCATTTTATCTCAGGTATTGACAAATGTGTGAACAAGCACCTTAAAAAAGTACTATTTTTCATAGTAAATAATAATATAACAACACATGTTTTTGTTAATTTGGATCAGTCTGAAAATCCCCTGGGGTCAGTACTGTATGATATAATGTCATTATATCACATAGTTCTGACCCAAGGTTAACTTTGGACCCCTGTTAACCCATTACCAAACAATAACGACATTTGACCAGTTTGTTGCAGACAACTCTGGAAAACAGCAATTTCTCCTTTTCCCACAATGTTTTCTGCCCTAAAAGAAGATTATTTTTCAATTTCATATCATTTTGAATTGTCGTCTGCAAACTCTTCCAATTTGGGACAGTCCAAAATTTGGCATTTGGTAAAGGATTAAGAGAATAGGTTACACAGAGTTGAGTAAACTTACTGTTTCTTTCTGCAACTCGTGATTCAGCTTGTCTAAATGAGCACACTTGGCCTGTTGTTTGTCAATTCGTCTTCAAATAGAAATAAAAACAATGATAAAAATTTGTGAATACTGGTTAATGATGCATTATTGGTAATAAACATGTTTCTTAAATCCGACTCAAAAAAAACAATAAAGTAGAGTCTTACTGCCCATACTGCGACTTGTGTATAGCTGTCCCCTTTGTCAAGCAGCTATTTCAAAATCTTACCTAACAATGTACCTATTTAACATATACATATACCTCATGTGGAGATTTATACATAACCACATTGAAAGCAAAGTCAGACAAAAATAAAACATGAAAAAAAAGTGTTTGGGCCACTTATTGTGACAAGACAGTTGATAAAGAAAGGACTGAAATATTTGTGTGATTCAGATCTTGTAGATTTTAGTTCCTGGCTGGATGACATTAGAGATGAAAAACACTTTTCTTAAAAACAAACCATTCTTGAAATTTGTTTCTGTTGATAACTTGGGTCTGTTAACAATTTTAGTTTACATTATTTGATTTTATTTGGTACTCAGAGATTATTTAAATGCCAAAATAATTTTTCTTTATTTTCATTGTTCTCTTCAGTAATGACAAATGCCACATAGTCTCTATCAAACAAAATAAGACACATGCTCATGATCATATAAATGCAACTGTTATTTACAGATATATAAACCTGCATATTTAAGATGACTCAAAATGTTTAGAGTGAACTTGTTACTGTTTAACTAAACAATATATGCTAAAGATTTGTGTCAGTCTAAAACAACAATTCCTCTTATTTCAGTAATGGGCTAAGCAATATTGCAAAGTAACACATCATTGGAATCATCAATCTGAGACGCTTCAAATGATGTGTCACATTGCAGTATTGTACTTTCATTGAAGATACTTTCCATGTTTATTAGTTATGACTTTCCCAAATACTTTCCTCAAGTTGTTTAGTAAAATGGTACCCTGGTAACTAGAAAAGTCATAAAGATCCTTGGTTTTTTCGTAAAACAGCAGATAAATGAAAATCACTACAATAAATAGTTACTGTTTTTCTGATGTCTTGTCAGCTTGTCTTTCTCTCTGTTTTGCCTGTGATGCTGCCACAATAGAACTTAATTCATCACTAGTTTTTTTCTCCCTGCAATTTAAACAAAGAAATGTGTTCATAATAATTCATAGCTGGATGATGAAAGTAACAATTAAAGAAAATATAATACATACATGCTAACAATGAGATCTACTAAGAAAGAATCCTTGCTGAGATATCTCTCCTTAATCTGAATTTGTGCTTAGTTATTTTCATGGCCTATGAATAAAGTTTTTAATTTGGTAAAAATATCAGTTTAATACAAATATAACCACATGAAAATGACAGCTTAAGACTTTATTTATAATCTCACATAGAAATTTGTGTTTCTTTTCATTTTTCTAATAACATCATAGTTACGAAAAAGATAATGTCATTTTTCATACATTATTGTAAATGTTATTGTCTTGATAAGGACCTGTCACATAATCCCATACAAATGAAACTGATCTTCAGCATTGAAATGGTATCTGACAAGAAACCTGAATTTTACCTACCTTTCAATACTCTCAACCATCTCCTTTTTCTGATATTCTTGAAACTTCAATATTTCTTTGGTCTGAGAAATCTGTTTCAATAAGTTCTCCTTTATAAGGTTATACTGTAGATTTTCATCCTTTGGCAACACTGAAAGAAAAGAAAATAAAACACAACAAGTCCTTTTTAATATGGCATGGAATGAATAAACTTTCAAATCCCAAAAAAGAAAAGAATCTTTCATTGTTTAACCCTCTCCCAAACAATAACAACATGTGATCACTTTGTTGCGGACGACTTAAGAAAACATTGTGGGAAAAGGAGAAATTGCTTGTAACGAGCAATTTTTCCTTTTCCCACAAGGTTTTCTGCCCTATCAGAAAAATATGCTCCAATTTCATCACATTTTGTAATGTCGTCTGCAATCTCTTTCACTTTGGGACAGTCAAAAAGTTGTTGCTTGGGAAAGGGTTAGGGTGCTTAGACAATACAGTATTGCTTATATTCAGTTAAGTTAAAAAAAATATTCAATGGTATCATTTGCACAGAACAAACAGCTAATTAATGCAATTGCAAAACTGTCGTTCAAGTTACTCAATTCAAAGACAGTCTGTTACCATATGAACTATACTCACCTTTATATGCTGTTCCGTCTGTTAGGTCAATCTGAGCCCTCAACACCTTGCATTTATGGCGGAGAATGTCTACATTAAGGGAAGACTCCTCCTGTTTACTTGAGTTTGCTTCTACAGTTCTAGTCACTAGACTCTGGCCAGCTAGTTGGTTCTGTAACTGAAAAAAATAGTAATAAAAAATAGCACACAATATTCCAAAATAATTAATGTTTGTTGAATGAGCACAGTAAATGAACATAATTAGGATTAAAATGTTTGATCTGGATCTACTCTAAAATATATGGCAGTATTAATGTTGAACATTATATCACAATATTGCTTACTTGAAACTTATATGGAAAAAAAATATATTGATTGGGGCTTTGATAGAGTTTTGATTTTGGGGTTGAACAAGGACTTTTGAAAGACACTCCTCCAAATCACAAGTGGTCTGAAGGACCATGTCCATAGCAAAAATGTCTTTCTTTCGTGCATTTAACAGTACACTTATTTACCTATTTAATTGTTTAACAACGATTGTGAAGGAAGCTTGAAGCTTGTTCAAAGTCACCTCCTATGAGTGCTTGCTGGATACTTAACCAGAACGTGCGCCAATTTGTGGGTTAATACCATCAATTTTCATCTTGCATTATGGAAATTCGAACCTGGGACCCTCGGTACAAGAGGCTGACGCTTTAGAACAGAACCACTGTCGCCCACTTTCTTTATGTGTAAATGCCAAAATGTAACCTTTATTTGACGAATCATTTAACATTGATTTTCAGAATTCTAAATATCAATAACTGTTCTAGAAATGACAATTCATTGCCCAAGTAAAAGAAAAACAGGATTTGAGGTCTGCTCCTTTATAGCTCATTCTTAAATCGCATGATTGATGTTTCAGAATGTGTCTTTATGTTTCTTTTGATTTGCACTGAACCAACATAGTTGTTAAATATTCATGTTATGTCATCAAGGAAAGCCAACCATAAATAGGAGCATACATGATAAATTGCCACTCCTTGAATTCTCACAATCACCATGTTCTCGGAATCAGTGATTTGGGCCATGGTGTCAATATAATCGGAGAACGAACAGGCTGATGGTACATTTAGATGTGCGCTTAGGTAAAAAGAAATGGGAATATTACTTTGATTATCTCTAACTGCAAGTCTGTATTGTCTTTTTGTATATTTAAAGCCATCGTTTAGCAGGACGGTCAAATGTTTTGTTTAAAGATGCCACTGTTTATAAACGTTTGTTTGAAAAAAATGACGCTTTCTGATGCACTTTCAGAATATTGTTCCAAACGTTTGTAACACAAGAAACCAAATTGTGTGTAAAGCAAACAATGCTAGCCTTACACTTTTCACCCCTTCGTCATTTTTCATTGGTATTCAAATCTCATTGGTATATGTCATAACCCTCACTGATCCAGTTGTCTCCCATAATTTATCATCATGATCACAATGCTCCATTTCTTTAAATAGCGTTTTGCCTCCCCCTCTCAATCGTAACTACTCGGGTATTTCCGTGAGCTGAGAAATACATTGAGTTTAAATTGGATAAACCTAATGAGTTCAGATTTGCGAGATTGCCTGTTTCTTTTCCGATGGTCTTGCATTCACTGGACCACTTAATCGTCCCCTGTTTTTGTCATCACGTATATGATCTATGTCTCTAGTAGACTCTTTCTATGACCACCTTCTGTCTCTTTTATTTTGTTAATGATTCCACATGTTAACCTAGCGTGGATTCTCAACTTCAGCAGGGCATTTAACCGGGTACCACACTGACGTCTGTTAAGCACACTCTGACACTACGATATCATCTCCTGTGACATCTTTACTCTGATGCGATCTGAACTCATCGGGTTTATCCAATGAAAACACGTGTAATTCTCAGCTTACGGAAATACCCGAGTAATTACGATTGACTATGAAGTGAGTTGAAGTCTTCTTTAACAGACCACACAGAGCCAGTAGTAATTGGTGGATAACTTTCAGAGCTAGTCAAACTAATTCGAAGTGAAGAGTGCCTTCAATTTTCTGATGAGGGAAGCATACGATATATTGTCCAATGCAAAAAAAATCCCGATCGCATCAAAATAGTTCGACTTTATCAGAGCCAGCATCGGTTATCAGCGGAGTCCTCCATGGAAGCGTTCTCGTGCCAAGTTTATTCCTTGTGTTAATCAATGACTCACCTCTTCATGCCTCATCAAACACAAACCCTTTGCAAATGATTTTGTAACTAGTGTACCGCGAAATCTATTCGATCTGAACAAGACTGTCAAACGCGCAGAACGACATTAGGAAGCTTGTTAAATGGGAAAAACCTGGGGCATGGACTTTAAATTCATCCAGAAGAGTGTATACCTTACCTTGTTTACTTTGTCCCGAGATCAATTGACCTTACGACACAGAGCAGTTAACCACGCCCACCTTAAATAGGGGAGGTTACTCTAATTTTCTCCGACATTCTGAGTGAAATAGCGTCAATGCACAAACTAGGATCCCTGTTTGACATTGCCGATACTTTCGGATATTCTTATTTGAAATCGGAAATATTCTTACAAAATAAGCACCTGCCTTTATTGCTGGATAATATGTACATAGCATGACAATTTGTAAAGAAGATGGTATATTTTGAGCGTTAGCAGAGACATATATAACAGCTCTGTTATAATATCTCTATGACGTCGGGGGAGTGATTTACCCCAGCAGTGTGGGGTCCGATCGGCACCAAACACGATCCGTCCAAAGTCCGATCAGACTCGGATCCGAACGACATTGGTCCGTTCGGCACTGGTCCGACCGGACCTTCAAAATGACCGTATTTCATACTACTTCAAAACAGTTAAACTGCAATATTTGCAGGTTACGAACGAAATTATCTCATTTTGATTCTTAAACGGTTTAGATTTTTATATCCTGAATGATTCAAAACGAAGACCTACCAATTTTGTCATGTTGAAAATAATATTATAGTGTTGGGCATGTTGAGATTATGATGTAAAACAATTGCTGATAGGAACAATCACTATTTTGTTGTCAATTAAGTTAATAATCAAGACTTTCGAACATAATCTTTTGTATGCTACTCAATATGGATGATTGTCGGTTTTGCTACTTGATAACGAACTGAGGGTCATTTTACCAAACGAAATATTTTCAATTTAAAGAGTTTGCAGACGTCATTTAAATGAAGATGATGAATTAATACTTTTCTGATAGGGCAGACCATATTGTTGGAAAAGGATAACTTGCTCGTTAAGAGCAATTTCTCCTTTTCCCACAATATTTTCCCTAGTTGCTTGTAACAAAGTAGTTACATATAGTTATTGTTTGGTAAAGGGTTAACAAACCTCGATTGTTAAAAGGATTAAGGATTTCGACGCTAATTAACATCAATCTGACACAATTGCACTTTATGGTCAAGTCACAAACCCTTTATTGTTTAGTCGATCGGCGGTCTTTGTAATCAACCATTGGCTACCAAGAGTGTGTTTTACAACATATTACAGCAACATTAGGTTATTTAAGGTATTCGGATAAAGTTGCAACAAGGAGCTATGGGTTTGTTTTGTTTTTAATAGCTTTTTCAAATTTGGATACAATACATCGATCGTTACAGGTAGGTGGATTGATGGGCTATAATAAGAAAGTTAATTAATTGTTTAAGGTGCTCTTAGGGTCCATTTAAAAACAAAATCAATTAATTAAAATCCAATTTGAAGAATTTGTATACATCCAACTGGAAACCATGTCCTCTCACATCATTATCGATCAATATTGTATTTTAGTTAACATTTGATTAATTATCAAATGCAACTAATACCATTCGTCATTATGTGTCAATTCCGTTTTTTAAAAACAAATATTTTTCATTTATAAACGAAGATGAAAGACAAAAATAAAAATTTACTAACATGTGTAAGAAAAAAAGAAATAAAATAATAGTTTATACTTCTATTCTTTACATCGTTTTATAAATTAACTGTTTGCATAGATTTACTAATTGCGTGTAGTTCTCAGTCATTTCACAATATATGTGACAGATTTTGGAAACGGGATAAACTCTACTTAACCCACAAGTTTCTCCTTATACATTATTTCTCTATCATAAGTACTTAAACAATATCTTAAGCAATATTGACGAAGAAAAATCACAGCACAATAGTGTTATGTGTTGACGGAGTCGCACAGCGTGTTGGAGAAAATGGCGGATAGCAACCGAAGTGTTCGCTGATTGGTCAGTTCCAGCTGTCAATCAAAGTCTGTCGTAAGGTCAATTCTAGGCTGAGCCTCTCTTATCCGTATTGGATTGTTGGTTTTGGATTCCGCTTCCGGTCCATAGTATCCTTAGAGTACACAGAAAGAGGATCCCGTCATATTCGACACACTCTTAAATGTAACACATTTAACACAGATTGTACTATGAAATACCTAGAAGTGTGAACTTATCTCGGAATCTCTCATGGAATCTCCACAAAGATATAGCTGTAAAAAAGGGAAATAATACTCTAATCTTCCTTCGGCGTATCTTGCGTATCAGCAATGAAATAATAAAAAACATTGCTTATAACCACTTGTCCGTACCGGCATTACCGGCATTGAATACTGCTCTGCAGTGTTTAACCCATATACAAAGGGATGTGTATACAAGATTGAGATTGTACAAAGAAGAGCTGCTAGATAGGTGACTAACAGATATCAAAACACCAGCAGTGTCTCTGCTATGGTAGACCATTTGGGATGTGTATCGCTAGAGTCATGACGGACAAAAGCACAGCTCAGGTACCATGTTCTACAGAATTGAGAACAACTTGGTAGAAATAATGGCTAAGCAACTCCTGATCAGAGCCCAAGAGACCATAACAAAAATACTAACAGTCGTCTACAACTACTTTATACCACAAAACGTATCATTCCTGTGTACAACCTAAGTTTGGAATCGACTCCCTGCCACCATTGCAGAGGCCCCTGGCTTGGTATTCTTCAAGTAGGGGCTATCAACCCTCGCTTCTAACAATTGGTCACCCAGCTATCAGTAACCACTAGTGATTCCTACTGCTGGGCTGACCGCAGCCACTGTAAATGGAGAGGTCTGTGTTGACGACGTGAAAACTAGCGGACATTATTTTACTTTGCGTTTTCTTCTTAATTTTAACTATTAGGTCTTTTCTAACTTTCTATCATTTCCTTAATTATTCTTAATCTAGCACCACCCGTCGCGTTTTAATCAAGTGTGATTGTAATGACATATGATGTAGCTGTTAACCCATAGCTAACGTAACCACATCAGGGGTCATTGTAATTTCTCCATGTGCATTTATCGCACTGGGTCAAATATTTCCAGATTTCAGATATGCTCAACGAAGTTCCCCATAAAGTTTATCTTGATAATATCTCGATTCAGTTTAACCTTGGGTTAACCCATTACCTAACAATAACGACATTTGACCACTTTGTCGCAGACGTCTCTGGAAAACATTGTGGGAAAAGGGGAAATTGCTCTTAACGAGCAATTTATCCTTTTCCCTTAACGTCTTCTGCCCTACCTGATAACATTTTGAAATATCGTCTGCAAACACTTTCAATTTGGGAAAGTCGAAATTGTGGCGTTTGGTAAAGGACAAAGAGTATGTTAACCATTAATAAAATCGTGACAACATTCAAGCAAAACTATTGAGAACCAGTCCATCAAATCTGACTTTGACATCTTTCTTGATACTGTGTCAAGTTCTATCGTGGGTGGGTTTTTGAGCAATATAATCATCTATAAAGAACCACGAGAGTCTGTAGTTATCCTGGGCGTCAGTACTATGTATAACAGAGCTGACCCCAGGATAAATATAAACCCTTGTTTAAAGAAATAGATACGTAAATTCAATTTGACCAGTTGACTCCTGGATTACATATGTATACTATATAAACTCAATTTGACAAGTTCGTTGACTGGTTATCGTTACCCCAATAGCACAGCCATGAAGAAAGGTTTCATCTAACCAGTGTATTGGAAATAGGTTTCTTATATTACATTCATGCAAAGAGTTAACTAAACACAAGTCTTGATATTCTTTTTTTATTTACAATTGAATTAACATACATATTCATAAGTGTTATGATTTAGATAACAAATTGTATGCTAATCCATCAGCTGTTAAAGAAAAATATGCCTCTGAGAGGACCCATACTAAAGATCTAAGATATATAGCATATAAGCTGAATGGTAGCAAACTGCCTTATCATACTTGCAATTTAGATGTAGTTACATCATTCATCAACTCAGTACATGTGCAAGTTCATGATCAAGTTACTATGATAGTTTTAAGCATGCAATTAGTGGTATATCCCTTATCTAATAATAAATGTACGTCACTGTATCTACTGTCTTGGTCTTTAAAAACCACTAAAGAGACAAATGAATCTTCTTGAGTGATTGGTGCTTGTCACAATGGTTTTTACCCCATAGTATAAAGAAATAATTATCTGTTTCATAGATTTCTAGTTGTTTGCCGTTTCTCTCAGTTTAGATCAGTCGTATATTTTTGCAAAGGTAAGGGACTCCAGTATATATCAGATAAATGTTTAATGCATCCATCACAGGATAAAATCTACATGAGGATACCACCTGTTATGATGAATTTGAACATGTTCGTTAAACAATTTAGTGTAGACAAGATATTCTCTATCATTTTTTCAACAGCAAAAAAGACTTGATGCTTAATGGACAACTACATGAAGTTAATTGCATAATGACAAAAGGAGATAGAAAAAACTCTTTTTTGATAACAGTTTTCAGTTGCTTCATTCTAAAAACTGCAGAAATGTATAAAAAACTTTCTTTAAAAATAACCATGTTATTACAGCTCATCAAGCAGACAGCATTCTCTAATCAATATGATACAACTCTAACGTTATTTGTGCAGTATCCTAAAGTCAATAGACAGCAATGATTTCTGTATAGTTTTAGATTGGTTCATTTAACTTAAAACATATAACTCTACCATATGGCAGAAAAACACATGCAATAAGCATGCTCTCTGTCATGATTAAAAACTTCTTAGACCTAATTACACTAAACAACATACAAAATATCTAAATATCACAAATATACACAAAACAACATACAAACTATCTAGAAAACTCAAATAATCATTCTTCGCCTTGGTAAATCATGTGTTTGTACATTGAAATGATTCCAATATTATGAATGGGTGATTGGGTTTGATGAAGACAAAAGTAATGTGACAACTTCATCAGATAAATGATGTAGAAGATAATTGTTTATTACATAAACCAGATTGCTCGAATTCTACTTTTATGATTTAAAATGATAACCCACGTCATAATGCTCAAAATGAGTATTTCTAACTAAGATGTTGTTTCAAGTATACCAATGAAGTCATTTGAAACAAACAATGTTTAGCTTTCATATGAAGTTCTTATAAAACATTATCTCTAAAATATTTACTTATTCATTAAATTATTTTGTACAATTCAGTGATAAAAAGTTACACAATGAATACCTATAAATGGTATGAAATGAACACAAGTTTATTTCACTAAACCACTTTCAAAAGCCAGAATTGCATGTATATTCTTCAGCCAAAGAGGATATAGACATAGATTTCTTTTATCACTTTTCACTAAAATACTCTCCCAATGTTAAGAAAGGGTTTTCAGCCCTTCTTGAAAAGGAAATGGCGTACCTGGTACAATGGAAATTAATTTCTCAAAGGTATTTCTGTGTAAATAAAAAATTCTGAAGTAATTTGTGCATTGAATTGCTCATAAAGGTTGCAGAATTACTTTACTACTCCTTTGTGATTGGCTTTCTGTCGAAAATGTTGTGAAACAATTACATTTGCAATGACTTTAAATGTAACTTTCCCACTGAGAATATTTCCTAGGGATGTAAATAAGTCTATGTGTCAGAGGCTTTTATGTGTACTATTTAGATTCTTTTTTTTTACAATAAACACAACTATAAGTGCACTCATAACAATCCTTTAGATGAGATGATGTCAATGAGTACCCACAATAAGGGGTTTATATAAGAAATAAAGAAGCATAGGAAGTAAGCATCATGTCTGGACATCTGTGTTAAGTTTTATTGCACATTAAGATTTATTTCTCCCCTGTCTCCATTTCCTCATCATCTTGCTCTTCCTCTTCTTTTTTCTCGGGTTTCTCGTACGCTTTATCTGACGGCGTCACAACCACTCCCTCCCATACGCTCATCTCTGTCGCAATAGCTGAAATTAATAAGTATGATTATCTCTGATAAACTGACATATATATGCTGTATTTCAATAAAGGAGATACAAGATTTCAGTAAAAACGCAACAATAAGCTTGCAATATTCTGAATCACGTCATTAGAGCCAAGGGACAACCGAATAAAGAGTACATGAAGATGTGATATTTGTTCTACTAATCTCTTTTAGATGGTGACTAAGGATATAAAGAGAAAAATCAAACAGAACAACAGCTAGATTACCCATACTTTATATGGGATTTCATGAATGGTCCCAATTCAAAGCAACTGCAGATGTCAATCATAAACCCAGAGGTTCCATGAGACAAGTGCGGGGGATTTCACCTAGCTACTACTTTGACCAGAAACCCTTGCTATTTTGCTTGGTTTTATGAAAAATCTACTGTTGAGTAACCCCCAAAAAAAAACCCCTGCCTACTTACAAATAATCCTCCTTCTACAAATATTAATGAAACTCTTGTAAAGATATTAAAAGTATTTCATCTCAACATTTAACAAAAAACTTTTAACAAAAGGATAATTCACTTTTTTTTCAATTTGTGAAAAGTGTTTCTTGATCATTCTGCTATAACTCATCTAACACCAGTATAAAAGAAGGAATGATTTTAGACAAACATACCATTGTTTATTGACAAACTGTAAAAAATGCTAGTTGTTGAAACCATCTTCATACCGTATCACCCAAACTTAGATCACAGGTGAAATATTACATAGTCAAATCATAATGTAAAAATTTGCGAGACAAAAATCAGAAATATCCTAGGAGTTAATTTACATGACAGATCATAGGAACCTGTACCTTTCACATTGTTGGACCATGAAAGTATTTTCCCTTTAACATTTACTTGGCTAATAAGGAGGTAATTAGAAGAGGAAAGACAATTCATACAACTTAATTAGTACAAGTCATGTATCATTAAAGAAAAAATTGCATCCCAAACATCATTAACATAAATAAAAGAATGAGGTTTAAAGGCCAATAATTAATACCAAAAGTGAGAAATTGCAAATAGACTATACATAACAATGAATGGTCTTACTTGCGTTTCCTTCGAGCCCGAGAATCTGTTTGAACCCTCCATGACTTAGAACTCTCAATAATGTCTGGGCTGTGAAACACACTTGGTCCTTAAAAATGTAGAGGAAACATCTAGAAAACCAGGAAAGTATATCAAAACAAGAAAAGGATCTCTTTGATAGTCTTATTAGTTTAAGTGAAATGATATTACACCTACCTTGCATATGTTTAAGGCAAACATGTACAGTTACTTGTTAAACAGTCAAATTCAAGGAAAATAGTTTTTTTCATGTACAATATTTACAATTCCAGAGTGTTTAATGAAATCCAAATTAGTAAATCCTGCTTGGTACCGATATTTTGCAGTACTGGTGAAGGAGTTCTACAAGCTTGGAAACCATGTACTGACCAAAGTGGTACAGTTAAAATATCAGCCTGATTAAACTCAATCTAAGAAATAAGTATTTATACCATACCTGTTGTTCAAGAGTCATAACTGTATGAACCCTCATGGTCCCCTGTTCACAGGGATCTGTTATACCAACAGATCCAGGCAGGAAGAAACCAGCCGCCAAAATTTGTAAACACCGCCTGTAAAAGAAAAACAAGATTTCATTTATTTGGCAATACAGATCTTGTCTTGAATCAACAATAACAAACTCTTTGGCTGTAGCTACAACCTACTCTTTGCTCTTTTTTATGTGGGTGAGAAGTTTGTCTATGTGTAGCCATTCATGAAATCTTAAGCTTGAATATAATATTTTGGTTTCCCACAATTTTGTACATTTATTTGTTAGTTAAATGAGATGGTTTGGGCTCTCTAAACCAATCATCAGCAAGGTCTTTTATTGTATTTATCCCTTAAAAATAGAAATTATTTTTTCATAAACTTATCCTTAAAAACAAAGTAAGATTATTCTATACTTACTTGAAGGCTACATTGATAGCGAGCGGTGTTCGTGAAGGATTGTTCATGATGGAGTAATGAGACTGAAATAAAGAGAAAAAGCATCCATTATAATGATTATAAACTAGTTCACAACAAATTGAAGCTTAAAAATACACAAAAAGACTACTAATATCTTGGTAAAAGTGTCCTAAATAAAATATCATGAAATGTCAGGGTTCTCTCTGGCTAAAATGTTCTTTGCGCCAACACTTGTGCCAAATTCAATAAGTTGAAGCCAAAATAGTAGGGATGGGAACGAATATTCGAATATTCGAATAGCGGGTCGAATATTCGAATAGCAAAATAGTATTCGAATATTCGATTTTAATGAACCCATATTACTGTATGTTTACCATAAATTTAATAAAAAATAATGTTGTTTTATTTTCTTCCTCTAAACCGATCCCAAATATCGAAAAACGTGCCTAGCTCCCAGGTGCAGTTACGATGTTTTTACAACGTATGTCACACAGTAAAACACCTGCGACAAATTACCACATCTTTTGACAGTTTGCAAATCGATTAATTCCTAAGTGTGAAAATAGTCGATTTTAAGCCGCTAAATCTAACACCTTAATGATCTGCACTTGCTCCTTATTATCCAAAACAAGTCAATCACGCTAATTGAAAATTGTCAGTGTCAACCAATCACGTAACTTGTTTGTCGTGAAATTAAACAATTACTCTTTCAATAACCAATCGTAATCATGATTGCATATGCAAGAAGACCAATCAAATAATGTGTAAGAAAGTATATTTTTCTTCAGAATAATTTGTCAAACTTATCTTCATTCTAATTTCTACATCTATTCGATAAACATCACAATGTCTCCATCACGTGTCTGGAATTACTTTACTCGTTCTGCCGACAAGTCGAAGGCGACCTGTAACCTGTGTAACCAGGACTTTGTATTCAAGAATACAACATCCAACCTACTGAACCACTTGAATGGCAAGATATTGCATGCACGTACATGTATACAGATATCGGCTATACACAAAAGGTTTGAACAGAGGACTAGTGTACTAGTATTCGGACATGCAGACATTCGGACATCAAAACGAATTCTAAAATCGAATATTCGAATATATTCGAATAGTTCTAGTCGAATATTCGAATAGTGATTTCACTATTCGTTCCCATCCCTACAAAATAGTCTTCTATAGAAGGGGGAATCCTTCATCAGGGTCATCTATGGTTTTAAAGAGGTTCTCAAGTGTTTGTTTGTTCAATCTATTTCTAAGTGCTGTTTTCATTAGTTTCTTTAGACTAAATCCTCTCTCACACTCAACATTTGAAACAGGACGTAGAAAGACATGACTTTCACCTTGGCGTCATATTATAACGAACTATTTCCTGTCCTCCAAGCCTCCATGAATAACGGTTGTCAGGTGTCAATTTAACTCTTAGTGGGAGGCATATTCAACGACTGGGAAGATTGATTTAGAGTCATTCTTGTGTTGGATCAGAATTAAATGTCACTTAAAGAAAATCGCGGATTTTATATACCGAAACTTCTGTGCATAAAATAGTTTCAGTTAATTAACAATCAACACAACTGACTTTGCCAATGTTTGATATCAACTTTTTAAAAGAAGTGCGAGGACAAAACTTTTGATTGGAGAGCAATTAATGTAATCAAAGTCATTATTTCCTTATAATAGAAATTGTAAAGGCTGAAGAATGACTTAATGGTGTACACAAGATAGTGTCACCTTTAACAAACTTGACAATCAACAGATAATGGACAGAACAAGTGTGAAAACAAGATTATTCTGTATCGGAAACGACATTTGATAAAGAAGCTGGTTCCAGAGTTCCAATTTAAAGTATTGTGATTACGGGAACCATCGATACATGGTTCTCAGCTTCACCGTAAAAACAATTCGATATTGACTCGAGATCGGCAACCACACGGTAAAAAAACATCCAATTATTGCCGAAAATAGTCGGCGTCAGCAACTTTCGCCAAATTTGTTTTTCTTGCACCAATTCCTTAATTTTGTCGCGAATGGCGCCATTTGCAAAGGCCAGCGTGAACCCTGAATGTCACTATTCTTTATAGAACACATTTCCCCTATGTATGTGTATGCATGTTGCTCACATTAATCTTAAGCATCAAAACAAACATGAGTTGCAGATGTGGCTAAAAAGGAAAAATTATAGAACATTTTAAAAAAACAATCAAAATCACCACACTATTAAAAGTTTCAATCAATTAATGATAAATAACTCACTTACCAGTAAATCTATAGCCCATGATGTTAAGGGACCAAACCCCTCAAATCTATTTTTCAGATCTTGTAATAACCTATTTAAAACTTTAATCCTGAAATATAAATAAATAAATGTTACCTCTAAATACCACTAACACACTTTTCTATGGAAGATGATTATTTTATTTCAGAAGAATGTATCAGTGATGGAGTAATATCTAATCACATCCGCTGATTCAAAACCGAAATCTGCTTAAAATGCATGTGCAAGTTGATCTTTACACCAAAATGAATACTATGTATTTCCTAAGTCTGGATGACTTTATTTAAATTTAACAACTGTCGTGTGCAAACTTACATGATCTTGTCTCAAACTAAATGAATATTTAATAATTGAGAAAAACATGAATGGTTGACTTACGATGAATGTGATGAATTCTCCTCAAACCAGCGTGCATGCCTAATTGCTGCCATATGACTCGCCATTATTTTACCATCCACTGAAATGGGGATATCAATAATGTTAAAAGTAATATATTGTATGTTGAGAAAATAAATTAGATTTACCTTTCACAGCAATTACTGCCAAACTTATGAGAACTAACTTTGGTCCTTCAAAAATTAAACAAAATGTTTTCTAAAACAAATAGTCAATGAAGTGTGTAACAAGTTCAAAAGGGTTTTCTTAAATTTGTGAATATCATCAATTACTGCTTATGTCCCAAATGAGTGATGTTGCATTTGGAAAAACATATTTCTACAATTTAAATATGTGTTGCAGGGATTCAAATCTTCATAAACTAAGCAATCTGTCAATAAAGTAGCTCTTGTACATAACATTTTTAGGTGAATAGAAATGACATTATTTTAACAGATCCTGAGTAATGTTTACATATACTTACAGTGAAGTTCAGGGTCCAGTTTTTTCATGTTTGGGGGTATGGTTGAGATAAGACATCGAACAGTGGCGTCAGATGAACTGATCTCAAACCCTGTCTCACTTGTCAACATGGTCAACACTGTAACAAACAGAAAATCATATTGGTGAGAAACAGCGGGCTAGACAAGAGGGCCGATTAGTTTCACTTTACATCTACTATCTTCAAGATGTTTTACACATATCCTTTTTGGTGGTTACTCATTTAACTTTTCATGCAAACAAAATTTTAATGAGTACCTATGATATAGGGTTTAGAGAAGCAGTTTATAAGTAAACTAAGGGAATGCACCTCATATTCTCTGAAAAAATCCACAGTAAACTTTCTTATTTTCTAATGCATCCTTGTTTATTCTCATTTCAAGATTCTTTGGACATTTTCATTGAATTGAAACCAACTGCATTTCATAAATACTTCCTTTCCAGGAACAACATTTCTTGCCAATTTGTACATGAATTAAATTTTTGCCAAAGGCAATTCTTTACTATTTATAAAGAAACAAAAATACCTCAATTTGAAATATCAACTATAAGAGTTTTAGAAACCACAATTATAAAAGGATTAAATGAGCAGTTTATCTTTTTGTCATAGTTTCTAACAAACACAATGGAGAAAAAACAAACATGCTATATATTGGGGAATGGGTTAGCTGAACCAATAATATAATCTGTGAGCATTCTATCCTTTTTTCAGCAGTATTTCTGAAACATAGAAATCATCAGCAATCCAATTCCTGTTCCTCATATTAACTTGTCAGTACAGCACAATATTCTTTCGAGGCTGTTAATCCCTTTCCAACATTAAAGATTAACCTATTTGATCTTCAGTAAACATCGGGAGGAAAATTTATGGAGCCAGGTTTTAACCCTTTACCAAACAATATTGACATTTAACAACATAACGAGCTCATAACAAGTAATTTTTCCTTTTCCCACAATGTTTACTGCCCTATCAGAATATTATTTTGCAATTTCATCACATTTTGAAATGTCGTTTGCAAACTATTTAATTTGGGACAGTCCAAAATTTTGCGTTTGGTAAAGGGTTAAAGTCCCAATCACAGCACTCTGACCTACAACTATACACAAAGCTGCTGTTACAAAAACCATTCTGTCAGTTAAAGTCCCCATCACAGCACTCTGACCTACAACTATACACAAAGCTGGTGTTACAAAAACCATTCTGTCAGTTAAAGTCCCAATCACAGCACTCTGACCTACAACTATACACAAAGCTGGTGTTACAAAAACCATTCAGTCATGACTTACCCTCTCTAGGATCTGCAGATCGTAAAAGCTCAGCCACTTTAGCACCGAGTGCTGCCACAGCTTCCTCTGTAAATTGAATAGATCAAAACTTTTTAACACTTTCTCAAAGCCTTACATCAATATTGCATGACCTCACAATTAAAATGTTTCTTTAGGCCCTATGATATCAAGGTTAAACCTGATATAGATTTTCAGTTTATTTTTTTGGCACTTGGTTCGAATGTCATCTAAAAGAAATCATCAGATATAGGGAAACAATTTACATTTTAAAAAGTAAAACCTCACCTGTGGTATTCTTCAAGTATTGCCAGTAGAAAATATGTGAGTACATTCGATTTTTGATATTGTCAAGATAATACTATGGTGTCATAAGATCTTTTCTTTCACTGATTCAAATGATTAACATTGCATCAGAAAACACAAATTTATTTCATCAAAAGGTAATTTAACTCACATTTAATAGAAAAAACAGCAAAGCCTATTCTGTTTCCCATGACTACATCTAAAATTGTCAACATTTTTTGGTAATTCATGGATTAAACATTTTTATTACTTACTAGTTGGAAGAGTTTTTAACATCACCACAATATCCGCTACATTACTTCCTGCCATCATTGTCCCTTTCTTAAAGGCCCCAACCTGCTTCACTTCCTCTATAGCCTGTAAAGATAAGTCTTTCTTTAATCAACTATTCAATCATGGGTTTAACACCATGCGCACAATTAATTTTTAACTATTCATTTATCAAGGTTTCTCTGTTATCAGTTCTAGGCTAGTACTCTAAAGTTTCTTGATAAACAGCGAAACCAGCAGTGGCAGTGGACCCACAAGTTGCATGTTGGCCATGCAGGACCCCCTTTTTCAATCTAAATTGTGATTTTTTCTATATAGAATTACAAATGTCTATCATTTTTGAGTTTGCCACAAATGAGGTTAGAATTAACAATTCTTTTTTTATGGCTTTATAGTATAATCTTTTCGTCTGCATGTAAGTATCCTTTCTGTTCTGCTGAAGCACTTGGTCAGTACAAAACCTCTTGATCCATCGTCCTGCAGACAACTTTTCTTATATAACATCTGAACCTAATAATCTTTCTATAGATTAATGTATGGTAAATATTCTATCATGGGTGAAAGTTAAGGAATTTCAAAATCCTGAAATCTCTAGTTCTTTATCCTGAAAAGGCATGTTTGCTATATTGTTATATAGTGACAAAAAGTCTCAAAATCCTGAAAGTCAGGAACAGTCCTGAACATTTTCACCCATGCTATTGAAGTAGAGACATTTAATTTTTAACAAACGCAATTCTTCAAAGCTTAAACAAAAACAAAATCTAGGGACTTTTTTTTCCAATTTTATATAATGCATACAAGTACAATTCTAATTGGTGCTGTTCACTTGAAACTGATCTTCATGACATGAATGTCAATAGAAATACTTACAGCAGCATCAAAAGTTCCTGGTGTTATTGTGAGGTTGTCCAACACACTGTTAATTTTGGTGACTAATGCCAGGATGGCAGCTTGTTTAAATGTTGAGGGAGTTAAATCCGCATTTCTCTTCAATAATGCCTGAAAGAAAAAAGCAGGTGATGTGACAAGGGAAAGGAAAGCACCAATCAGTTCAAACAAAGGACTCTATACAAATGGAGAAATATGTCTTACTTTTGCAACTTCATCATAATATCCACTGTAGATAATGTTGGATAGACTATTGAACATTTTCCATAGAAATACCAAGGAAAATCCCATGTTCAACATTTTCTCAACAGTTTGTATGAGGTCTTAATGATTATTTTAAATGACACAGTAAAAAAATGGTGAATATTCTTTCGTGAATTCTATTTTGTATTTCAACTTATTTTGTGAAAGTGTGGCTATTTACAGATGTGTTGTCAATTTAAGTAGATAAAAGAGACAATCACAGGGTTCTCTCTGGCTAAAATTTTCTTTGCGCCAACACTTGCGCCAAATTGAAAAAGTTGGAGCCAAATTAAAAAAATTGGAGCCAAATTCAATAAGTTGAAACTAAAATAGTCTTTTGTAGAAGGGGAAATCCTTCTTAGGGTCACCTACCGTTCTAAAGAGGTTCTCAAGTGTTCGTTTGTTCTATTTTTTTCTACATGCTGTTTTCATTAGGTTCTATGGATTAAATCCTCTCTCACACTCAACATTTGAAACAGGACATATCAGAAACATGACTTTCACCTTGGCGTCATTATAACCTACTTTTTCCTGGCCTCCAGGCCTCCTTGTCAGATGTTTATTTGATTTTTAGTGGGAGGCATATTCAACGACTAAGAAGATCGATTTATAGTCACTCTTGTGTTGGATCAGTATTAAGTGTCACTTAAAATCGCGGATTTTATATACCAAAACTTCGGTGCATAAAAGAGTTTCATTTATTTGTCAATCAACACAACTGACTTCGTCGATGTTTGATGTCAACTTCTTTAAAAGGAGCGCGAGGGCAAACATTTTGATTGAAAAGCAATTAAAGTAATAATTTAAAGTCATAATTTCCATATAATTGAAGTTGTAAAGACTGGCGAATGACTAAATGGTGTACACAAGAAAGTGTCACCTTCAACTAACTTGACAATCAACAGATAATGAACTGACCAAGTGTGAAAACAGGATTATCCCATATCGGAAATCGCATTTGATAAACAAGCTGGTTCCCGAGTTCTAATTCAAAGCACTGCGATTACGGGAACCATCGATACATGGTTCTCGGCTCTACAGTAAAAACAAATCGATATTGACTCGAGATCGGCAACCATGCGGTAAACAAACATCAAATTCTCGCGGAAAATAGTCGGCGCCAGGCACTTTGGCCAAATTTATTTTTCTTGCGCCAATTTCTTGATTTTGTCGCCAATGGCGCCATTTGCGAAGGCCAGCGTGAACCCTGAATCATCAACCAATATGCAAAAGTACACAGTAGCTGCAAAGGTATCACATACATGCCAGAGTGAAACATCCAAACCAAACTCAATAAATTTATAAAACAGTTAATATAAATTTAACTTACATCTGTAAGAGCCTTTTCATCCGTAGCTGATCTTGCCATGGGAAAACTGGTTTCACACTGTGTCAGATCAAACGGTATGTGTGGAATAAATGAGCGCATCCTGAAATTACAGCATTTAGAATTGATTAATAAATCTGACCTTACCTTGACTAGCAGACTAGATTTCTGATGGTAACTTAATTTGTTCAATTTTCAATATTTTATCATAGATTTGTTAACCTTTATCTATAACTAAAAAGCATGCAACTCTGAATTGTAACACATATCAAAACTTTCCTTCCAATCTATGAAAACTAAATTAGTATGTCAATTCATGTATCTTTGAACAGACTTAAAGAATGACTTACTCAAAAGTAGCATATTTTAACTTTAATTTTGATAAAATGTAATAAAACTTATAACTTGGATGACCTCTAATATCTTCTTCTTGTTATTTGATGAGTATAATCATTAATCATAGTTATTCCCCATTTTGCCTTGTTTTCTTACATTGGAGGTTTAAATCCACCCATCATACCCCTCATCATTCCACCCCCTCTCATGGGCGGGCCACCACGACCACCTCTTCTGAAAAAGGGACGTCCTCGCATTCTGTAAAAGAATTATTATTGCTTTAGTTATTCAAATTGCATGAGTACGAAATATCAAGGGATGGAGAGTCAAATATATTGTATCTGTATCTATATGTTGCAGGGCCGTATTAAACAGCATCAGTGCCATGGAAGAGAGAGAGCTACAGTTTGGTTAGTCACACAATGACACGGCTGATATGAAGCTGTTTACTGATTTGGCGCACACAAATGATTCCAGTCTATTATTGTTTTTGGGAAAAAAGAATGTTAAAAAAGTTTTGTTTGAGTGGTTAATTGTTTGTCTATCAATAATATTAGATGCTGAAAAGTTTTTATATGTTTTGGCAGTGATCTTATGTTTTTCACATAAAGGGGTAAGAAACGTCTTGCAAGGTAAGACCGGCACCAGCCCCTCAACCACCTTAAAGAAGAAGGTCAGTCTGTTGGCTTTCCCTCTGTCTTTGAGGGGTGGAAGTCTCAGCTATATCAGCATATCGGTGACATATCCAGGCTGGCGCGAGCTGTAGTCTCCTGTTTAATATCATGCAGCTTTCCTTTAGACCTTTTCTAGGTTGTCAATATCTTTAGCCAATATCTTGGTTGAAAATTGATTGATGAACTGAATAGTTTTAGTGTTTAATTAATAAGTTGAAACACTGTGCATCTTGATTAATAATGGCTATCAATTAATGTGTCCCTAAGGACGACAAAACGATAAACGAAACCCCAATCAAGTTTGGCCCATGAACCATTGAAATACATAGCAAAAAACCATAGCCTGTTAATTTTAAGAAGTAATTGCTTGAAATTGCCTCTTTGGATTTTCTGGCAAATTACAACATATTAAGACAATTAAACATGAGAATGTACCATATAAAAACCTCTTTTATATGTGTTTCGTGTATGTTTCGTGTATAATGACAATAGTTTTAAACAGTGATAATTTTTGGCCCAAAAAATCTCATTAAAGTTCCCAAACCTCATTACTTTCATTTATTGTAATCATTTTTCTATAGAAACTGCAATTGATTTCAAAGTTTTTGTCAAAAAGCCAATATATCTAATTTAGAAAAAAAATCACTGAGATTAAAATGGCAAGCGATAGCTTTGATCCAAATTGGGTAATATCCGAATATATGTAAAGTTTGATTCTTTATTTTTCATCCGTATTTTAGCTCATCAGTTAGGTTTGCTTTGTATAAAAAGAATGGAAAATTAAAACCATTAGACAAAATAGTCTGGTGTGTGCAAAGGAATCTTAATTTTTACCTCATATCGGGAGTTAATTTTGATTTAAAGAAACAAAGGCACGCCGATCGCTCCGGAAGTAAATAGTCTTAACGCATGCGCGACAAATGTACACAAAATGACAATACAACGAAAAACCGAATAGTCCCCTAGTAAACCGAAAAAATTTACCGAAACGGGTATCAATAAACGAAATTTGTTTATCTTTCAGGAAATACTTTTTATCATTATCGTTCTTATATGGATCCAACGTCAATATAACCGTATTTAAGAAATGTCGTGGCGAAAGTTCATCTTTTCATTTCTGCCGACAAGCCTTCCGTGCAGAACGGGGGTAGAAAATGACAAGACACACATTGACTGACCTTCTATATCGTTACCATTCTTTGTAATTGAAAGTTATTTTCTATTTAAAAAAAGGTTTGATTAAGAAGGCAGTAGGTCACAAAAAACTGAGTTCGTGATGTGAATGGGACGGTATGGTTATAAGAGAGAGGAGGTAAACGGGGAGGGAAAGCTCTTCGGTTTGATTCGGTACAATTCCTCCTTTTCCAATTTACAGCCAGCGTGAGGATAATAAACACTAAACTTCATTACAGATTCAAGAAAATTGCTTACAAATATGGGTGCTGTCGGTTTTGTAAAGAGTCTCTGGACAAACCCATACAGATGGTATTTTGAATTTAGATCGTTCTTTTATCTATAAGATGAATATCTGATAAACTATCTAAACATTTCACACTACTTCATTTGCCCCTATTTACTTCGACCATAACCTTGAAATCTTCAAGCATGGCTTTTCTCGCTTTACTGGGAAAATGCCTCAGATTGTCAATTAAAAGAAACAATTAATGAGCTTGTTTAATAAGGTAATCAAAAAGCTTAACACATTGTTTTTTCCATTTCCTGCTAAAGATATTCAGTGTCATTATTTTAGGTCCCTGACCAAGTCGCACAACTACAGTCAACTCGACAGTTCCGGATCACTAATAGAAAACCGATAATTTTTTCTTGCACTAACCCATTTCCTGTAGAAATCAACATATAAATTAAACGGGTAAAACATCCTCTGTCCATTTATACCAATGGTTTGTTGCTTTTATTTACCATTTTCCAGGTTTTGAAGAAAACAATAACGGGGTCATTGCGACAGTTTCGGATCAAATGTGACAGTTCCGAATCACGCTAATTGTCATATCATTTATTCTAAAAAGAGTAAACTTAGCAAAGAGACGATAAAACAGAAAAAATATCATCAATTAATACTTTAGTTTTCATCAAAGACTTGCCTGGTACAATTTCTCCTTAATGAATTATTTTACTTTTTCCTTTTAAGATTGTATGAGAATGACCGGAAGTAATGTTGAGAAAACCACTATAGTGTCTATAGTACCAAAGAGGCGATCCGAAACTGTCGAGTTCCCCTGCCTTCATTCAACATACAATTATTTAATCTCAGACCCGTTTTAGCGTGAAATTTTCACATGACTACATTCTATTATAATTTTTCTTACGAATGATGTCAATCATAAGTGTACATTTTATCTAAAATGAGCGACAAAATCGCTGAGAACAAAATATTGTTGAAATTAGGTCAACTTCCGGTGACTTGTCTTGTTCTTAATTAACCGTTCCAAATTGATTGTGATCGCTTGAACAGTAGTGGAAATGTCATCTTTGTTTTATCAACAGCTTAATGAATATGCTAAATGACACTAAAGATTTTAAGGCCAGAGTTTCTTTGCATTCATAGAAATTTGAGAACAAACATAAGATGATCCGGAACTGTCGATGATCCGAAACTGTCGAGTTGACTGTATGATTGTGATTTTAAGCAAATTATACCCTTTTTGTTTTAAAAAGAACTTGGTCAAAGTTTTGTGCGAAACCTTCATATCTCAGAAACAATTTACTATTCATTTGACCAGTTTGTTACCGACGACTTTGAAAAACATTGTGGGAAAAAGAGAAATTGCTCTTAATGAGCAATTTTTCCTTTTCCCACAATGTTTTCTGCTCTACCAGACAATTATTTTCCAATTTCATCAAATTTTGAAATGTCGTCTGAAAACTCTTTAAAATTTGGACGGTTGAAAAGTAGGCGCTTGGTAAAGCGTTAAATCTGAAACCCTGAGAATGATTTGCTTTAGTCCTTAGTGAACTCCCAAATAGGAGAATCTAATTCCAACTTTTTTGTTTTTCTAGGAGCCTGGTGAAGAGTCTGACATTTTTTGGTTTGGCAATCTATATAGCTAAAGAACTGGAAGCAGCAGAAGCTGAAGCAGTTGCTGAAACAGCAGCAGCTTTAACAAATACATAAACAATGAGAGGATCAATCCCAACTATTTATCAACAAAATGCGTATGTATTGTAAACTTAAAACATTTACTGTATCATAATACAATTTATGGTAAGATTATGCAATATGCTTGTCATTAAGCTGTTCAATACTTATAGAATATTTGAAAAAGGGCAATTGATATTTATACACAGATAAGGTACATTCACAATCTGTATTATCAAGGTTTATTTCCCATTTCTGTAAAGAATAGTATTTTATAGTCTTTTATTCATAGAAGGGGTTTAATTAATATGTAGTTAGAGGGTGATTTGCAAAAACAGGTGGGGTTTTGGGGGACCTCATCAGTAGATCTATCATAAAACTGAGCAGAGTAGCCGAGGCTTCTGGTCAAAGAAGCAGGGGGATATCCACGGCATTGGCTCTTAATGAAACCTTTGCATTGACATAAAAGAAAACAAATCATATTATAAATGGGAGGTAGATTTCTAACAAGAAAGAAATGTGTGTCGAAAGACAAATATATTGCTAGATCCACTTATCCAACTCATGTCCAAAAGTGTAAATATTGAAGATAAAATTTACTGAATTATTCCTTTTTTTTTCAGATTTACAGATCCAGGTCTGAGATAAGAGTCCTGGAGCTGGAGACTGTGTACAAATATCATCATCCATTAATTTCTGTTTTTTATGTTATGTGCTTGTGAATAAAAAAAAAAAAAAGGGTAATAAAAGCAGGAAAACTTTGTTGTAAAAAATGTAAATGAAGTTTCGTTAAATATCCAACTGTTGTAAACTTGAGACTAGATTGATCCCAGAGTTTTCCTTGACCACAAACTTATGTACAGGATCTCCAATTCCTGAATATATTCCCTAAAGGCTATTGTTTTCCATTAACGGTTCCATATATAAGGGATCAAAAGTCCCCCAAATTAGCATAAATCAAGGAGTCGAGGGAATACCCTGGATCCTTTTACGGTTTACCACTTACTTTTCACTTCAGATCCATTCATAAATTTTGATGGGATTTCTGTCAAGGTTTCCTTTTATCAGTAAGTGTCTGGATGAGCTTCCATCTTCTGTGGTTAACTTCTTCCCATGAACCACTTACTGGATTCTAACTGATCTTACCAATAAATTGAGGGTGTTAAGTCCTTTACAGACGTTGTTCCAATGTTTCTAGTTGCACTAAATGACCGCAGCTGTTGATGCACCCAATACCATTCTGATGGTTCAATGCAAGACTAAAGTAAGTGCTCCAAATATGTGAAGCACTTACTATAGTTTTGCATTGAACCCTTGATTCAATGGTTCTGGTCTGAAATAAAGTCACATGACATAGAAAGTCTTCTTGTCTGGATCTATAAGACTTGGTCTTCATATGTAGTATGTAGCATCAAGTAGATGTCCTCTACAAGAATTGTAGAAATTATACCCCTGGAGTCATAATTGGTCAAATCCCAGAGGTCAAAAAAGTAGATTAGCCTTATAAAGGGGACATGTTTCAAAGCCTTGTTTAAAACAGTAAATCCTACAGCTTTCATATTTGGTATGAAGCCTCATCTAAAGGTCTTCTACAGAGATGGTTTAAATTATGCCCCTGTGATCAAAAGCAACTCCTGCTCAAGGCATCACTTGTCTTTCCATAGATACAAGCAGGGGAAACATTTAAAAATCATGTCTGAAACAATGTGGCTTAGAGCTTTCATTTTATGTATCATCATCTGGAGATCCCCATACAAAGAATGTTAAATTATAACTCCAGGGTCAGAGATGGTCCCATTCTCATGTAATGAGTTTTATATACCAAGGGACTCAGCGCAAGGCTATAGTAAGTGCTTCATGTTTATGAAGCACTTACTATAGTCTTGCATAGAACCCTCTAATTACACTGTAGATATATACAGGGAGTATTCACGATCTGTAAATGTGCTTTCATATTTGGTATGTTGAACAGAGGGTCTCAATGTAAGAGACCTTTTCTACTCCGGTAAATCTCTTCTGCTGGGGAAAAATGGGGCAGGCCCCGTTCTTCGGCTAGCCAATTACATCTCGCCCTAGTTGATTTTTTCCTGGCGAAAAAAATGACCAGTCAGCCCTTCCCCCCCCCTATTCAAATGCCAAAACTACATTTTAACAATTGGCAAAGAAATGGCTTCCCCTCCGTCTCCAAACTGATTTGCAATGGAAGAACATTAGCCCTCGATCCATCCTCTCCCCTTCTCCAAACCATGATTTAGATTAGGGATGGGGGAATAATAGGCCCTGGCTGTTTCTTCCACCCTCTCTAAAATATGATTTATTTGATATTGGCTCCACTATAAATTTGAGATGGGGGATGCAGTTTCTTCTCCTATGACCAACTTTTGACCAACAAATAATTATCTTTGACCCGGATACTATCGCGACATTCTGCACATGAATAGAGTGGAAACAAGTTGTAACTAAGATGGCCTACTTTTTGACCTTACATGTTTGGTGAAGATTACATGTAGGCAAATGTTCTGACCAACTTTCATGAAGATTGGCTTGCCAATGAAGCCTCTAGAGGATCATTCAATCTTTAGTCTTTGTTTTTGATAAGAATAAATCAGTTTTAAACATTTTTGTCATCATCACTAAAGGAACGGCCTCTATGTGAAATTGGACCTATGGTTAATGAGAAGTTGATGCCTCACAATTGACATCAGGTGATTGCAACCATCCTTCTTTAACTACAGTCATTTCTAGAGAACTCACCAGTAGATAATCCAAGTCATTCATCCTTTTAACCCATTACCAAACAATAACGACATTTCACCACTTTGTTGCAGACGACTCTCGAAAACATTGTGGGAAAAGAAGAAATTGCTCTTAATGAGCAATTTCTCCTTTTCCCATAATGTTTTCTGCCCTATCAAAAGTTTATTTTATAATTTTCATCACATTTTGAAATACCGTCTGCAAACTCTTTCAATTTGGCAAAGTCGAAATTTTCGTGTTTGGTGTAGTGCTAAAGAGGTCAAATTGAAAGGAACAACATACTTCATATGGTACTGTACACATATATTTCTTGCAAGATGTTATTGTTATAACAAAAAGATTTTGGCAATCAAATTGCCGTGAAAAAGTAGTTAACCTCTGCTTTTCATGCTTCAAGCTTTCATCAATAATTTCTATTATCTTTATAAGTCAGCTTTAAACAACAATACATGGGAAAATAAGCATTATCTTATTATAAGCAAACCCTTTTGTCAAGAAAACTTAAATCTTAAGTTAGCCATGAGGAGTTATTTCCAAATATTTTTTTACCCCATTTATACATTCTAAAATATCTCATTTTAACCTTATTGTTTCCAATAAGAAATATATTTCCAAAATCTATTAAAGGTTGATTGATTTAATCTAAATAATGTTCAATTCAATCAAATTAAATCAATCTTTATAACCTTTCGAAATAAATTTCTATTATTTGATTTACTATGAATTTAGTCTTTTTTCAGCCTGTTTCTTCTCCAAAAGCATAAAGATATGTGCACTATCATTCTATCAACTTTATGGGCATGTTTAACCATGCTGTGTTTGACTTCTGACAAAAAATGATGATATTGTATTTTGCAGTGAAGAGACTGAAATGTTTGTAAACATAAATTGGCTGATGTAAATTTCTTGTAGTTGTTTAAGGGTTTAACATATTCCCAATTTATTAAGCGTTTATTTATTTCATGTTTTTAGTCCAATATAGTAAATCTGTGCATGATTTAACATGTCTTTCAAAAAAGCAATCCATTTATCAAGTTCACACTTTTCACTGTTTTCCATTCTGGAAACATCAAGTTTGTCTTGAGAAAGCAGCATTCTGTAATAGAAAATTTGAAGTCACTTAAAAAAAACTCATGAGCAACAAACATTTTTTTTTTTAGTTTTCAACTATGGGCATGTCATTATTAATTATTTTTATTCACCTGGGTTTAGTTGACAAAATTCAAAATGGTCCTTTTCAGAGGCTGACAAAAGGGCTTCAAATTGGGACATATATCACATCCTCATACATAGTAAATGAATGAAAAGTCTAAATGAAAAATTCTCACTACTGAAGATGTTAAAATAGAATTTGGATCACTAAATCCATGTCTCTTGGAAGCCTATTTGCAGTAAAGCTATATTCTCTCTTTCCCTGCGTTCTCTGTAACTACTTCTTGAGTTATAAATCAGACTAGAACAATCTTAACGAAGGCCAGACAAGTAGCATGAAAACAGTACTCCAATAATTTCCTATAGATTTAAGGCAAAAAGTACTATTAGAAAGTACTTTCAAACTGCACTTAAAACACTTAGTTTTAAGAACAAACAGCCTTCATGGTAGCACATGGGATTCTTTGGCTTCCTTGTTTGCACTCTACAGACAAACTTAAGTAGCAGTTAAAACTTTTGTACTTACTCTGCGTTCTCTCTCTACGGTTTCTGTGAATTCCCGGACCACTTTGGAACAATTTAACGGCTGTCGGAGGTTTTCATGGTAACATTGGTGCACCTGCTGTTGTAGCTCATTTGCAAAAGGTGTTCTAGGACCAGTGTATTTCCTACAAGATGGACAAAACAAAAGGTGTTCTAGGATCAGTGTATTTCCTACAAGATGGACATAACAAAAGGTGTTCTAGGACCAGTGTATTTCCTACAAGATGGACATAACAAAAGGTGTTCTAGGACCAGTGTATTTCCTACAAGATGGACATAACAAAAGGTGTTCTAGGACCAGTGTATTTCCTATAAAATGGACAAAACAAAAGGTGTTCTAGGACCAGTGTATTTCCTACAAGATGGACATAACAAAAGGTGTTTTAGGACCAGTGTATTTCCTACAAGATGGACATAACAAAAGGTGTTCTAGGACCAGTGTATTTCCTACAAAATTGACATAACAAAAGGTGTTCTAGGACCAGTGTATTTCCTATAAAATGGACAAAACAAAAGGTGTTCTAGGACCAGTGTATTTCCTATAAAATGGACAAAACAAAAGGTGTTTTAGGACCAGTGTATTTCCTACAAGATGGACATAACAAAAGGTGTTCTAGGACCAGTGTATTTCCTACAAAATTGACATAACAAAAGGTGTTCTAGGACCAGTGTATTTCCTATAAAATGGACAAAACAAAAGGTGTTCTAGGACCAGTGTATTTCCTACAAAATTGACATAACAAAAGGTGTTCTAGGACCAGTGTATTTCCTATAAAATGGACAAAACAAAAGGTGTTCTAGGACCAGTGTATTTCCTATAAAATGGACAAAACAAAAGGTGTTCTAGGACCAGTGTATTTCCTACAAGATGGACATAACAAAAGGTGTTCTAGGACCAGTGTATTTCCTATAAAATGGACAAAACAAAAGGTGTTCTAGGACCAGTGTATTTCCTACAAAATGGACATAACAAAAGGTGTTCTAGGACCAGTGTATTTCCTACAAGATGGACATAACAAAAGGTGTTTTAGGACCAGTGTATTTCCTACAAGATGGACATAACAAAAGGTGTTTTAGGACCAGTGTATTTCCTACAAAATGGACATAACAAAAGGTGTTCTAGGACCAGTGTATTTCCTACAAGATGGACATAACAAAAGGTGTTTTAGGACCAGTGTATTTCCTATAAAATGGACAAAACAAAAGGTGTTCTAGGACCAGTGTATTTCCTACAAGATGGACATAACAAAAGGTGTTTTAGGACCAGTGTATTTCCTATAAAATGGACATAACAAAAGGTGTTCTAGGACCAGTGTATTTCCTACAAGATGGACATAACAAAAGGTGTTTTAGGACCAGTGTATTTCCTACAAGATGGACATAACAAAAGGTGTTCTAGGATCGGTGTATTTCCTACAAAATTGACACAACAGATGAATGAATGGTGTTTTAACCCTTACAGTGCTCGAACTGACTTCTTGCTTATGCAAGTAGGTTGGATCAAGGCAAGCCACCAAGTAAATTGGCGACTGGCCGGTGACCTTACCTGTTTGCTACTCTAAGTATCTTTTCTCAGCAAAATTAAGCGGATATTTAAGTTTTTGAAAGCAGATGACAAAAAACTATTTTTAGAAGATTACCCAGCATTCTTATCGTTAATGCGTGTGGACAGATAAGGTCATTTAGCATGTGTGACAGAAATAGGGTTTATGTATAAATACTACTTCTACAGTCTCGCTGTAGAAGCCGGCTTTTATGGGTGATTCGGTAGAGTGGTTGGCTTTCTCTCGAAGTTAAGCAACGTACTAAGTGGTTAGTACCTGGATGGGTGACCCACGGTGGCTTTACTTCGAGACGGACCCCATACACGTTACACATGCATAATGATGATATGGATTTGAATTATTTACAAGCTAAATTGAAAATTTGACATAACATTACATTATCACATTTCCTCATTAGGAATTGAAATACCCAGACAAAGTTGGAAAAATTAGAAGATACAAGTAGTCATGTTAGAAAAAGTCTTTAAGATAGCCCAAGTGCATTTAAATGATTGGAAGCAAAACTCATCTCTTGTTTTAATGATTTACTTTGCTTCAAGTATTAAAGGCATTGAAATAGGAAATTCATTATTTACCTCATAGAACCTTGCAATTGATTGTATACAAACACATTGACATCAAGTGACTTGCTAATAAAACATCACAGAGTGAATCATTCTATTCAAATATCGGCACACCACTATTCTTATGATTCAGATTGTCAAAAGTCTTTAGAAATTATTCTTTACTGCTTAAAAAAGGTCATATTATGCACACAACCTAAAATCAATCACTTGTTTCAAACTTGCTTTTAAATTGCTTGACCATAAACTAAAAAAAAAAACCTTTAAGCTATAGGTCAATATGCCTCACCATGACAAAACTATCTGCAATTGGTAGCTTTTCAGAATTTCTATATGAAAAGAGACCATGGTATGTGTTTTCTTTCGTTTAACCCTGATAGTGCTGGAACTGACTTCATGCTTATACAAACATGTTAGATCCACACCACCTGCCAAGTAAATTGGCAGCTGACCTGTGATCTAACATGTTTGTTACTCTGAGTATCTTTCCTCAACAAAATTAAGAAGATACACATATATAAGGTTTTGGAATCAGACCACACAAAAATCTATTTTTAGAAAATTATCCAGTATTCTAACCAAAGGGTTAAGAAGAGCCAAAGCTCAAAATAATTCAATTTGGACCGGACCTTATTCTTTATAGGGTGAAATGGTATTGTAATAACAAACTTGTTTTTTATCGTGTTTCATCATTACTTACAAAAATTTCCTTTCAGTTTCCTCAACTCCCTTTGCCAAACCTTCCAGCATTCGTTTTTTACATTCTGCATCCTGTAAAAGGAGGAAACATTTCATTTGGAAATTCTATCAAGTTTGTGACACATATTAGAATGCCAACAACATCAATTTGGTTCAGTAACCTCAATATCATGGTACATTTACTGCTGCAAACGCCTTATAGATGTCATCAGACATTACAATGAAAAACTACATTTCTTATTTTGAAATAAAAAAAACAACATTAAAGTTAGGTAGTTAAAAGCATTCAAGTTAAGCAGTTTAATACACTTTTTAAATTGAATGTGTAGATTAATCCTTTCCCAGATAGATATTAGTTTAAACACACTTGCAGAACCATTGCGACAATCAGAGTTTGCTTGTAATCAGTTATTTCTTTTATAAAATAATTGATTTCTATCAATATATCAAAAAGAAAAGTTATTTTCATAATTGGTACGCGAAAAATAAAATCCTCTTTTATTACAAGTACCAACAAGATTAAACTTCTGAAAGATATTCAATGTAACAATCATGCTTACTATGTTATGTCTCATTTCTATTTGTAAGGCTTCCAATTGCTTTTGACTGATGTTGTATCCATCAAGTTCACCTGAAATAAACATAAAACACTTATCTTAATCTTGTCCTACCATATAGAACTTGAATCGACCTGCAACAGGGGATATTTGGTAAAAGGCTGCCTCCGAAAAGGTCTTGTAATAATGAACAGACTTTTTTCTCAATAACATAAATTTATCAAATATGATATGACGTTTTTTTAAGGATAATTTTCGCTTGCTTGACAAAAACACAAAAATCTTTCAAAAGGGCCAAATGTCCAAGTGAGATGTCTGAGAAGGCAACTATCTGTATACTACACAGGTATTGAAAAATATTTTTAGAGCCACTCGCCCTACAGGGCAAGTGGTTCATGGAATTCACTCGCCCTGCAACCATAGCCACTTGCCCTGCATTTTCAGGAGAAAAAAAAAACGGATGACTCTGCTGACCTTGCCTGTTTTATTGAATGTGAATAAAATTGTGGAAATAAAATTAAAACATTGTTTAGTCAACTTTATCATTTATTGAAATTTCTTCACATCTTTTGATGAACTTGTCTTACCACCATTTTCTTCTTCCTTTTTTTCATGGTCCCTACCTCCTTGGAGAAATTTTAGTATCGATCCTTCCATTTTTGAAGACGAAAATATAAGGGCTGCTTGTTTGGTAACCAAGGTTTACTTACCATGAATTAGAGCGATCATTAATTTCACCATTTCGCCAAGCAAACAATGAAAGAGGTGTTTTTTAAGAGTAGACACGAAATATATAGAGTTTAATTTCCAAATAATTGTGTGCGTATGTTTCACTTTTAAAACAACCGACTTCGCTATAAAATGCGGTATTGATCAACTGTTTTGAAGTGTATTATATTCTCCGTGTTACACAAATCAAATGCATCCAAGTAAACACAGTGCCCGTGACGTCATCAGTTGTTTACATTAGCGATGCGGTTTTATATATATTGACAGATTTCTTATGATCGTCTGTCAAATTTTAAGCGCTTTCTGCTTGCGTATCATAAGTTCACTTCTCAGTATCAGCTCTTGATTTCTATCCCCGAACTGTAAAAAAAAGCACTCGCCCTGCAGGGCTTGCGTTGTCCAATTTCCGCTCGTCCGACCTCGAAGTTCACTCGCAAATGCGAGCGGGCGAGTGGAATTTTCAATCTCTGCTACATAACAAACATTGTATTGACAAAATGTCCTTACCTTCATTTTTGTTTTGTTCAGTAATAAGAGGTCCAGGTAGTGTCTGTAAGGCAAAAAGAAAATGCAAACAAATTATCAAAAAGCATCTGTGTTTCACATCACTGCTCCTGTTTCATTCTCTGAATGCTTAAATTTGTTTTTGAATCTGACACCTGAAATTCGCTTTTTTCATAGCGACCACTGGAACATTTATGATCCTCCTCAAATCTCCAGAAAGAACTGATCAGACATCCACACCATTTATAAATGAACCTACCATAAGGAAAAATACCAGTGAGAAATACACTACCTAAGAGACAAACACATCGAGAAATAAGTGACATTCAGTGGATCAAGGTTCAAGCAAATTAATATATAAAAAACCTATTATCTACACAGCCGAGTGCACTTTTTAATACATAATTCAAATTTTATCGTACATTGAGGTAAATTATATTTGCCTTTGATTATAAAAAAAAAATAATAATCGACTACCCGAGTCTAGGACTATCCGAATTTCAGACAAGTCGTCATACAATTATGACCTTGGCAGAACTTTTCAGATATTTGTGACAAAACATGTGAGTTACCGTAGACTCTAAATTAGGATTTGGCACAGAAAGCGTTCTGCCAGTCTCCTTTGGCTTGCTGCTTTGTGACTGGCCCATATTTTTGACTTCAGTGTCTGTCTGCCGGTGCCAACTTTGAGATTGATGTTGTGCCTACTTGCTTCCTGGGTTATTTTGCAATTGGGAATATATATTCCTAAAGTTGAACGAATCGAACAATAGTACCTCTCTTCAGATCGAAATCCGTCGCCACAAACACGCTTTCGTTTGAAAGATTTTACTCTTAAAAGAGACTGTATTTGTAATAAATGCAGTCCTCTATTTACTCTCCTTAGGCAATTCCAAGTAAAATCTCGAAGACGTCAGTCAATATAGCAATAGCCTTCGAGACCAGAAATCTGGAATATTGGTTACCACACATTTTCTTTCGTCCCTCCATATATATATCGAACTATGGGATCAGAGACATAGATACCCTTTACCTATGTCTCTGATGGAATGATATGCTTTCTGAAATAATGCAACCATCTCTAATGTGGGTCAGTGCTAGAGATCAGTGGTCAATATCAAGTAGAAATCTCAATAGCAATGTTTTTGAAGTCTTCTGCGTGAACTATTCTACTTCAAATTTTGTTTGTATGGGGTTTAAGGCCGTATCAACATTTTTCAGTTACGTTACGGCTTTCTTGGATACACATGTAGGCATAGTAAGCGTGGCTCTGGTGTCTTGTCAAAGGATACTCCTGTAACCAGAGAAATAGATAACAGAATCTCTGTTATCTATGTCTTTGCTGTAACGTACCAGGCAAATGAACCTCTCAAAGACACAAACACATCCGACCAGTGAAAAACACTGTCGTTCACTGAGCGGTTGTGTTGTCTATATATATACCAGTATGTTCTCTCAAACAATGCATAAGGTTCCTAATTTGCATAAACGTTCAACGAAACGTTCAACGAACGTTACATAACTCCCACTTCCTAGAAGACTCGTCCCGAGTCTTGGCCCTTGGGAGACACATGGGGAAGGCAACTCCGATAGAAGGAGAAGTCTTCATCCCACCGCTGTCACCAATATAACGAACCAAGCAAATGAACCTCTCAAAGACACAAACACATCCGATCAGTGAAAAACACTGTCGTTCATTATATATATATATATATATATATATATATATATATATATATATATATATATATATATATATATATATATATATATATATATATATATATATATATATATATATACCAGCATGTTCTCTCAAACAATGCATTAGGTTCCTAGTTTTTGCATAAACGTTCAACGAACGTTACACTCCAATGTAACCGGAGGTGTTTGCGGGGCTCCAACATGGGACCCCGCATTCCAAATCCACTACCGCAACACCTTGGTCACGCCGGAGCATATACAGCTTTCAACACTAACATCTTAGACATCATTTTTTTATTGAAGCAGACGACTTTAGCAAAGCTTTGTAAACATGTGAACACATTTCAGTTCTGCTGTTGTGATATGTGAATAGATTGATAAAGCATTGTTAGAAAAGGTAAAATTGCGTGTGACAACTGTCTTAAGGTCACTCCTATTCCTATGTCATATACATGACCTCCCAGAATCAGTTTCATCGCATGTACGTGTATTTGCTGACAACTGCTAACTATACAGACCAATTAAGTCTATCCAAGACCAACTCTCCCTTCAACAAGACCTAAAAAAGCTTAAAAAGTGGGCAACTACTTGGGAATGAAATTTAACATAAAGAAATGCTATTTACTATCTTGTATTCAAGAAAAAAAAGACCCATTCCTCTACACCTTGAACGACCAGATACTGCAGTCAGCTACAAAAAATGCCTATCTAGGACTAACCATATCAGAAGATCTTAAATGGGGTTCCTACATAAGCAACATATATGCAGAAAAGCTAGTTCAACTTTGGGACTTTTACGCAAAAAGCTACGCCACTGTTCATTCTCCTGCAAAAAGAACCCGCCTACATCTCACTGGTACGCTCCACCCTCGAATACGGCGCCATAATCTGGGACCCATGTCTCAAGTCAGACATAAACAGGCTGGAACGTATCTAACGCCATGCGGCTCGATTCATATGCAGTGACTATAGATCTAGGAACACAGGAGCAGCCACAAAGATGATAAAAGACCTAGACCTTCAAACACTCCAGCAAGGAAGGAAGGAGATCATACTGACGTTCCACGTTCCTGTTCAAGGTGGTGGAGGGGTTGGTACCGGCCATACCTGCCTCTGACTACTTAGTACCTGTCAGACATAAGAGACGCATAAGGGCCACAAACCTTGGGGCCTATATAAGAGCAAACACTGTGACAAATTACCAGACAAATAACTCCATGTGCTTTAACATAATAAGATGCACTACTGACACTTATATACATTTATTCTTTCCAAGAACAATTACGGAGTGGAACCAACTGGATGAGAGCATTGTGACTAAAACCTCAGTAAAAACCTTCGGATCGGCTCTCAACTGTGAATAAGTGTTGTACATGCGTACTCCATTTTCCGTCGTTTAAGTGCCAGTATTGGTTAATACGACGTACCTATACAGATTTCCCCTTTTGACACAATGTCTTTTGAAAGTCGTCTGCTGCAAGACTAAACAATGTGGCGTTAGGCGGTAATGTGTTAATAGACAGTCTTCAGATGACGAAGAACGTGCCCGAGTACCCCAGTCTTCTCACGGGAAATGTTTACCGAGAGGGAGTCAATATAAACTGGCAGATTGTTTCCTAGCTATTGATCTCCAACTGACACACTTTGATACGATTCAAACAGAATCGTGTCGTAGGCAACACCATTTTGTAGTCGTATCGAATACGCTTGGCTAATATGAAATGCATTGCACCAGTGAATTATTGATTCACTAATGTTAGCGTCTCAAAGATCTTAAAGTATGTCCGGAAGTTTTTCAGTAAAAGTGGTAAGCATCCCAATCACCGAAATCATTCATAACGTCTCATAATCAGTCCTTGCCTTCGCTGTTTAAAACATCGTCATCTAGTTTTTAAGACATTCTCCTTATTGAAGCTGGATAAGTACATGTGTTCATACTTTCACCAACAAGGCTGCCCACCTATTACACGGACACTACCTGACAAAGCCGTTAAAACTAGTACGGGGAATACCAGCTTGGTCCTGGCCCATACATGCCCACATGCTTATACATGTGTGTATGTAGCCCAATATGGGTTTGTATAGGCCAGGATCCCAGGCTTGGGGAATACGCACGGACCAGGACCACGGGCTTAGTTAAACATCTTCATCTGATAGCCTATACATTCTCTATAAAAACTGGGTATGATCCAAGCTGAAGAATGAAATATCTACGTCTGGAACATGCGGACAAAAGACAAGGTAAAGACACGTCCTCATTCTTGTTGAGTGATTACAGCATAACCCTTAGAATGCTGGGTAATTTTCTAAAACTAGATTTTTGTGTCGTCTGCTTTCCAAAATCTTAAAAACCTGCTTAATTTTGATGAGATAGGATGGTTACCCAGAGTAGCAAACATGTTAGATCACAGGTCAGCTGCCAATTTACTTGGCGGCTGGCCTGGATGTAACCTGTTTGCATGAGCATGAAGTCGGTTCCAGCACTATAAGGGATAAAGACTGCTCGACCATAACATGGGCCTAAGCAGAGTGACTACCTTTGTGCAGAGACATAGATAACATTATCTATGTCTCTGCTTTGTGGCATAAGCACAGTGGACAAGGGAGAACAAACAAATAAGTCAACAAGTGACATGTCTATATCATTCTTTTTTTTTTTATAGTTTTATAATTATATTTATGTTTTTTGTATAAATTGCAAGAATCTTATTTCAAAATAATCGTAATTGCATAACAATGTATACATGCAGTATGAAATGTAATATAACTATATTTAAAAACGCAATGCAAAATGACTGTTACAAAAAATGGTATTATATACATGTACATTTCCTGACACATAGCTTATTCCTCTCATTTTAATTGTCCTACCGATTTTTCTTTTTTTCTTTTTAGTTTGTTCAGCCAATGGGTATTGAATCCCCCCTTTGTTCATGCATAGCATGTTCATGTATTCAACTATTTTGAATTTAACCATTTTAAACCATTTTCCCTTGCATTACATTCTGGCAAAACCAACCTATATATAGATATAATTATCATTGGCTTGATAACTGTTCAGTTTACCATTTAGAAAATCCGTATTTTGGTCACTCACTTGAATGGTCTAATTTAGACAGCTCTTAGATGACTCATATCATTATCTTCCAATACAGAAATAAGACAGCTGCAAACATCTCTTTATCAATAGCACCGCAGAAGCAGTTCAAAAGAGTTCAATTCAAGACTACAGTTACTGTAGGTCCTTCATAAATCTGAAGTGGTTATAGTCTTGCATTGAACACTCAAGCTTTAAGTGGTCCCAAATCAGCCAACTACTGCTTGGGGGGAGCTTATTTACCCATTTCCCAAATTAAAAGCAACAACTGATCACAAAATAGTGCATGAAAAAAACTTGACATGTAAACGAATAGAGACCATTGTGTCAAACAGGACAAATTGCTCATTAGAGCAATTCATTCTTCAATAGCAATGGTCCCAAAAGGCTTATACATGGTGTTGGACTTTCAGAAAGACCAGATTGACAATGTATGTAACAATCTTAGCCTATATATAAACCCTCAATTGGGTAATCACATATGCCGAAACCCTTTTGCCAATCATTCCCTAATATATAGTTGAATGGTCCAAATTGTAATCTGCAGTATTACAATGAATACAACTTAATGGATTGAAGGGAATAAACATGTGTGTATATATTTCCATACCTTTAAATACAACTTATTATCTTACTGACTTGGGTATAAAGCTAATTAGTGCATATCTTTAACCCTTTCCCAACCAACACATTTTCGACTGTCCCAAATTGAAAGAGTTTGCAGACGACATTTCAAAATATGAAGAAATTTTAAAATAATCTTCTGATAGGCCAGAAAACATTGTGGGAAAAGGAGAAATTGCTCATCACGAGCAATTTCTCCTTTTCCCTCAATGTTTTCTAAAGTCGTCTGAAACAAAGTGGTCAAATGTCGTTATTGTTTGGGAAAGGGTTAAAACGTATCTTTATGTGTGAATTCAAAACTTTATCTTAGTTTCTATAAATGATTTTGTTTGGTGATAATTCTCAGCTGTAGGAAGATTTTCACATGATTTCAGCACCGACATCATGTGACAATATGTACAAAGGCACCAAAATAAACATCAAATACAAATGAACACGGACTTCTACAACCAACCTCTAAAGTATATGTCATACATGAAAAGGATAAAAATTTAACATAAGAATTACACATGAAACATTGAATGGTTTGCTATAAATTGGCATCATGTCCTGCGCTAGATAAACACATGTCATCTATATACATTCACTTTAGAGAAAATTCAGCCCAGCTGAAAATAAACTTTTGTCACCTTGCATCAAACTACATTTAAAGGTGTTGTGAAAAAGTAAGAAAGAGCTTGATATGGTTAAGGCTCATTTCATCTATTGTTTATTCCCATTTCGACTACTCCTGTTTTACCTCTTATCCCCATTTCTTCTATGTTTTGTCAACTGGAGCTTTATAGTATATACTGCATCTTTTTTATCACCCCTTTTTCCCCAATAATCCCAGTAGAAAAACATGGAAGTTTTAACATGGAAACAAATGTGAAAATATAAAACATTGGCATTTAACAAATATAATGGGAAACAGGTAAATTGGGAATTGTGTTAAAACAGTAGCAGACAAAAGGGGAATTAATTTCAAGTTATGGATGAAATTTGAGTAGACCAATTAGGCATAATCCAACATGGAAGTTACTATTCAATATAAGGGGAACTTCATCATACATCGTTATGATAACTAGAGTGGTCTTATACATTCAAACCATCTTCGAATGTCTTGCCTTTAGAGAATGTGAGACCTAAACATGCTTTGGTAAACTGCAAATATATTGTATGTGTTTCACATAGTCATTAACCCATCACCAAACAATAACGACATTTTACCAGTTTGTTGCAGACGACTCTGGAAAACATTGTGGGAAAGGAAGAAATTGCTTGTGACAACAATTTTCCTTTTCCCACTATGTTTTCTACTCTATCAGAAGATTATTTTCAAATTCCATTAAATTTTGGAATGTCGCCTGCAAACTGTTTCTTTCAAACTGTTTCAATTTGGGATATTTAAAAGTTTGGCGTTTGGTAAAGGTTTAAATAAAGCTTTTCCTGAATTCTGAAACTTTAGAGCAGACAGCACTTTTAAACATTTGAGCAAAAAAAGACATTTTGCTCATGATAACATTTTCAATGTTTCTTTTTTAATTAGTTTAAGAAATAAATCCATAATAAATGGTTTTGATGTCTTCTTGCACATTCGTTTTTGAGAACAGGAAAAATTGTTAAAAAACATGTTTTTCAGCAGTTTTAGCCACATACTACTGCTACTACATATTAAAGCTAAACCTATGCCTTTATTGATACTCATGTTAATGCACATACAGCATATAATTTTGAAATACAATTTGACGCAAGAAGAAACTGATCAAACAAGACTATTTTGTAACAATGCTTTCTAGCAACCAAAAATAATGAAAGTGATTTCTTTGGACACCCTTCATTTGATGTATACTATTGCTTTTGACAGGGCTCAATAAATTTCTTATAAGATGAGGTAATATATCAGTATTCTAGCTGTAACCTTCACCTATACTTATACATAAATTTGTATGACAGTCTTTGACCTAACAATTGTGAGCTCTTTTTTTGGTTACATTCATGATTCAAAGTTGTTTTCTGCTATTCAATGCAATACTAAAGCAAGATCATCACTGTCCCATTTTCAATTGAAAGAGTTTGCAGACGGCATTTCAAAATTGGATGAAATTGAAATACAATCTTTTGATAGGGCAGAAAAAATTGTTTGAAAAGGATAAATTGCTCATCACAAGCAATTTCTCATTTTCCCACGTTTTCCCTAGTCGTCTGAAAGAAACTGGTCAAACGTTGTTATTGTTTGGTAATGGGTTAATCTAGGAAGCACATTGTAACAAAAGCAGAAATCTCTAGAATCAATCTATCTTATGGATGTTGTTTTTTCCATCTTGCATTTGGTTGTCTGTAACACTGTATTACAATGAGTACCCATAAAAGAAATAAGTCAAAAAAGCCAACCTGATGATAGGAACATGTTTGTTGTTTACAAAAGTAAAAACAGATAAAAACTACTGCTGACCAGAGTCATATTTACACTACAGTTCTAACACTCTAGTTCTATTCTGTTGAGCAAGAAAAAAGCACTATATCTGTCATCTGCATAACACTTGCCCTAAAACCTCTATTATAAAGAATACTGTCAACTTCTTTTAGCAAACAACATTCCAAGGGTTCAGTGTAATACCATAGTAAGTGCTTCATGTTTATCAAGGTCACATGATTAAGTATCTATATAATCAAGGACTTTTTTTCTTAGATTTTGAAGAAAATCCTCATGTTTATGAAGCACTTACTATAGTCTTGCATTTAGCCCTCGATTTGATAAGATTTAAACATCTGGTGAATAGCTCATTTTGGAACAAATGGAATTCTTTTGTTGATGTTATTTTAAAGAGAAACACCTGCAAAAGAATTACGTTTTCTACCCCTCATACCAGTGTTACGATAGGATTAATTTCGCCTAATCAGCAATCCATCCTTTTGTCACTATGGTTTCTACCCAATACCATTAGAGAATGCATGATTTATTTTTTTTCGGTCGTCTGCAGTTATTTTCAATTTGGACCATTTATAAACTGTCTTACAGAGGAGTGGTTTAAACCAGTCTCAAACTCCCTCTGTGTTGATCTGTTTACTTAACCTTACCCTTAACCAAACACCAAATCTTTGACTGTCCCAAATTGAAAGAGTTTGCAGACCACACTTCAAAATCTGATTTTGGTCATCATGAGCATTTTCTCCTCTTGCCACAGTGTTTTTCAGAGTCGTCTGGAACAGAGTGGTAAAATGGCGTTATTGTTTGGTAATGGGTTGAAGGATAAGAGACAGTTTCCTTGATCAATTATACAATCATGCAAACCTTTCTAAAATTGAAAGACCAAATGGTAATATATACAGCTAAAACACTTCCATACAATATAAAAGCTTTACACATTCCTTTCATACACACATTCTCAAGGTCACATGATTAAGTATCTAGATAATTAAGGGCTTTTTTTTTCTTAGATTTTGAAGAAAATCCTCAGTACTAAAACATTATTGACTGTTTTGCTTTCATGTCTATTTCAATTACCAGTAGATGATGCTTTCTGGTAAACAAAGAAATATTTTCTTTGTGATATTGGTTAGAAAACATTGTAACAAAAGGAGAAATTGACCCCTATATCACCAATATTTCTTGGATTATCTGCTGCTGGTGCCAGCTTGTGGAAAGGCTTGAAACACATGGCTCACATTTAATATATTCTCTACTTTCTGAGATTTATTCACATACATTCTCTAGTATTTGTTAATTGCTGGTTCTGAAATAATTGTTGCAGAACATTTAAGAACAGGTACCAAAGTAAAAAGGTAGCTAGCTATCAGTGTGATAAAATAATCTTATTTCTTGCAAATTCAAAGATGTTTGAGAAGTCTTAAACAGGCACCTGCCCTATAACTTGCATCTAAATATCTATCAGTGAAACTGTTAAAGACAGATACAACTATATATTTTGTTTGTTTGTGGATAAAGAAGACCAGCTAAAACAATTACACATACAGATGGTTTAACCCTTAGAATGCTGGGTTATTTTCTAAAAATAGATTTTGTGTCATCTTCTTTCCAAATCTTTAAATATCTGCTTAGTTTTGTTGAGGAAAGATACCCAGAGTAGGAAACAGGTTAGACCACAGGTCAGCAGCCAATCTATTTGGCGGCTGGCCTGTGATCTAACCTGTTTGCATAAGCATGAAGTTGGTTCCAGCACTAATAAGGGTAAATTACAACATCAGCACCTTTTATTTTTCCCTCAAGATAATCTTACTAGAAACCCTCTCCTTAGTGCTTCAATGCATTTGAGGCAGACACATCTTCAAAATTCATCTTACAAAATGTTGACAGTAGTGGGGAAACTGATATGGAGAAATCCCTTGCAACAATCAACCTTCTTATGTCACAAGGATGTTTCTATTATTCTATGGAATTTCTATGAATCCTATTATACTCTCTAGCTAATCAATAATTGATGAAAACAATACATTAGAAAAGACCATTTGGGAGCATTCTTATTCGTTTTAACACACCTTTTTCAGTGCTCAAACACAAACATAATCAAATGTTTTTCATAATTTTGGGTAAAAACCAATGTGACAAAAGGAGAAATTGTCCATAATGAGCAACTTCCTCATTTGGCACAGAATGAGTTTAGATGAGGAACAGGGTTCAACCCTTTACCAAACGCCAAATTCTTGACTGTCCCAAATTGAAAGAATTTCCAGACGACATTACAATATGTGATAAAATTCGAAAGAAATCTTCTGATAGAGTAGAAAACTTTATGGGAAAAGGAAAAATTGCTCATTATGAGAAATTTCTCCTTTTCCCACAGGGTTTTCCAGAGTCATCTTCAACAAAGTGGTGAAATGTCGTTATTGTTTGGCAATTGGTTGTCGTTATTGTTGGGTAATGGGTTAAAACTAAAGATAATTTTTACACCCGATATCATTCAACATTATCTGGTTACTATGGCTGTACAAGACTTGTGAATATATTGGTTAGTAGAAACTCATGCTGTTTAATTAAGCGGCGACTAGATTTTTCTATAAGTGGATTCTATATAACTTATGATATCAAGATTGCAACACTACTCAAAATGGAAAAATTAACTAGCCTTTAACAAAACAAATACATTATTTTAAACAATATGACAGAAAGGAAATAGACTCATTATGAGCCAATTCTATGTTTTATTATTTTTAAGCATGTCTTTTTTTTGGTTCCTATTCTAAAATAATGTCTGTTACAACACAATCTTTGAGAAAGGTCAATTCCTTTTCAGATTAAGCTTAGAATCAAGGTTGTATCATCTGCTACGCTTTGAAAGAGAACAATTCTGAATTTTTTTTAATTATGACTTCATCTGTTCTTTTGGTAAGGATTTCAATGTTCATTGTGACTGGTTTAAATGTTGTCTGCTGCAGATTACCAAACATCAGATTGAGTTGAGATTTCTTCTGCTGAAGAAAACTCCAGGACACCTTTCAACCCCTTTCTTCACAATACCCCATTCTGCTGCAGTAGGATTTAGTAACCAATGTGCCATAAGGATAAATTGCTCATGATGAGAAATTCATCTTTTTGTCACAATGTTTTCAAACAAACTTTTATGATGAAATTCTTTTTTCGTTCATGTTATCGTTTTATTGTCTGGTGGTGCTTCCAATTAAGATAACATGATAATAAATAGAACATCTGCAACACAGAATTGTGTTATACTAAGGGGGTTCAATGGTTTCTAATTGGATAGACTCCATTATGACATAAATGTATAATGTTGACATATATGGCAACCCTGGTAATGTGATATTGACATCTTTAACATTTTTAACCCATCCCTTTGCATAAATTCTAACGCCTATTCCACATTGAAAGCAACAGCAGTCTAAACATTAAGCATGCAAGATGGCTTTTCTTTCTGATGTTGGCTAGGTAACACTGAATTTCCCCCCTCCGTCACTAATATTTCACCTGTCTTCTGATGAATGGAAACTAAATAGTATGATGGAAGAGGTTATAACCCCTTTGGAAGAGATATTGCTTCTTGTACACAAGTTTACACATAACTTGACTGTTTTAACTGGTCATCGTCGCATAGAGTTGATCCATTTTTTGGGAGAGTTTGTTTTTACGCGCAAACTCATCCTCTTCGAGGGCGGCAAAGAGATCTTCCCTATATTGTTCCATGTATTTATAGAGTTCATACAATGCTGCGTTTATGTTGAATTCATCCTGGTGGGACTGAAATGACACACAGAATACACATTAAAAACATACTGGCTGGTCAGTAAAACTAATGTTCAATGAATAAATGCCGTTTTAATCCTTTACCAAATGCCAAATTTTGCACTGTCGCAAATTGAAAGAGTTTGTAGAAGACATGCAAAATGTAATGAAATTGAAAAATAATCTTCCTATTGGGAGAAAACATTGTGGGAAAAGGTGAAATAATTCCAAAGTTGTATGCAACAAACTTGTCAAATGTTGTTATTCTTTGATAATGGGTTAAAGTGTTCACTTCTTCAATTCATATTCATTTATTCACATACAGTATTTGCATTGCGTCAACATCATTTCAGTTATAGTGCAATGCCAAACTCATTATGATGAAGGTAGACCCCATACTCCTCTGCTCATAGCCGGGTAGAACCATTGACATTCTGTAAGTTAGTTGAGAAACTACCTCTCACGAAAATCTTCACCCTATCATTGGGATTTGAACCCGTATGGAGAGGGCCATGTGATATCAAGTTTTGTACTCTAACAACTAGTCCACAAAGGCAGGCCGTTCTATAGACAAAGTTAACCATCTGGATTGGGACAATGTTATACAAAGATAAAATATTCAAATAGAAAAGTTGATATTTTTGTCAGAATAATTTCTACCCAATACCATGTAATCTTTTTTACATCTCGTGTTTCTCTCAATTTGGACCAGTCATAATTACCCAAGGGATTGAAAGGGTTGAGAAGAAGTGGGACAAACAGTTTATAATAGAAAGCCTACCCTTGACTCCTCTGTCATCATAGCAGTCATATCCTGGTCACTTATTGCCGGCATCATTTTGATGTCTTGATAATACCTGAAGCAATATTACATAGCAATACTTAATTTTATGCAAATTATGACGGTATAGTCAAAAGTTGAGCCTATCGATTTAATTTAAAATCACAATAAAAAAATAAATAATAGGAAAAATAAGGAAAACAAATACAAAAAGAACCTACATTTTTCCAAAGGTTTGATACCCTAATATTGATTAGAATCCGAACTTCATAAGTATTCACAATTTTCTGGGTGTCCAAAATTCGTTACATAAATAATTATTAATTGGTTCAATAATAGATGGTGCCCAACAATAATGGCGTCTGATTTCATGGGGTAATTGTGGTAAAACAAGTGCAGTCTAATGATGCATTCAATGATTAAGGCCACGAACTTTCAAGCAGTAATGGTTCAGCCATGTCTTGCTTCAAAGTAAAAACTAACACAATTGAATTTTTTGGAAAGCAACTTTCTTTTGAAAGCAACATCTGTCTAGTCTTTCAAGTAGGGCTTGGAATAAAAATACATTACAGATAGGGAATTTCAAAAGCTGTGTCTTTTATGGGAACTCAACCCTTTATTGAACCCCAAATTTTCGACTGTCTCAAATTGAAAGAGTTTGCAGATGGCATTTCAAAATGTGATGAAATTGGAAAATGATCTTCTGATAGGTTAAAAAACATTGTGGGAAAAGGAGAAATTGCTCGTTACGAGCAATTTCTCCTTTTCAAACAATGTTTTGCAGAGTCGTCTACAACAAACAGGTGAAATGTGGTTATTGTTCGTTAAAGGGTTAAGATTGGTGTAAGCTGCTTACCTATCCACCCATTTTTTGTAGGTTGGGATGTCTTTGGCATAGAGAAGTTTACTAGAGGGCGAGTCCTTGCCCAGTTTGTGATCACTCATTGAGCAGGAGTCCATGAAGTTTTGAGCAACCACGGACAGACAAGAATCCACTATATTAGACTTGTAAATATCAAACACAAAGTTTGGATTCTTGATAACGTTCACCCAGAACCGCAATGGAAGACTGAAAAAACAAAGAAAAAATACATCCTTAGTAAAATACAAGAATATGATTAAAAACCTTTCCAAGCCATAAGTTGTCTTACACATCACAATTGAACCTCGTTTCATTACAGCTCATTAAACAAGATGGACTGTAATGACTTTTATGTGTGCTAGTTTCCTAATGTAACTTTATTTGTGGTCCTCTTACAACTTTGACTTGTCGTCAAGAGAGGTTTTTAAATTAATTTTGAAAAGTAATGAATGAATGAGTGAATGATGTTTTAAGGCGCATCGACAGCTAAGGTCATTTAGCGTGCATTATGATGATGTGGATAAATACATATTTATACAGGTTAAAATGTATTTGGTTAAAATTCAAAATAAGCTTTAGGCAACTAATACATTGTGCAAGGCTGATAAACAAAACAAGTCAATGATTATGGCCGACACCTAAATAATTTGATATGACTATCCTTTTAATGTTTTTTGTCGGATACTGACCTGTTGGATTTCCAGGTATGAACAACATCTGGTTCTTGTATACCATGCAATAAGGCCTGATCGTCTAGGAAGTCAAACATATACTTGATGGCGAGAGGGAGGGATGTACATCGGTGAACTGTGCTGAATATACGCTCAAATAGGTCATCCACATACTGCTGTAAAGTACCCTGAAATCATACAAAGAGATGTAATCATACAAAAAAGATGTTTTTCATCAACAGTTTTGACCCACATGACTGTGCTGTTGTTATTTAGATTTCAAGACACTTATTGTTGAAGGAAATTAACTCTTAAATAAATAACACCATTGATGAAATTGGTTTTAGTTATTTATACGTGAAAAACATCAGAAAACCACAATGATCCAATATGGTATTAAAGATGTGTATGTACGCTGGCTCTAATGACTAAGATTGTAAATTTAAGCAAACAATTGCCAACAAATTGTTAACCATAAATCACTATGTATGAATATCAAAACCAAACAAATCCTTTGACAAGTAATGTTAAAAATCAGCAAGTGCCTATTTCCACCACCTGACAGCAATGCACAAGTTAAATCCCACTTGTGTTCATAAACAAATAAACAATACTACATTAGTTGTTTACTATTGAGTAAAGTAGATTTGGTGTTTACCTTTGATGCTAGAAGGCGGGTGAGGTATATTTCTGACACCATCTTACTGCCCCTATCCCCTTCTTTATTGCCTTCTTGTTCATGTGTTTTGACCTAAAAATGAAATAAACTCTACAGAAATACAGATAAGACGCATATTCCTCAACCAAACTCATTCTTTCTAGTCTAAACTCATGGGTTCAAGTTCTGTGAGTAGCGGTAACTGCCATGCGACCATTGGCATAGAGTAGTTTATACATTCAGCGCAAGTACTGGTTATGTATCCAGGAGGCAGAATCCAAAGTGATTTATCTAAGTTGTAAGATCTTGTTTCACCATCGATGTAAAATAAATTTGTTTAAACTAAACTAAACTCGTTATTGTGGCCATTCATTAGATTTGTCTAGAAGAAACAAATAGAGATCAAACAAATTAGGATTTGTCTCATAGTTATGAAAATACTGTATTAAAATAGAAGTAAAGTACTTATGTAATGATACCAATTCATTATCATTTACAGGTTTAAACATTGTTTCAACATTACTTTAGTTGTTTCCATGCCAGACTTAATGATGCATGAAGACCCCATACTCAACTACCCTAAAGACTGGCCAATCCCGGTAGAACCGTCTACATTCCATAAGTCTGTCGCGCGATTACCTCTCATGAAAATGTAATGATGGTATTTGAATCTTTTCTCTGGGAAGTACTAACTAAATAATAGTATTTAATTACATTCTCTGGTAAGTACTTACTAAATGATAATATCTGGGCAATTTTCTAAAAATAGATTTTTGTGTTGTCTGCTTTCCAAAACCTTAAATATCTGCTTAATTTTGTTGAGGAAAGAAACTCAGGGTAGCAAACGGGTTAAATCATAGGTCAGCTGCCGATTTACTTGGCAGCTGGCCTTGATCTAACCTATTTGATTAAGCATGAAGTCGGTTACAGCACTATAAAGGGTTAAATTACTTACTAAATGATAGTATTTGATTCCGTTCTCTGACATGAGCTCTGTATTCTGCTGGGTCCCGGTTCTGTTTAAGGATGGACTACGGCTACTGTACAACACACTGTTATCTGTAAACACAAACATTTCACATCATCTTTTACCCAGTCTCATATAAAACATGTACATCCTAACCTGTTTATTTTTTTTGTTAACCCTTTACTATGAGTATCGGTACTCAATGGAATCGTCTCATCACTATGTATAATTTATGATTGATTTATTGTTATGGTTTTGCATCATGACTTCTTTTATATGTATTTAATTTAGACATTTCCAATTCTATCGATCAACAAAGGTCTATTTTAATCCTACAAGGGTCTTTTAAAACCCTTATTCAAAATGGCTTGAATACTAAATTGAAAAGTAAATATATCTGGAAGATAAAAGCCAAAAGCTATAAAAGGTTTAATTGCCAAAAGAAGTCACCTTTGAACATTTCCTTATTTCTCCACATGATAATTCCAAGTGCATATGAAGTAAACCCAATGACTAGAGGTTAAGGGCAGTCGATGAACTCTATGTATCAAGGGATCAATGCAAGACTATAGCACTGATCCCTCGGTATGATTGTTTTCCATTCTATTGTCCAGATGAAAGTAACAACATCTCTCATCATAGTTTTTTTTCGCGTACTCCATAACACCTAAATTTGATATATCTGCTTCAGAAATACATGCATCTAAAAACCACTCAGACAAAAGGCTTACATGCTCATCATGAACAACTCATCCTCTTAAAACCCTTTTTTATCTAACTTACAGTCATATTTACCTCCTAGTCTGCGATAGTCATAGCCTTTAGAGTTGAACGACTTGTCTGAGGAAATGGACAGGTCGTAAATGGAAGGATTCTGTTTTGGAACAAGGGCCATAAGTGCCTGATCAGGTACCTGCAACAATTTTAAAATACAATGATTTGATTGAACCTCTCTGTACATACAACACTGTGTTTGATTGGTCAAAATTGTTTGCTAAAGCAGATCTAGACAATAGCAAATGGCTGAAAAACGAACATGTGTCCAAATTGAATACAATCTGACAAATTAGGAATTTTGATTATCACAAGAATTTCTTTCCATGGTGTGATGATTTACTGCAGGTGTATGAGTTAACCCATTCTCTAATTTGGTAATTTGTGATTGATCCCATTGACTTTTGTTTTATTGGGTTTTGGTATCACATCTACATTTTAAGGTGGACTACCCATAGTCCGCCATTTTGAAACTCATTCTTGTGTTGGAATACTTCAGCCTTTTCTCGGTACACTGACTGAGGTAACCAAGAACTAAATGAGTAATCCAATGACAGAATGAGTTTCCAAATGGGGGATAATGGCCATTCTACCTTAATTGGAATGCCCGGCTCACAATGGATGGAGGAAAACCCCTTACTTTATAACAGCCAATAAAAGCTATCCAGACAGGTAGTAGACAGGAAGAAAAGGCCATGCAGACAGGTAGAACCATCAGCATTCTGTAAGAACTGGTCTATAACACCAACTAAACCTTTTGTTATAGGAATTGTGACATTGGGTAGAATTTGTTATATATGTTACTTCTAAATTACACACTGATTCCCCACATAATTGTATTTAAAAAGGAGACTCATGGTGTTACCTGGAAATGAGCCAGTGTGTTGAGGCGCTTATAATCCCCTTCTTGTTTAGTGGTTGTGTCTATATCTGTAAGGACCATCTTTTGCATTCCAGACTGCTCCCATTCAGTTTTGGCAAATAGCACTGGAATAGATCAACAATGGTGTTAGAACATTTGACTTCCTTAAAACTCACAGATGATTGATCAATTAGTTTCATTTTAATGATATCAACCTGCAATATTTATAATTAATCATTAACCCTGTAGCATGAAACACCTTTTGAAAAAGAATTATGAGATATGGAGAGTTTTGTCATTGTGAGCAAATTTTCCCTTTTCAAAAATACTGTCATGTTAACTCATAACATAAAAAAGTTTTAATGCAATCAATTTACCCAGCCAGAAATAGAAATTTAAAGATAGTATTGTGGTAAGAAGAGGGAAATGAAACTAACGTCAATAGCAGTATGATTACTTCACAATTGATGACACAATTTTCAACAAATTGCAAAATAAAAACAAGAAATAAAAGCAAATGAAGCAAGGGCGTGTAATATTTACCTAAGTCCACACTGGTTTTGAATGGTCTGGAACTGAAAGGAGCGTTTTTATAGATTGCATCAAGGATTTTCTCTTTAACCTGAGACACTGTGTCACAGTCTAACACCTTCACAGGGTGCGAACTTTTGCCAAACTGGTCTAAATCTTGGACATATATTGTCTGTGAAAAAAATAAAATAATACCATTACATTTTTTAATGCCATTGATCAATCTAACTTACCTAAAACATGTTATTCAATTCAACTTTGAAAAAGGAGCAATTTTTCCCCAATGGTATCACAAATTGAATGTTGACCCTTGATTTGTTCAAGCGTCTAGCGAGTCCGAATGTAAACAAAGAGTAAAATCCTATTTGTAAGTAAAATAAGTAAGTAAAACGAATGAAATAAAATTGAATGTTATCATTTACTATTGTACTTTGTATATATCTTTTTGTAACGATTGCTTCAACCTAATGTCATTGAAATCTCATTTTTAGGTTTTATAACTGTTCATCTGCTGTTTCTGTTGATATAGATCAAATATAATGCAATTTAATACATCTGCCATTGAAGTCTTTACAAACCACTGTGACAAAAGGATAAGTTTCTCCTGAGGAGCAATATGACCTTTTATGACAATGGTTTTTACCCTATATCCAAGACAAAATGTATTTTTTTCATCGATATTGCTGTTGTGTTGTTGTCTACTGTTGCTTTCATTTTTTACCCAATACAAATTCTTATATAAAGGAATATGTTAACTTACCAAAGGCTTATAATCTATCTGTTGACGAATAAGCTTGTCCTCACTCAGAGAATATCTCGCCTCGGAGGTTACACTATCTACAGGCCCCTTTGATGTCTGCTGTTTTATAGCCTGATACAACATAAACAATGGCTCTCCTGCACACTCCTGCCAAACACAAAGATAACTAATTAACAATCACTATTCGATAAAACTGACCATCTTTCCTGTGCATTGTAGAATTACTTTTCCACCTACAGTATGTCAAACGCCTTCAGAATAATAACTATATCTTACTTTTTCCACACACCAAATTTTTGACTGTCCCAAATTGAAAAAGGTTGCAGACGACATTTGAAAATATGATGAAATTGAAAAATAATCTTCTGATAGGGCAGAAAACATGGTTGGAAAAGGAGAAATTATTTGTTAAGAGCAATTTCTCGTTTACCCACAATGTTTTCCAGAGTGGTCTGTAACAAACTGGTCATATGTCGTTATTGTTTGATAATGGATTAATTTAATCAGAATAAATTGGTATTTCAACTTGTATTAGTAGTCACTGAAAAATGTGATCATAATTTGTTGGATTTGAATAGTTTTCGACAGCATTTCAATCATATAACAACCATCACCTATCAATACTACTATTTTGGCACATGAATGAAATGTGTTTTCATGAGTAACGCGAAAATAACTTATAGGTTGAATGCAAGACATACTATGTCCTTTTCAAGCATGACACACTCACTTTAGTCATGCAATGAACCCTTCATTTGATCATTAAAGGTGAAAAAGATAATGTCCAAGTCTGATTTAGAACCAAGAACCTTTTTGTCATAAGACTCACAACCCATTTAGCTAATGAGTAAAGTTTGGAAATTATCAGATGAAATTTGAGCTCAAATGTTAACTATTTGTATGGAATATTAATCACAGTTTGATATTTACAGTTACTATTGTGGTGTTACTTGATAAATCACCCAGTGGAAAGAAATTTAAGAAACTTACCCTTAAAAATTTATACAGCAAAAATGTGAACCAATTTGTTAACATCTTTTCTGCAACAGATTCTGTGCGTCTCAATAATAGTTTTGGATGATTCTTGCCCTCTACTGCTTTTTCTATGAGCTCTGATAATAATGTCTTTAATATTCTGAAATCAAATAGAAAACCTGTGTTAATATCATAAAGGAGGAAGCAATATCAGACATGGTAAACCTTTTACAAAAAAGAATTGTTTTTACACTCTAAACAAATGTTTAACTCTTTCCCCATGAAACCTCACTCGAATGCATCTGCTGCAAAATTCTCTAGAAACATCTTCAATAAAACATTAAAGAGGAAAATAATAGTTCATCAGGATGGTTTCTACCAAATACCATAAAGAGAACGTATTTTCCATGCCATTTTGATTGCCTATGGTTTCATTCAATTCTGTTTCCCATACAGGAAAGGAAGGGTTAAACTACTCACTCTGTTGCATATTCCATTCTGGTTTGTAAGGCCACGGATATCAGGGATGCTACATTCACTCGGTCACGCATGCTAAACTTCTTATTCGCCTCCAGAGTGCGTATAAAGATCAGTAAAAATGTCTTGTTACACAACAACTGCATGAACTGTCTTAAACCGTGCTCCACCTGCTCTCTACGGACAGGATCCACGTCCAGATCCTTGATGACGGGGTGCGAGTCCTCGTCTTGTGGGAATAACACACGCATACAGTATGTGCGGTAATCCCAGAATGGTAAGGCAATCTGACCAAAATTGTCGTTGGTTAATTCTGTCATGTCTGTCTGAAGCTCTGCAAAGGCTGAAAAAGGAGAAGAGGAGATTTTAATACGAACATGGACTAGCGTGGAAATTAGTTATTGTTACTAATTGTCACACTCAATATAACAGTTAAGACTTAATTTCATATTGAGTTACTTTGGCATCCCTGTAAGTTTAGACCTTAGAACAGACACTTTTGTATCAAAAGTAAAAACTGCTAATAGAAATTCGAAGTCACATCTACATTTTTGTAACAAAATATTTCCCTGCAATCATTCTTTTAAGCACGAAATCCATGTAATACTTTTATCAAAATGTTTTCACCCTTTCTTTCAATTTGGACCAGTAACACAAATCAATTCTAGGAGGGATGAGTAAAAAAACATTTCCTACCTTCTTTGCATTCCTTTGCGACCTTGACCTCCAGGTTGTCCATTTGAATCTGCCATTTCTTCTTCATACTGGAGTTCTCCCGGGATTTGATGCACCAGAGAACAACGAATATCATCACCACCAGAATAAGGACACCGCCCGCCACGCCTAGTCCGATGATGACGGGTAGGGGTAATATTTCTGGGCTCTCATACTTCAGGTACCCAACAACCTTGGTGAGATTCCTGCCTACTTGGACCTGAAAGAGAAATTTTGTGTGAAGCATTTTTAATTATTTTGAGAAAGACGTTAAATCTTTACCACCTACAGACATACCTTTCTTACTTGGAGCAAATGACTCTTCAAATTGGAAAAAGTAGTGAATCATTTTGATAAAATATTGCATAAAGGATTTCATGTTTAACTCTTTACCACCTGTAGACGACATTTCTTTACTTGAAGCAGACTTCTTTGAAAAGACTTGTAAAACCTTTCAGTTCTGCGTTTGTGATATGTGAACAGATTGAAATAGCATTGTGGCAAAAGGAGAAATTGCTTGTGACAAGCAACTTCTACCTCAATATACATGTTTTTCCCCACATTCTTTTATCTTTATCAATCTTTTTCAATTATAAGTTTTCCCCCACATTCTTTTATTTTTATCAATCTTTTTCAATCATAAGTTTTTCCCCACATTCTTTTATCTTTATCAATTATAAGTTTTTCCCCACATTCTTTTATCTTTATCAATCTTTTTCAATTATAAGTTTCCCCCCACATTCTTTTATCATTATCAATCTTTTTCAATTATAAATTTTTCCCCACATTCTTTTATCTTTATCAATCTTTTTCAATTATAAGTTTTTCCCCACATTCTTTTATCTTTATCAATCTTTTTCAATTATAAGTTTTTCCCCACATTCTTTTATCTTTATCAACCTTTTTCAATTATAAGTTTTTCCCCACATTCTTTTATCTTTATCAACCTTTTTCAATTATAAGTTTTTCCCCACATTCTTTTATATTTATCAATCTTTTTCAATTATAATTCAACTCAACTCAATCCCCTCAAGAATAGCATCCTTACAGAAACGTTTTTTTATGTGGGTCCAGCACTGTTTCAAAAAAAAAAAAAAGTTTCTTTATGGCTTCTTTTGATTTCACCAGTACTAGATGTTGCTCAAGGACATTCCCAAGAAAACCGCAATACTGCTGGTTCAACCGGAGACCCCTGTGTCATAAATCCTACACCTTAACCACCAAACAACGCAGGACCCCACATGAGTATGGATAGGGTAGTCATGTGACACACTTACCACAACCTCGGGGAATCTGTAGCCCTGCATGGATGAGGGCTGAGACTTCGGGGGTTTACAGTTGATCTGGTTCCCATACTTATCAATGGAGGTCACATTACAGTACTCTGTACCCACACGCACGATCACATCACTCGTGTTGAAACCAAGATTCAAGTTCTTCCCCTAGGAAATAATGTGGATAAGTTTGGTTAATAATAAGTAAGTGTTTGAATTAACCCACATAAACATTTAATAAATCAAGTTTTATAGTATGCCACTAAATATATCATAGAAAAAAACAAGGTGACAAAGATAGAATCCTTAATGATTTGTTAACAACAGTTTTCTCCCTTTTTTAAACACTTTGTACTCTTCTAATGACACAAATAATTTTGTTGTTAGAATGAGAAATGTTTTCAACTAAATGATTTCTTTTATAATTTTTTAAGTCCTCTTCCAAGATTTGTATTAGGGTCATTAGGACTTTGAACTTGTCTTTGCAAATACAGAAAATGGATAAAGGAGGAAAAGCATTTATATATACTTTAGATAGTTATAGGAAATCACAATTTAAAGATAATACAATCCAACATACATTGATGGTCAGGTAGTTATCAGTTTTACTCTGGTAAGATTTCTCCCGATTCCCTGCAAACTCCTCAAAAACTGGGTCCGGATATATCGTAAAGTATTCCTGGCTGTCCCCTCGGTCTATAAACACGTTGTCGAGCTTGAACCCGTAAGTGAACTTCTTTCCCTGGACACCCAAAACCGTCCCGTTGGATATACGAGGGGAATGGCATGTCATCTTGTTACTAGTGGTGGACATGATCGTGCAATCCTACAAGGAAAGAAACAATTTACCACATATTAGATAATCTAGGAAACCTTCAATATGAAAGTTAATTAAACTATATTACTTTAGAATTAACTTATCCATTTCATGTATTGATTGTGAAACCATATCCTTTCAACTAATACAGATCCATCTTGAATTTACTTTTTCTATACATGAGCTGAAATTGCACCAAATATGGATTAATGATGATACACAATATGGATCATGCCTCTCAAAGGATTTGAACCCACAGCATTCATCTGTTGTTGCTTCCAATTTCTACAAGTCACAATGTTTAAGATGACAAAATGGGATAAAACTTGGCAATTAAAAATAACACCAACCCCGACAAATTCTGTTGGTGATCTTCGTCTCCTTGATGTTTTCACCGTCAGTATCATGGAAGCTGTCTGTATTGAGTCAAGATATTCTCCGCTAACAGCGATCTTTATTCCCCCACTCACTATGGCCCTCAATGGTTGAACGTTGGTTATGATGGGATCGTTGATATAGTGGTACATGAGATTACCCAGTACATTTTGGTTGTCAAACACAGCCGTTACAGATTCGGACAGCAAACACTCTTCCTCGTCTTCATCACAGGTTCTGTCAGACTTACCCGTCAAGCAAACAATCATGGTACTCTGTCGTCTGTAAGAAAGGTAAAAATGCAAAATAGAAAAGGATCGTGTAAGAATTAAAATTGAACAAAGAGGAATTGGTTATGTGGGCGAAATTAGTGCAGTGGTAAAGTGTCAGCGTCTTGTACCGAGGCTCCCTGGTTTGATTCCCCTAAGACCAGAAGAAAATAGCTGGGACCAACCCACAAATCCGAGCGAGTACTGGTTTAGTATCCAGGAAGCAGTCATTGTGAGTGAATAAAATAAGCTTCAAGCTTCCTTCAAAATCAATGTAAAATAAGAATTTAAACTAAGAGGATTATATTCTCAAGAAGATAAAACAAAACAATGTACAAATTCCAACATGTGTAACATGCATTACAACTGTACAAATTACACCGTTATATTACTTACTCTATAACGGTACAAGGATTGCGCCCGATCCTGACCTCCACATGGGTACCGGCATCCAGATCTTGTCCCCTTATCTGTAACCGTGTGCCCCCAGACAGAGGACCTTTACTGGGTATAATTTCAGTCAGAATGGGATCCTGTAAACACAATCATAGGGGGACATTTACCAAAAGAGTTGTATATTTACCCTTATAGTGCTGGAACCAACGTCATGTTTCTTGTATAATTGGTGTATAATAAAATTTTGAAATGTCTTCTGCAAACTCTTTTTGTTTGGGACAGTCGAAAATTTGGTGTTTGGTAGAAGATTAATTCAACCGTCATAATAACTTTAGAACAATATAAAAATATACTTTTTCAAGGTTCAACACAATGATTTATTCTTCTTTCCTTAAATATCTCAAAACATGAACATATGACTAAATGTCAATTCTCTCAATTATTCCTCCTTTAATCTAAATATTACCCCTTTTGGAACAAAATGTTACAGGTAATATTTTCTAATAACCAAATTGACAAAATTATTCATAGTAATAAATGATCAATTTGTTAACACTATGAGCAAATTTTTTGTTGAAAAAAAAAAAGCAAGACAACTTATCTTTACAAGTGAATAATGTTAAATAGAGCTACATGTATTTGAATGGTGATCCCATTTGCTTTTCCAAAATCAAAATCATGTTAAATGCTAAGGTTTTGTGAGGTTTACTTACCACATATGTAAAGTTCATTGGGGCAGTTGCTGAGTATTCTCTACCAACATAGACCTGTACATTCACTGGTTTGATGTGGTAGCCAGTCGCAGGGTAGACGCCGGTAATACAAACAATTCTGTAAAAGAAATCATGCAAGTGTTTCAATAATTTCAGGCTGTGTCTTCCTTTCATTTGCTTGTCATGCAAGTTTCATTAAACATATAATGGTTAAATCCTAAGTCATTTTTGCAATATGACCAACATAATCATTTTATGCAACATGCTTCATTATTCAGTGTGAGACATTGGCAGAATGGCTTTTTCTTCAAATCCTTCCATCCATTTCTTTATTGAAAAAAATATTCAGAATTTACCAAAAATAACATTATAATGATTCTCTTTAATGAATTTTGTTCATGCCTTGTATCTGTCAAATACCATTTGAGTTTAAAACAAGTTATATTGCCTTTTGATTTATTTTCTATAAAGATCAAGGTTATAGCTTAGGACTTTTTATGTATTAACCGACTTTTTACATATTAGTTGACAGCTTCTCTAGGGTATTTGGGAATACCGAAAACAAGATTTTACCGAAAACAACCGAAAACAAGATTTTCAACCGAAAACAAGATTTTGTGAACAAACGCTTATACTTATTAACTGTTATTCATTATTTCTCATTATAAAGATGAAAAATGTATTATTTGATAAAAAAAAATCAGAAAATAATTTTGTGTTATTAAAGTTAAATTCAGCTTATTGTATTTTTTTCAATTCAACCCAGAAAATCTCTAGAGTTCAGTTTCTGTGGACCCAATTCTGATATTTTGAACATTCAATACTTTCCAGATTATGACAATCTAAACCACAATCAGAGCATGGAAATGCCATGGTTAATACAACTAGATTGGAAGTAACTTCCATTTTGTCTCGCTTAGATATAGTTCTATAACAATACAAAAAATAAGCAACGAAAATTAAGTCACAAACTGTGAACTCCCAAAAGGAATATTAAAAAGATGATTCCGACTTAATTTTCATTAATCATTGTTTATCTTAAAAGAATGTTTCCATTAATTTGATTAAAAAGTGGTAATTATAACCATCACGTGTACCTTGGTAAACACGTGCACACCATTATCACATTTGCCGATAGATGACGTGTCGGCAATTATATTAGTTGATAAAAAATGCTTAATTTAATGGCAAAAGAAAATAACTTTACATTTTTTGAGAATTTTCTTTATCTTTTTTAATATTTGCTAAAACGTTGTTTCAATGATTCTATGCATTATTCTATGTCATTTCTCGGACATGTTGTCAATCAAGCATTGGTATCTAAATTTAACAAACTGAAGCATATCATTGTATTGTATCACGTGACTTCCGGTTATGGCAGACATGAAAATTTCAGCTGATGACAACAAATGGACATTTAATTTAATAGCTAGTTTTTAGTGTCGCCTATGGACTTATTTCATACGGGATTCAGATTCTTCCTTTTGTGTCAAAGTGTGATTACTGTTCATAAAGTGTTGTGCGTTTGATCACAATTGAATACGTTGTTGGATTCCTTTGTTTTTCAAATGGGCGGGAAATCAGGTAACAAGAAAAGGAAAAAGTCACAAACTTCGCCTGACTCAGTGAGTAACAGTAACAATCCCATGTTGAAGCGCCCATCACGTACGGCTGACCCTAACAGTAATTCACCACCCTGTAACAACCTAAAGCAGAAGACGGTCAGTCAAAACATGGGATCTAGTCAACAAACCCAGAATATATCTACGCCGACACAATCATCACAAAGCCTCGTACCACATATACCACCATACCCGTCGTATCCCGGATCGGTTGGCGGTTACTTTCCATACCCGCCGTCGCCTTTCCCTCAACTGTGCGTCCCATCACCACCAGATCATAACACATTTCAACAAACAGTGCTGGAGAAGCTCGAAAGCATCGGTAAACAACTATCGTCCGTGGCACAGAAAGTAACCGCTATCGACAAAAGAGTTACATCCCTTGAGCACACGGCATCCGAAAATGCAACAAAACTCGGTGATCTCGAAAGAAGTCGAATGCATGACTCACAAGTATGTGATGAACTTATGAAGAAACAGACCTCAATCGATAGTACTCTCAAACACTACAACACCCAAGTATCCGATTTGTCGAATTCCTTCGAATTGCTGAAGCGTGAGAATGCAGCCTTATCAGACATGGTTGTTGATCTACAAGAACGTTCAATGCGCGACAACTTACTTTTCTTCGGTATCGATGAATGTACAACGCCCGACGACAGACGAAGTGAAAACTGCATCACCAAGATCCACAACTTCTGCGAATCGAATCTTTCCATCCCTAATGCCAAGGACATCAAAATTGAGCGTGCCCACAGAATAGGCCGTTACAACCAGGATAAAGCGCGACCCATTGTAGTAAAGTTCCGCTTTTATCAAGACAAAGTGTTGGTCAAAAAGGACTCCTACGATAAACTCAGAAACTCTCCATTTCGTCTAAGTGACCAGTACCCACAGGCTGTCCGGGACAAACGAAACATACTTAGGCCCTACTACGACAGAGCAAGACAGACAGGCAAAAACCCAATCATGTCATTTGATAAATTGATTATTAATGGGAAATCTTACACTGTTGATACTATTTCAAAATACGATGAGAGGGCATAGGGTTTATACCCAGAACAGTTAACCTGTCTTCTATGGAATGTTCAGGGTATCTCCTCAAAATTGAACGATCCAGATTTTCTTTCTTTTATCACTAAATATGATGTTATTATCTTCACAGAGTCTTGGACTTATAAAACAAGTCCGACCTCATTACAAGGGTATACATGTATAAATTGCCTGCACCCAAAATACAATACTAGAGCTAAGAGAAATAGCGGCAGTATTCTTGTTTATTACAAACAAGAATACAGTCGATATTTATCTGTAGCAAAAGTAGATTTCAAAGGTTTAATTTGGATTAAATTCTCGCAAGGTTTTCTTGATTCTGCAAAGGATGTTTACTTCTGTATATGTTATATCCCTCCAGAGGATTCAACTTTATATAACAATGTAAACTCAGAACTTTTTCAGTTTGACTTCTATGAATACCTATCAAATGAAGTAAGGGTTTATTCTGAATACGGCCACATGTTTTACTTGGTGATTTTAATGCCCGCATGGGAAACCAGTGTGACTATATCAAAGACCTGAATCTTGACCGTTATATTGATCTCCCGTGCGGCTCTATAAACAGTAATACTTTACCTGTACGTAAGAATCATGATACTTCTGTTAATTCATACAGACTCAGGCTTTTAGACATATGTAAGGAGAATGAATGCTGTATTTTGAACGGCCGTTTAGAGGAAGGTAAATGCACGTATCATTCTCATTACAACAGCAAACCAATTTCAAGTACAGTAGATTATTTGATAGTTGATCGTGATTGTATACCTTTAGTAAAAGATATGTCAGTACTAGATTTGACGGAATTCTCCGATCACTGTCCTTTGTCATTTTCTGTTAATTGTTTAAAACCTTTTGTGAACAGTGAAAAATCTATTTCATTTGATAAAATCAAATGGGACAGCTCAGATTTGACCCATTTTAATGAAACATTGCATAATAATACTAAAAACTTTGACAATTTATCCGTCGACTTGAGGTCAGGTGCATTAGCTACAAACGAATATGTTTCAAAGTTAACAAACCTTATTTATGATATTTCCTTTCGTTCTTTCGGGAGAAATGTTACTATTCGTACCTCAAATAAGAAAACTTATACAAACAATAGCACTTGGTTTGATAACAATTGTAAGAAGGCCAAACGCCTTTTCTTTAAGGCAAAGCGGCACTTTGCACAAGAAAACAGCGAAACGAGCAAACTTGCCTTTTTGCAATCTCGAACGCATTATTGTAAAACAAAGAGGTTGGCAAAAAGTAAATTCTTTTTCAAGGAGAAATGTAAACTTTCATCTCTAAGTAAAAATTCCCCTCGTCAATTCTGGTCTTATATTAAAAAATTCAATAAAAAGAATCATGTGTCAAATGACGTAGCTTTGACCGACTTTGTTGAACAATTTCGTGCGTCTAACACGTGCGAATCTGATTCCACCCACGAAGAACACCATATAAATGTATCCGAACCACGTGATGACCCATTTAGTATTGATGAGTTAGACTGTCCCTTTACTATCGAGGAAATTAAAAGAACCATTTTGTCACTTAAAAGAGGCAAAAGTGCCGATATAGAAAATATTTGCACCAGATTTTTTTTTATTGATTCCATCGATTTTATTTCACCTTATTTACTTACCCTTTTTAATAACATTTTTGATTCCGGGAAATATCCAGATTCATGGGCTAAAGGGTCAATCACTCCTATTTATAAAAAGGGTGACCCTTCTGAACCGTCTAACTACAGACCTATTACCATCGTAAATACACTGTCAAAAATATTTTCATTAGCCCTTAGGAATAGGATGAATAAGTGGAGCGAGAATGAATCAATTTTAAATGATGTTCAGTTTGGTTTTCGGGATGGTTGTTCAACTACCGATGCTATATTTATTTTACATTCAATTATACAAAAAGTATTGAGCAAAAACCTTAAACTTTGGTGTGTTTTCATTGATTTTGAGCGGGCTTTTGATACCGTTAATCGTAATGCACTATGGCACAAGTTACTTGATTCAGGTGTTAGTTGTAAAATGATCTCCATGCTTAAGGCAATCTATTCAAATGTGAAAGCTTGCATCAAACACAATATGCAGATCTCCGATTTTTTTGACATATCGATTGGACTTAAACAGGGAGAGCCTTTATCACCTTTGTTATTTATATTTTTTATCAATGACATTGTTAATCACATTAATCTAGATCAGCTCGATGAGAATGACCTTAATACACTTTCAATCTATCTTCTTCTTTTTGCCGATGACATTGTATTATTTACAACAAATCCAGTGACACTTCAACAACAGTTAAACAATATCCAGAGGTACTCAGTCAAATGGGGTCTTAAAATAAACAAGGCTAAAACTAAAGTTTGTGTATTTCGAAAAGGTCATTAACCAGTCAGAGATCAAATAATTATAGAAAATGATATCATTGAAGTTGTTGATAACTTTGTTTATCTGGGGCTGAAATTTAGCTATAATGGTAATCTTAATCTAGCGGTTAAATGCCTCCAAGACCAGGCCCTTAGGGCATATCATAATTTATTAGGGATTTTTGACAAGCTTAAGTTAGATTTAAAATGTAAGTTATCTCTCTTTGATTCAATGGTTCTCCCTATCCTCTTATATGGATCTGAGATCTGAGGTGTGTATAACGTTAAATTCATTGAAAAACTTCATATACGGTTTTGTAAGTCTTTATTGGGTGTAAGCAAACAAACGCCAAACTATGCTGTATATGGTGAACTTGGTCGCCTACCAATGTACATCCTTGCAAAACAGAGAGCTATATAATTCTTTATCAAGATATTAGATTCCCCTGGTTCTTTGATACAATTTTCTTATTTTGATCAACTTAATAATATTTCGAACTCATGCTGGTCTAACAAAATGAAAAGCATTGTTGAACATTTGGGTTTTGGCTATTTAACTCAAGGTGTTCAAAGTAACATCCCTCATTTCAGCGCTTTGAAATCAAGACTTTGTGACCAATTCATGCAAGATTGGTCTAGCTACATCAATAACTCATCAAAACTATCATATTATTGTAATTTTAAAGAAGAATTCAAATTTGAAAATTATTTAACCTCAATACAAAATGATCACCTAAGAAAACATTTGAGCTCACACCCACTTGAAATTGAAACTGGAAGAAAAAATGGTATTGATAGAAACAATCGCCTGTGTAAACTATGTAGCATGAAAGTAGTCGAGTCTGAATTTCATTTCATATTATGTTGCCCAAGATATAGATTTTTACGTGAAAAATACATGATTAATTTACCACACCCAACTGTTAATAAGTTTTATAGTCTCATGTCTTCCTCGAATCATTGTAAATTACTAAAATTGTCAAAATATATTAAGGAAGCTATGGATGTTAGAAAACATATATTGGAAATGATGTTAAATTGATTTTGACTACATTTAATTGTACTTGCCAGTTATAAATACCCATGGTTTTATGACTGTTCTGTTGTTAAATTCCTTTTTTGTGTTGTATTATATCTTTTCTGTAATTTCATGTCTTTGCCATGTTTGAATTGTAAATGGCTAAAGGCAAACTTTTTTTGACGTTGCTAATAAAATGTATGTATGTATGTATGTATTAATAAGTATTTTACAACATGTGTGATAACAGATGCATTTATTAAAAAAAATCTGCATGTCAGTAAGAAATTGTTTTCGAAAATATCGTTTGTGATTGAAAATCCAACTGTGTATGATTTAATTAAGATAATTATTAAGTTTGATAAAACGATTATTAGATAAAAAGACTGTCTCGAATTTGTCAGATAATACATATTTGTGTTTTATAAAAAGAAGGATAAATTTCAAACCATACGTATATCTGACTGTCTATGATCGTTTGATTTCGTGTAAATCGAAAATACAAAAAGCTGAACTTAACTTTAACAACACAAAATTATTTTCTGAAATTTTGCCAAATAATACATTTTTCATCTTTATAATGAGAAATAATGAATAACAGTTTATATGTATAACCATTTGTCCACAGAATCTTGTTTTCAGTTGAAAAATCTTGTTTTCGGTAAAAATCTTGTTTTCGGTATTCCCAAATACCGCTTCTCTAGGTGACAGCAACACAATACAACCGACTTGTGTGCTATCCTGCATTCAAGAAGTAAAGTGATCTTCTTTTTACATAATCAAGTTATGTTAAAATCAACGATACAACACTTTGTATGACATCCAATCAACTTACTTCAGTGGAAGCTCACATTTGTCCTCTTGTGGGTTACATGTTACCCCACCCACTTGGATATTGCCATTGATGTCCTTAAAGTTGATACCAAGGTTCACTCCGATAATAGTCAGACTTGTGCCCCCTTTCGTTGGTCCTTTTAGAGGTGTGATCTGAAAGATCGTCAATTACAGTAATATTCTAGTCATTCAAACTTAAAGCATCATCAAATAACCATTTTAAATTCATTACAAAATACAAATCATCAGAGTTAATTGTTATCAGAAACAGTTTGTTTCTGCAGGAATCTTACAGGAATGCACCCATCAGTGTCAGTCCAATTGACAAAACTAATTGGAGATTGGGTATCAGAACATCTAGCCGCCTCCTGCCCACCTCAGTGACAAATAAAATCAGGACTAAGTAAATAAGTAAGACAATGTACATACGGAGGTAATCCTGACATCTGAACAGATGCCATCTCTGGGCAGCCAGTTTTTCTGACACTGTCCTGCTATGGTACAGGTGTCGTCCCCACACCAGCCACATTGTAACGCCTTGTCCAGATATAGACATTCACCACATGTAGTCGCCATGGCCTCACACTTGTACATGATCACTGAAAGTTGAAGAAAGGAGAATTCAATGGAAATGACCTTTGCCAGTTTGTCTGAACAAGTTGTTGGTTACACTGTTGTAAAACTGATATTAGTATTAATTAAATGTTTACCCAATCATCCATGTTAAATAATTGAACAGATCAAAATTTAAAGTACGACCTTTTTAAGATGTTAGCTATAAGGAGTAAATCTATCATGTTGATGAAAGGATACATTGTGATAATACTGGAAATGTCTATGTAAGTACATGTATTTAAACCTTACTTAAAAACAAAAGAAAGTCACCAATAAACCCTTTTTATCGCACAAATCATAAATAGGAATACCACCACCAACAATGTAGTACACTTTTCAATCACAGAGTAGAACCACAAAAATGATTTTCAACTTTTTCAAAATAATATCTTCCCTCTTATCATAAATTCACTATTGTGCATGCAAGTTTGACATGAAAGCATAAGGGGTCCAAAGGACATGTCAATTTTTCGCCAGAACACCTCAGAATGAAAATTAAAAACATTTTAAACAAAGAAATCATTGTCAAACATCTGACAACTAAATGCACATAGACATTGCTTTTATTGGCTCCTTTTCAGGGTTTCATTGCGAGACATGTAGTAAGTTCTGCGAAAAATTGGCAGCAGACTATATCTAAATCATAAGTCAAATTCACATTCCTAAACACAACAAATCTCTGATTCCATGGGATGTATTAAAAAGTGAGAGTTCATTTTCATAAATATGGTGTAGATAGGTAGAGAAATAATTATCAAGAATCAAACCAACCAGCCCAAGACACTTCAATGATTTTGCAACACTTACCTAACGCCTCTAGATAACACATTAATACAAACAGGGTCAGGTCAATTAATTGCTTTTTATGAACCATATACAACCATAAAATCCATCCCATTCACAAGTTTCCTCACTCAAAAAGGCAAGAGCTCTGAAATATCCTGCCAAAGGAGACTCAAACAAAACCAGCGATGAGGGTCGAGTCTGTACACTTAGTCAAAATGATTCCTAACCCAAATTATTTCATTCATACTTTTTTGTCACCTGCTGTTGCTTTCAATATCGACCAGTCACAAATTTAACTTTGAGAGAAATTGGTTGACCCTTTATCAAATTCTCACCTCTCCGAAATTGAAAGAGTTTGCAGACAACATTTCAAATAGTGATGAAATTGAAAAAAAGCTTCTGATAGGGCAGAAAACATTGTGAGAAAAGGAGAAATTTCTCATTAAGAGCAATTACTTCTTTATCAACAATGTTTTCAGTCATCTGCAACAAGCTGGTCAAATGTTACTGTTTGGTAATGGGTTAATGGATGACAACATGGTATCTCCTTGAACAAACAAGTTATATTTTTAAAGATTGGGTGTGACGATTTCTTGCAGGAACATTAAGGATTAAAGACTTTTATCTAAAAAATGGGACACCCAGTAAGATACAAAACAGCAACATATACATTGAATAAATATTTAATTCAGACTCACACATAGTCTGCTTCAGTAGCATTCTGTTAAAACACTTTAACACAAAGTGCTGTATGGTTCATTCAATATTTATAGGGACAGCTTTCACAACCATATCAAAGTAAGTAAGAAATATGTGAACAAGACCATTTATGTAAGACCACATGGGATTTAGTATAAGAAGTTAAAACAAAAGGAAATAAGAAATATGTGGAGAAAACCATTTGTGTGTGGTGACATGGGATATATTACAAGAAGTAAAACACCATACATTTAAACTCATTAAATTACATCAAATATAAACTTAACTGTTCTTGTCTGCTGCTGCTTTCACTTACTAATTCATATTAAGGAATTGATTTAATTATCATTACCATTAAAAGTCTATGTACCCATAAAGCAGGACTTTCTAGGAGCATTGGGCTAACTCTTTACCACCTGTAGACATTCTTTTAACTTGAAGAAGAGGACTTTAGAAAAGCCTTGTGAAAAACCTTTGAATTCTACTGTTAAGATATGAGAATAGATTGAAAAAGCATTGTGGTAAAAGGAGAAATTGCATTGTGACAAGCAATTCTACCTTTTGTCACAATGCATTTTGAAAGTCGTTTGCAAGTCACAAAAATGTGGCGTTAGGTGGTCATGAGTTAAAGGTGAAATTGCTCATGACAAACACATTCAATTTTTGGAACAAAATTTGTTGAAGTATGCTACAGAGCTACAGAGCAAAAATGCCTCCCAGCTGCTTTAACTTTGATGACAACAATTACTAAATGTCTTTCTTTTTATGTTTTTTTTTCCAATTGTGTTTACATGTCTTAAAAACAACATTTCTGTAAACTTATCAGCCTATGGAGCAAATTAAAAGAAATGTTCACTGCTGCAAAACGATATCAAAAATGGATTACCTTGAATATTTTCTGGGTTGTCCAAGGGTTGATTTTTAGCGTATACACTAAAAGGAACATTCATTTCGCCAACATTCTCTCGGTATGAAAACTGAAATAAACAAAATCATAATCATGTCATTCTTGAGTGATAGTTTGTTAACAATTGTATTTCAAGAGAAACAGGTTACATCACAAAAATAGAAAGAATAGTCCACTTATCATAAAATAAAGCAAAATTTTAAATACATCAAGACGGAAAAAAACCATTTGATTTATTCGAACCAGTAATGTGAAATATTTCATGGAGAACTTCAACATACATGTACAAGTAACATTTTCATTTTTTAAAAAGCATTCCAAAATGATAGACATTTTGTAAATGGAAATAGATATTTCAATCATTTTACATATTATGCTATGGGTGTTGTAATCGTGCATTTTAATTTATGCATAAACAAGTAACATTATTTGCCAATTAAGGATCAGGTGTTAATTGTGAAACAAACAATTCTTTTAAATGAAAAAGAAAAAGGAGTCTTATGGACACACTCTTTTAACATGAATGTAATTTTATGATTAGAATTGGTCAACTAAATCAAAAACCATGTTGTCACCCTGTTATTGTTTTAACCCTTTCCCAAACAATAACGACATTTGACCACTTTGTTGCAGACGACTTTAGAAAACATTGCGGGAAAAGGAGAAATTGCTCGTAACGAGCAATTTCTCCTTTTCCCACAATGTTTTCTGCCCTATCAGAAGATTATTTTCCAATTTCATCACATTTTGAAATGTCGTCTGCAAAGTCTTTCAATTTGGGACAGTCGAAAACTTGTTGTTTGGGAAAGGGTTAAAGATTGCCCTTTACTTCCACTTATCAGGAACTGCGGAGATATGGGTTTCATCAAATGATAACAAAACCACAAGTCACCATCCCAATAGGCACTCATAGGTTTTTTGACAATTTTCTACATATGTCTATAGAAACATCTGTAACAAACGAACAAAATGCTCCTAATGAGTCACAAAAGTTATTACCTAATATCATGAATAAAAAGCATATGTTTCCTGCAATTTGTGTTGTTATTTTATTTCAAATTGGACTAGTCACAATTTCCCATACAGGATAAATTTGTTAAAAGTACACAGGCAGTAAAGTTAACTTACCCTGACAGGATCACAAGTCACTTCGGTGGAACTGCCATTCGTATTGAAGCTCTTGGTCTGTTTCTTTGTGGCTGGGTTCATGATGAAGAAGCATTCAATCGGAGTCTGGAAGGAGCGAAGGTTGACCACTTTCACCTGAATTTCCTTCGTCATACCGGACGGAACAAAGATCTTCCCTTCATCAGTGAAACCCTCAAGTTCGATCCTAGGACACTCATTTGGACCTTCTGGTGTTTTGTTGGACTAAAAGAAGAAGAATCCAAATTTCTAATGCAACAATCAACCATCAATATCTTACTAATTAATAAGTATCCATGTCTGTGCAATTATAACACACAAGATAAGCAACAAACCATTTCTCTTTTTGTGACCCTCAGAATTTCGGAATTGTGCCATTTTTACTGTCATGTCCATTGATGCTTTCCATTTAACCCATTACCAAACAATAACAACATTTGACCATTTTGTTGCAGACGACTCTGAAAAACAATTTGGGAAACATTTCTTAATGAGCAATTTCTCCTCTTCCCATTTTTTTTTCTGCCCTATAAGAAGATTGTTTTTCAATCTCATCACATTTTGAAATGTCGTTTGCAAACTCTTTCAAATTTGGACAGTAAAAAAAATTGGCATTTGGTAAAAGGTTAACCTCTCCAAAAAAACTTCCTCAGCATTTTTCCCATGGGGTTTGTTACGAGATACAAGGTATTTCTTCATTTGTCACAACATTCCTGTACTATATCACAAAGCACGTTGCCGTCTAGTGTTGCTTTCATATTGGACAAGTAACAAAACACAACACAAATTCATATATGTTGACTTGTTAGCTGGTCCAAAATCAAAAGCAGACGACAAAATATATTAAATAAAAAATGATTTTTCTTAGCTGCTAGGATAATACAATGCATCACTTACTTTACTTTATCTTTAATGTGATGACAGACTAATAATGGCGGAGAAATAGCTCAAACTTAACTTTATATAATAGCTGGTCAAGCCAGGTAAATCCATTGACATTCGTTAAGTCAGTTGGAAGACTGCTTTTCATGAAAATCCCAAATGCTGCCATTAGACTTTCTTTAACCCATTACCAAACAATAACGGAATTTGACCAGTTTGTTGCAGGCGACTCTGGAAAACATTGTGGGAAAAGGAGAAATTGAGCTTAATGAGCAATTTCTCCATTTCCCAAAATGTTTTCTGCCCTATCAGAGGATTATTTTTCACTTTCATCACATTTTGAAGTGTAGTCTGCAACCTCTTTCAATTTGGGACAGACGAAAATTTTGGCGTTTGATAAAGGGTTAACATGGCATATGGTAATGTGTACCATTATGGCTAAAGGATGAATTGCTGATCATGGGTAATTTATTCTTTAGTCACATTGGTTTCTAAACTCATCTGAAGCAGATATAGGGAAATTTAGAGTAAGTTGATGAGGAACTTTGTTTAATCTCACATTTTTTCCATGGACGAGTTCATTCTTGGTGCAACTCTCGCTGGTGTTATAGCGACACAGATGGTTGTTGATACACCAGGTACAGGGGAAATCCGTCAGGCTACACTCTGTGCATCTGAAAGTACAAACAAACACCATCATCAAATATATCCGGTTACCTCTAAACATGCAGAAATAATCCCTCCTTCTGTTTCTCTGCAAGTGTTTTTATAACCTTTCTCTGTACATAAGATCTTAAATACCATCGAGTTCTCAGAATAGAAATCATGCAACATGTTGAAAAACTGAACATATCAATATTAGCATTTACTCATTGTGGAGAATCTGCATGAAAAAATATTGGGGGAAGAAAACACAACAACAACAAAAATACACTTGTGGCAAGAAATTATTCCTTGTGCAATAAATTTCTACCAAATATCACACAGAAAATATCATTATATCATACTTCTTTGTTATTACCCTAAGAATCTAGAGATTCAGTCTCCCACAAAGAGCACACCGAGGGTTCAATGCAAGACTATAGTAAGTGCTTCATAAACATGAAGCACTTACGCTAGTATTGCACTGAACCCTTGATACAGGTTAAACCAAACTTGCAATCCACTTGCATCAAAGTAACCGTAGTATTTCCCATTACAGGAAACCTTATAAACAATTAACCTCTTCCTTTAACCCGTTACCAAACATTAATGACATTTAACCACTTTGTTGCAGACAACTCTTGTCATCATTGTGGGAAAAGGAGAAATTGCTCATAACAAGCAATTTCTCCTTTTCCCACCATATTTTCTGCCCCTTCAGTAGATTATTATTTAATTTCATCACATTTTGATATGTTGTCTGCAAACTCTTTCAATTTGGAACAGTCGAAAATTTGGTGTTTGGTAAAGGATTAAAAAAGAAATCTATTACATCCTTAAAGCAGATGAAACTGGAGATCGTAGTGACAAAAAGATAAACTTAGAATTCATTAAAGATGAGCAAATTCTCCTTTGGTAACTCTGCTTTAATTTTCTTTTTTAACCAATTACCTAACGTCAAATTTTGGACAGTCCTAAATTCAAAGAGTTTGCAGATGACATTTCAAAATGTGATGAAAATTGGAAAATAATCTTCTGATAGGGCAGAAAACATTGTGGGAAAAGGAAAAAATTGCTCATTAAGAGCAATTTCTCCTTTTCCCACAATGTTTTGCAGAGTTAATTGCAACAAACTGGTCAAATGTCGTTATTGTTTGGTAATGGGTTTACAAAACTATCCACTTGCATCAAAGTAACCATAGTATTTCCTATAACAGGAAACCGTGAAAACAATCAACCCCTTCTCTCAAAAAGAAATCTAAAATGTCCTTATAGCAGATGAAACTGGAAATCATAGTGACAAAAAGATACAATGAGAATTCATTAATGATGAGCAAATTCTCCTTTTGTAACCATGATTTAGTTTTCTTTTCAAGTCAGATACACAAGTTATTGTGGTATACCGGTACTTTTTCACTTTTAAGGTTGTCTGTAGTAACTGACTTGAAACCAGTGGAAGGATGAATGAATTTCATCTTTAATACTCCATTAAAAACACATGCAGGTAAGTATTTAAGAAACCACAGAGAGAAAATAAGAAATTGTTCCTAATGAAGAACTTATTTTTTGTTATATATCAAAATATCTAAAAGAAAATACATTTTGGTCATATTTTTTGTCGTCTACTGTTGCTTTCAATTTTGACTGGTCATGGAATATCCACTAGGGGGAGCTGGTTAACCCATTACCAAACAATAATGACATTTGATCAGTTTGTTGCAGACGATTCTGGAAAAGGTTGTGGGAAAAGGAGAAATTGCTCATAATGAGCAATTTCTCCTTTTCCCACAATGTTTTCTGCCCTATCAGAAGTCTATTTTCCCAAGTTCATCACATTTTGAAATGTCGTCTGCAAAGTCTTTCAATTTGGGAAAGTTGAAACTTTGGCATTTGGTAAAGGGTTAACATGCCATGCCTTATCCTTTCCTGTTTCAATGGACTGGTGAGGGTAAAAAAAGTTGTTTTGTTCACTCCATTATTATCAGATTTCTATTCCCCCCTACTTCCCTTCCATCTGTATTGTCATCATTGATTGGCAATGCTTGATAGTGTCTCACTTCAGCTGGTTCAATTCCATGTCATCCCTTTCTCACCCTTAACCCTTTACCAAACAGTAACAGCATTTGACCAGTTTGTTGTAGACGACTCTGGAAAACAGTGCGGGCAAAGGAGAAATTGCTCATAATGAGCAATTTTTCTTTTTCCCACCATATTTTTCTGCTCTATAAGAGGATTATCTTCCAATTTCATCACATTTGTAATCTCAATTTAGGACAGTCGAAAATTTGGCATTCGGTAAAGGGTTAACTGCTCCACCCTCCTTCCCCTCCCAAACAAACTTAGTGACAAAATAACTTGAATAGTATTCTGCCAACAGAATAAAGGGTTCAGTGCAAGACTAGTGCAAGTCTTTCAAAAATTGAACAGTCTTACACCAAACCATCCAGTTATTTTTTTACCTGTGAAATGAACTAAGCTTTCAAATTTGAATAAGGAAGCTTGAGCCCTTCCCTTAATCCTCAGAATGCTGTGAAATTTTCTTAATGTAGAATTTTATGTCCTCTTCTTTCTAATACATTAATTATCTGCTTAATTTCAATGAAGAAAGATACTAAGTGTAGCAAACAGGTTAGATCACAGGCCATCCCCCAATTTACTTGGTGGCTGGTCTGGACCCAACCTAATTGCATAAGCTTGAAGTCGGTTCTAGCACTGTAGGGGTTAAATAGTTCATTTCCGATGGGTTAAATAGTTCATTTCCGATCATCCAACATTTCAAAAATTGTATTTTTAATCCTTTACTCAATAAAACGACGCTTTGAAACACTTATTGTAAAAGACTTTAGAAACCATCACCATTATAAGAAAAATTGCAATCTCTCCTTTAGTGATGATGGTATCTATGTTAAATGAAATAACTAGATGAACAGTAAATGATCTATGACTTTTCAAAGCTTACTAGAGAGACAGGGTAACCATGCTGATAATAAAGGGAGAACAAGTCTAAAACACTAAGAGCTTGGCAACACATTGAAAACCTGTCTGATTTTAGATTGCATATGTCACCTTACATTAACCTGCCATTGGCCAACAATTGAATAAATAGTGAGCCATTATCCTCAATTAATGCATGGAGAGAGATGGAGCATCCTGATTGACTACCTGCTTACAAAAACACAAAAGTGTTAAACCCTTAGAATTGATTTTGGTGTCGCCTGCATTCCCAAACCTTAAATATCTGTTAAATTTTGATGAGGAAGATACCCAGAGTTGCAAACAGGTTAGATCACAGGCCAACCGCCAATTTTTGGCGGCTGACCTGGATCCAACCTGGTTGCATAAACATGAAGTCTGTTCTAGCACTATAAGGGTTAAAGCATGGCACCACATAGGAAAATGTCCCCTCCCTCGCACCCTATCAGTAATAGAAAGAAAATACAGGAAAAGAACAAAAATGCACCTACAGCCAATGAGTAGTGAAATCACAATGACAAAGCGATAGATTCCTTGAAAAGAACTTTATTGTATTTCCCCTTTTTAAGGTTTTCTATGTAAAATCATTGAAAGAGATGTTCTTTAATTATTCACTACTTTTTGTCCGCTGTCACTTTTAGTTTGGACTAAGATTCTCTACGAGAATTGGTAAAATCTCTCTAAGTAGATACTATACTATCCTTACTTCCTTCTATTAGGTAGACTTTTGACAACACATGAAGTCTTTCATGATGTAAAGTTTTCTTTTTATCAAAATCTTTTTTTTGTATTAAAAAGTGAAATCTATATTATGTCTGCTTAGGATACAATTTTGAAATGAGTATGATGAAGACTCTTATATGATCTCTTCTTTTACCCGATAGGGTGTTTATGACTGATAAAAAAAAAAGAATACTTCAAGGACTCAGTGCAAGACTAAAGTAAGTCATTCACATTCACGGAGCAGTTACTGCATAATTGCACATAACTTAAAGAGTAGTTACTGAATAATTGCACATAACTTAAAGAGTAGTTACTGAATAATTGCACATAACTTAAAGAGTAGTTACTGAATAATTGCACATAACTTAAAGAGTAGTTACTGAATAATTGCACATAACCAAAGAGTAGTTACTGCATAATTGCACATAACTTAAAGAGTAGTTACTGAATAATTGCACATAACTTAAAGAGTAGTTACTGAATAATTGCACATAACTTAAAGAGTAGTTACTGAATAATTGCACATAACTTAAAGAGTAGTTACTGAATAATTGCACATGACTTAAAGAGTAGTTACTGAATAATTGCACATAACTTAAAGAGTAGTAACTGAATAATTGCACATAACTTAAAGAGTAGTTACTGAATAATTGCACATAACTCAAAGAGTAGTTACTGAATAATTGAACATAACCAAAGAGTAGTTACTGAATAATTGAACATAACCCAAGAGTAGTTATTGTATAATTGCACATAACTTAAAGAGTAGTAACTGCATAATTGCACAAAAGCCAAGAGTAGTTACTGAATAATTGCACATAACCCAAGAGTAGTTATTGTATAATTGCACATAACCCAAGAGCAGTTATTGCATAATAGCACATAACCCAAGAGCAGTAACTGCATAATTGCACATAACCCAAGAGCAGTTACTGCATAATTGCACAAAACCCTAAATTATGGGTAGAAACCACTGTGACAGAGGAGAAATTTCACAATTTCAAATTAATTAATTCTCCTGTTTATGTTATTTTCACTGAATCTTTCCTTAATTATGAGAATTAATTTCATATTATTTGTTGCAATTTATTTGAGATAAAAAAATGTAAATAACTGTTATACATAACAGATCCTAACTAAGGTAATACATCACATTCTTCTCTGCATGTCTTAAATTGAATGTTTCACAAAGTGTTTACTCACAAATGGGAGAGTCAATAGCTGTTATAATACAAAACATATTCTAAACTTATCTGTCTTCAAACTAAGCTCAAGAATATATTACATTTCATCTTTGCTTTCACGTGTTACATTAATTTCTCAGAAAGCTTTAATTCACCATGTTCCATGGCAATCTGTAGCATTAATCAGCAAAACACCAACATTTTCCAATTATACTTGGGCAGTTATCAAAATATAAATCAAGCTGTATCTTTTCATCCAGAGATTTAACCATTGTACCATTTATATATTTGAATTAACCCACTGCAGAGTGAAAAATAAATTTTCTAAAGCTAAAATTGCCTGTAAAATGTAAATCCTACTTCAAGTACAATGGTTCATAGTCCTAGTAACCCCTCACTACATAGTTCATTGACTTAACCGATTACCAAACAGTATTGACAATTAACCACTTTATTGCAGACAACTCTGGAAAAAAAAATTGGAAAAAGGAGAAATTGCTCGTAAATTCTGCCCTATCAGAAGTTTTTTCCCCAATTTCATCACATTTTGGAATGTCATCTGCAAACCCATTCAAGTTGGAACAGTGGTAAATTTGGCGTTTGGTAAAGGGTTAAGTGTCAGCTGCTGCAGACTTACACAATTTTGAAAAATACAAACCGACAGAACAATAAATTGCTCTAGATAAAACACCTTTTGTAACAATGATTTCTTAGGAATGTATTAAAGACAAATCATTTTTCATCCTTTGTAAAGTTAATCAACATTCAGCATCTTTAAAATGTAGATGTTGGAAATTGTCATTTATTTACTGATGAGGAATGTTTAAATCATCATTTTTTTTTTTTTTTTCACACAACACATTCTGTGAGATAGTCCCTTTAAAACTTATAACTATGCATTGGAGGATTGGGTAAAAAAGAAATTGGCACCTATTAAAACCTTACACTGATCTAGATTTGTGATACATCAAAGTTGTGTGGCAAGTCTATATATAGTATGTGTTTCATGTTTGTGAAGAACTTACAATAGTCTTTAATTGAACCCTAAATGATTCTAAATCAGGGGCACTAACTCTTCACTCAGCAATCTCATTTACAAATATCTATTTCAGAACACTTTTCAATTGTTTGTGGGAAAATAATAAACATTATATTTAAGTAGGGAATACAGTTAAATGGTATTTGAATGTGTGGATCTTGCATATGATACTCACGACATATGGACATCACAGTCGAAGATGGTAAACTGGGTTGAAACAAAGTCTCTATTGCCAATCTGCACAGTTAACTTCATAACGATGTGGTCTGGAAATACAGAAAAGATCATTGTAAAATAACACTAAATGCAATCAAATTCTGCAGCTGTTACAACTTATCAACTTCTTATCAAAACTATCTGCTCCAGGCAACAATTGACATCGTTTTAAAACAATAGGAGAAATTGCATATGACTTCCTTATAAACAATAGGAGAAATTGCATATGACTTCCTTATGAACAATGTCTTTCCAATAAGTAGAACAATTAAGTCTTTGATAAGACGCAATTTCTTTAGTTCTTCATGAGTATTCTTATCAATCTAATATATTTGGTTTCAGGTTTTCTGCTCTAGTCATTCAGAATGGAGAAGTTTGTAAAGAGTAAATATTTTTGTTACAATGATTTCAACAAGTATTCATATCTTTAACTACTAAAAAATATGGGTTTTACCATCTGAAAAAGAGTTTAAAAGGAGTTTAAATCTTGAAAAAATCTTGATGTATCCCCAGCAACTTTCCAACAGCCCTGACAAATAAACTCTCCTTTTTTCCAAAAGTCAAGACCAGGAAAATTCACAAGGCCTCCTTTAATAGTGTCGAAGGATTACAGAATGAAGTCAAGTTGGTTTTATCACCTTCCACAACACCATAGAGAGTGTCAAATCTAGAGACTCAGGACATTTCAATCAATGGGACGCAGACAACAAACACACAATGTAATTTCCTGTCTGTCCCTTTGTGTCTTCTTATCCCTTCCCATCATGTGGGATTCCGCGCCTTGTCTCATCCCTTCCCATCATGTGGGATTCCGCGCCTTGTCTTATCCCTTCTCATCATGTGGGATTCCGCGCCTTGTCTTATCCCTTCCAATCATGTGGGATTCCGCGCCTTGTCTTATCCCTTCCCATCATGTGGGATTCCGCGCCTTGTCTTATCCCTTCCAATCATGTGGGATTCCGCGCCTTGTCTTATCCCTTCCCATCATGTGGGATTCCGCGTCTTGTCTTATCCCTTCCCATCATGTGGGATTCCGCGCCTTGTCTCATCCCTTCCCATCATGTGGGATTCCGTGCCTTGTCTTATCCCTTCCCATCATGTGGGATTCCGCGCCTTGTCTCATCCCTTCTCATCATGTGAAGCCTTTCTTATCCCTTCCAATCATGTGGGATTCCGCGCCTTGTCTTATCCCTTCCCATCATGTGGGATTATCACCTTCCATCAAGTCAAGTCCGCGCCTTGTCTTATCCCTTCCATCATGTGGGAACATCATCATGTGGGAGTCTTACATCATGTGGGATTCAGCGCCTTGTCTTAATCATGTGGGATTAGCGGTCTTACTCAGACAATTCAATCACACACACGCAATTTCCAATTCTGTCCCACACATCATGTGGGATTCTTGTCTCATCCCTTCCCATCATGTGGGATTCCGCGCCTTGTCTCATCCCTTCCCATCATGTGGGATTCCGTGCCTTGTCTTATCCCTTCCCATCATGTGGGATTCCGCGCCTTGTCTTATCCCTTCCCATCATGTGGGATTCCGCGTCTTGTCTTATCCCTTCCCATCATGTGGGATTCCACGCCTTGTCTTATCCCTTCCATCATGTGGGATTCCGCGCCTTGTCTTATCCCTTCCCATCATGTGGGATTCCGCGCCTTGTCTTATCCCTTCCCATCATGTGGGATTCCGCGCCTTGTCTTATCCCTTCCCATCATGTGGGATTCCGCGCCTTGTCTTATCCCTTCCCATCATGTGGGATTCCGCGCCTTGTCTCATCCCTTCCCATCATGTGGGATTTCGCGCCTTTCTTATCCCTTCCCATCATGTGGGATTCCGCGCCTTGTCCAAATTGAAAGCAGTAGCAGAAGACAACCATAAAGAAAGATAAATATAACATTTTGTGATGTTGAGAAGAAACCATTGTGACTGTATGGAGAAATTGCAAGTCACTTGTGATTTCTTCTTTTGTCACAGTGGTTTTGTAAGTCTTCCATTGCAGGTAACAAGCAGTTTCTGCCAATGTAAAAATGTTTCTTTAACCCTCATAGTGCTGGAACTGACTTCATACTTATGCAAACAGGTTAGATCCGGACAAGCTGCCAAGTAAGTTAGCGGCTGGCCTGGATCTAACCTGTTTGCCACTGTGGGTATCTTTCCTCAACAAAATTAAGCAAATATTTATGGGTTCAGAAAGCAGACAACACACAAATCTATTTTTAGAAAATTACCCGGCATTCCAAGGGTTAAAGAATGAATGTGTGTGAATGGGTTAATATCAGGAACGTAATACAAGTTGTCTGGAATGCAATAGCAGGGGCATAGTTCACTTGTAGATTTGTTACATTAAACAAAGGCTTCCATATCTCAAATACCATCTTCATGCATAAAATATTCTACACAAGAACAGCTTGCATAATGTTATGATGTATATATTCACTACTTTCAAAACCTTTCCCTATTTATGGCTGAGCCACTGCCCTAGTCTTTCAACCATTTCTTTAATGCTATATATCAAACAACATTATTTTTGGGACACATACAAGAAAATACATCTGTAAACAGCTGTCATATATTATGTACAATGTTACATATGCACATAGGAATTATGAAAATGTCTTGTTTAAATGTAATTTCATGTTTAGTCTAACCACTAAGTCATGGAGGCCCTTACTGTATTTGGAATAAGACAAACAAGTGCTCTAATTTAGCAATACTTTGTGAAGTGGTATAAACAATACTTGCCTGTATTTTATGAATGGTTTGAATTGCATGTAGTAGTAGGCAACATTCACTTAGCATAACAAATATCCGTTTTCAAAATGAATCGGATAACAAAAATTGCAACAAAAGCTGAGTATGCTCACAATTCTTATGTCACAATTGTTTCTTTAGTTGATTGCTACAGATGCACTAATACGGAACACACATGAGGACAAGGGTTAAGAGAAACTGTAGAGCTGATTTAATCAGTGATACATTGGATCATTTTGTACAAGTCACAAATCAGCATATCCAGACACGAGACACTAACATAAAAGCTTCCATCATCCTTAACAATATAATTTAGCCTCAAAGGATTACACCAAACCTGCAGGAGACTACCCTTCAAAGGATTAAAGAACTGTGATCATGAACTTCATGAATTAGCAGTTCATGAACAGTTTTGTTTACAAATTTGTTCATGAATTTTAGAACATGTGCATAAGCATCAAGAACTGATCATTGAACATCAAGAACAACTTCATGAACATGTTTTTGATGTTCATGAACATTCTGGAAATTCATTAACACATTCAAGAACAGCTTTGTGTTCATGAACTGCAGTGTTTGCACAGAGTCTCCTTACTAATTTTACAATATAACTCTAATTTTACTAGCGTTTACTGGTTATCTGCAGAATGTTTGGCTTGTTATCAAAATATGATTAGTGGTAATTTCTAAACATTCAACACCCATAATAATGTTGCAAAAAGTATAATGAGGATTCCAGAACACTTAATGCCTAGCAATGTGTCTACAGAAGAAACTCATTAAGAGGAATTTGAAAGGCAAGGAAGTAAAATGTAGTGACAAAATGGAGAAATTATATTGCTCATCATGAGCTAATTATCATTTTTTCACCATGGTTTCTTCAGTGCTCAATTGATTCAATATTAAGAAATGAGTTATAAATTCTTTTTGACAAGCATTTTTCTTTTCCCAACAATATCTTCCAATACTGAATATCAAATGTAACATTTCAAATATGACTTGATTTCAAAATTTCAATGAAGTAAAGCGTTTAATTTTAGCTTTCTTTGAAAAAGAAATATGCACTAAGTATCATTTATGACCAGCAATTATTTGATTTCCAGAGAAGATTGTCTGCTGGCGTCTAGTAATCAAAGCGACCGGTTTGGGATTTCCCAGCTTGTTTCGTACCAAAATCATTCTTCCCATATTAACCATAATGTTAAACAGTTTCTTCAAAGGATAAAGATATGTTGTCACAATGGTAATTCTGGAACCTGATATGCACACTGGGACTGTTTTCCAAGGTTCCATATCACCCGCGACAGGACTTTACAGAATTGGTAATCAATCATCTATGACAACACGTCCTCAATATCACAGATAGTTCTTACAGAATGAATCCCTTCTCTTAATTCACTTCTACTAGACTGGGGTAAAAAAATGTCTGTGCTTTTCAACATAACTAATACCTTCCTTTAGCGAGATCACTGCAGCAAAAGGATTGTTTGTAAATAATGGTATGGTATGTATAAGGATAGGACAAGTTTTGGATATGGCATGTTTGAATTTGATTGGCATATTGGATGTACATGCAACAATGCAATTTGATTGGGATATAACTTGTACAACAATGATATTTGGTTGGTATATTGCACATATCTTCTTCTTTTTGTTCGCTAGACACAGTCAAGCCAGTCTCCCCAATAGACTTGGTGGTCTTCTTCAGGTCCTCTACATCTCCGTATAGCTTGCGATTCAGTGGGACAGCTGAAAGCCATGTTGATGTTCTTTCTTGTTGTATCTCTTGCATTGTTGGATGACATGCCCTGTTGTCTGTCCCTCTTCACCACATGAACAGAATGGTGATTATACCAGCTTGTACTTTCTATACATATGAGAATTCAGTCTGTTGTGTCCTGATCTCAGTCTAACAATTGTAACCTGTTCTGGCCTGTCAAGCTGATGATAAGCATCCTTCTCTGGTTTAGGCTTCAACAGAGGATTTGATAATGGCTACTTTCTCAAAATAACTAACACTGGGGTTGGTTTATTCAGACTTTGCTCCTTGTTTTGCCAACCTGTCTGCCTTTTCGTTACCAGGAATTCTATTTCACATATAACAATGAGATTTAATTGGGATATTACCTGTGTATGTTTTAAATTTATATAGCAAAAAAAGTAATCCTTCTCACCTTCACCGGTTGGTATTGGCGGTAATTGGTTGGGTTCTGGAGTTTCACACATGATGATGTTGTTGGTGTTGTGTGCAAGCTTCATGTCTGTGGTCAGTATATCCATACCATACCCACGAAAACGACATTGATACTTGTCCTGGAACCGTGGTAGGCTAGAAACATTTAGTTGTAGCTGAAATAAACAAACACATCAAATTCTTAAAGTAAGAAATTGTCCCAAATTTTGATAAATCTTGGATGTCTCTTGTACATAACATATTGAGGGTTCCATGCAAGACTATAGTAAGTGCTTCATGTTTGTGAAGCACATACTATAGTCTTGTATTTAACCCTAGATATTGCTTTATGGGTTCTAATGACTGGTTCCAATTAAAGGAAATAGCAGAAGCCTATTATGACATTTGAAAAAGAACATTATCTTCTTTAACACATTGATCCCTCTACTGACTGTATATACCATTGAGTGTCACTTAATACATGACAACTGTTATCGAAGGCTTTAAACAGAACCAAAAATTAAAAATTTCTGTTGGTGACTGCTGAAGACAGGTGGCTATTAACGCCCCATTGAATATCTCCCTAATTTTTTTTTTTAAATCATTTTAATGAATGTCCCCTTTAGACGCTTTGAAAGATTTTTTCTTTTAGCCAAAGAGTAGTGGTGCAATGCTAAAGTGTTGGCCTTTTTGTACAAAGGTTCTTGGATTAAATCCCCATCAGAGGTGAAGCGAAAGTTCTCCCGTCTAGCCCTAAACTTGGTGCTGGTTTAGTATCCAGGAAAGCAGTCATCCAGAGCTATTCTAGAGCTTCAAGCTTCTGTCACCATTGATGTAAAATGAATAAGTTTAAACTTAATGAATAACCAAGTATAGCATCCTGTTGTCAAAAAAAAGTAGCTTCGTCCAAATATGAACAAGCTACAATGAATGTTAAGCTGTTATCTTATAGTATAACTGTTCAATAAACTTACATGTTTAACAAGACGATCGCCCTTCTGTATTTTGTCGGGGATGACTTCAGAGATCATGGTGCAGGATTCACTGTTATAGGGTAACCAGCGGAGGTCTTGATCAAATTCTGTACACTCCATCCGCAAGGAACATCTATAAATAGAACACAACACTCAACATTGAAATAATTGATACAAAATGAGCATTTGTTAATTGATAAAGCTTGAAAAGTTGCATGTGATGTATAAAATCCATTGTTACAAAAAGGAAAAAAATAGTTGTGACAAGGAATTTTTTTCTTTTTTGACCAAATGTTTTCTTAAGAATTCTTCTACAAGACTAGTGTGAGATAAGAAGGACATATGTAGTATTAACCATTAGTTTATGACGGCATACAGTTATATCCAGTGTACATCATTTTGATGCTTGATTTATCATTGCAGGATCACTCCATGTGTTTCTGGAATGGTTCATCACATAAATGAAAGAAAGGAATTTGAAAAGTTTCTCCAACACCATTTCCCTTCATTTAAACATACAGTAGGCAGGTTGCTTGTCGGATCTGAAGATGTATTCAATTTCACTATTTCTGAATGAGTTAAATGTCAAACATTGCATTGGCTCAACAATATCAAAGCCATAAAAGATACCCAGATAAAGAGTATACTTGGCTTGTCGACATAACTATTTCTTATTAAGTTATCTTATGAGTATCCATTTCAAACAAATAACACCATGAATACTGTATGTTTCAGTCTCAATGGATTTCATAATATGGAGATCCTGCATCAACCATATTCTTATTGGTGAACCAGTAAAAAAGCAGAGATGAAACAGTGTTTGTGGTTAACCCTTTACCAAACGCCAATTTTTTTGACTGTCCTAAATTGAAAGAGTTTACAGACGACATTTCAAAATGTGATGAAGTTGAAAATTAATCTTCTGATAGGGCAGAAAACATTGTGGGAAAAGGA